>CM053788.1:311634431-312051931 GCA_028749045.1 Cupressus sempervirens
TCTTCAACATGGTTTACATCTCCCAAGAAATCAACTGAGTTGGCTAGGAATCAAAATTTCCTCAAATTCATCTTCAATAGTGTTACTCAATAATCACTATGTCCCGACACTTGATCATCACTTAACACTTGGTTGCTCTAAATTTATCTGGCTTGGCATCGACTAGATTTCTTGGTTGATACTAATGCTCGGTCAACACTAGATTTTCTTGACACTAACTGTGGCTCGGTTGACACTAGCATCACTTGAGATTCCTTTACCATTTTGGTGTAGGAGCACCCTAATAAATGTTAATGAAATGAAATGTAAAGACTAATTTTGAAGTCTTGTGAATAATTAGGATTGTTTAGGAATATTGGCTATTTCATTGGACTCATTTGTGAGACCTAGTTCCAAGATTGGTGTACTATAAGCCCTTGGTCAACTATGGTCAAAGGTGTCAAATAGCTTAGAATATTAGGATAGATTATTTTTTCATGTTTCAACATGTTTTTATCCATATTGGATTAGTTAGAATCCACTTTGATTAACTTAAGCAAAAATGCACTAAAACTGCAAAGTTGCTAAAAGTTGTTAAGCAACCTTTTAGCAACTTTTTGCTAAATGTTGTAAATTGAACCCCAATGGTTATATATGGTTAAAATAGTTGTTATAACCATTGGGAAGGCCTAAATTATCCCTTTTAGGTGGGTGGTAGGAAAATATATGTAATTTTTCCTTAAAATCAATAAAAATATCAAGTTTTCCTTAAAAATTTGCTGTTGAAATGTGTTGTACAGATGCCCTCTAACATATAAGTACAAATATTTGATATGGTTGGATATATTTGTGAATATTATTTCTATTTCACTTGGAATGAGGTTCTAATTTTCTCCACAATTGAAGATATTCCCGTTTTACCAATTGTTGTCCCCATTTTGTGTCATTACATAGGGTTTCATCTATTTTCTCTCATATCTTGAGATTCCACCATGGTAATTTAATGGCCCTAGGTGGAATTCAAGTTAGGACAATTTTTTTTATGTTCCTTTTGGTTTTAGGTCAAAAGAATGGGGCTAGAGAGAGAAACTTGATGCCCTAGGCATGCATGATCCATGTGCATGCTAGAAATCTGTAGCAACATCATCCATAACTTGTTACAGTGAAGGTTTCAAGGCTTGAAAATTAGTTTTTGATCATCTTACATGATCCCCCTCATGTTACAATTTCTAGATTGAATTTTTTCTCAAGGGATAGGGTACTTCCTTTGTTAATGGGCCTAATTGCCTACATTCCTATGTGAGCCTTAAAAAAATTAGTTGCTGCATACTTCTATTGAGATTCCAAGGATTTAGTATGTTATATAAACCCCAAAAGGGTATCCAAATCAGTGATTATTTTCTTTTGGTTGTGAGGATATGTTTGTGATTTTTCATGTTCAAGGCTACAAGCCTAGTATTGAGTTTGTGAAGCAACTAGCCAATGAAAGTTGCATAGTTTGGATCTAATTTTGGATTCATGTTATTTTGGACCTAAATAGCTGCTTTCCATGGTTGGAAGTCACCCTTGTTCTTTATTTGTGTTTGGGCGGCTTTGTGTCAAATAAGCCTTGTGATGCCCTTAAAAGCAACAAGTGATTAGTTGTCTTTGTGATAGGTTTTCCTTGTGATTGGGGATTCCTAAGAGTGGTTTGGTTGTGATAACCATTACCATCTTATAAAGCACTTGTGATAGGTGTTTTGGAGCTGATTAGCTTAACAACAAAACTCATTGTTCCTTAACCTTCAAGGAACCTTGTCCATTCCCACTACTTGGTTCCATTGCATCACATTTACTCTATTGCTCGAATTAGCTTAACTTTCTTGACATAAAAAAATACTTTTTCTCATCAAATTAAAATTAATAAAATGTCCATTTTAGCTTCCTTTTCATAACTCAAACTTTCCTCTAGGTGATAGTGTTATGAGAAATCTCTCAAATCCTCTTCATCAAATAGATATGAGATTTAGATTAGGTAGCAATATGTCTTATCAATAGATTTGACATCAATGAGAAAAAAACAATTCATCAAATTATAAGTTTCCAACAATCTCCCTCTTTGGCATTGATGGTAACATCTTTATGTTCCGTCAATCTCTCCATCTGAATATTAGCAATATCTCAATGTATCAAATGTGTCTCACTTGGTTACCATAAAATCCAAAAATATTTTCTCCCTCTGAGATAATAGTCTCTCCTTTGTCTATCTCTCCTTCATTTGGTTAAGTCTCCCTCTTTGGTATACTTCTTCTACTGTATATTCTCCATCTTTGTAATTATGTCTCTCTCTTTGTCTATCTCTCCCTCTTTGACAACAATGCCAAATACACATAGCTTTCATAGCTTCAATCTCTTCATACATCTTAATTATGTAGGTTTTTCATGTCTGGTGGATTTTTGTCATCTATCTATGACTGATCTATTTATGATGTACTTGACTATCTACCTTAGGAATTTCCCAAAGTAGAGCTATATTGCATCAATGTGTAAGATATTCTGATTAGCACATTTGATGCAATGCACCTTGCCTCCTTAAGTAGCTTTGGTTAGGGGAATCAAACCTAATTTACCTTTAAGATATTCATGAGCATCTTTAGGTAAGTGTTTTGTGAATATATCAAAAATCTATTCTTTGGTGTTCACATATTCTAGCTATACTTCTTTATCTTGAAATAATTCCCTCAAGTAGTGATACTTGATAAAGATGTGCTTTGTCTTAGTGTGCATCACTAGATTATTTGAAATGTTAATATCACTTGTGTTATCACAATTAATAACCATTGGATCTATAATCTCTTCTTTCACACCTTTTAGTAATTGTTTGATCCACATAATGTTTGAATAGTTCACTGTAGCTGCTACATACTCAACTTTAGCTATTGATTGGGAAATACAATTCTATTTCTTACTTGTCCATGAAACCAATCTCTTTCCTAGAAAGAATGCACCTCCACTAGTGCTTTTTCTATCATCAATATTTCCTATCCAATCTAAGTCAGTGACTACCTTCAGTTCAAATTTATCACTCCTCTTGTAATACAATCCATATGCTTCTATACCTTTTAGATATCTCATTATCCTTTTCACTACCATCATGTGAATCTCTTTATGATTTTCTAAAAATCTAGCAACTATCCCAACTGCTAATGCAATATTTGGTCTTCTATGAACAACATATTACAATTTTCCAATCATGAATCTATTTAAGGTCTAGTTCACATAAGTAGAATCACCATTCTTAGATAGCTTATGTCCTGTTGACATAGGTGTGGTCATTGGTCTTGAATTTTCCATACCAAAAGTCTTTAGTATCTCCTTGATGTATTTGGATTGTGTAATAAAAATACCAAACTTCATTTTACATACTTGTAATCCAACAAAGAATTTGATTTCACCAAACATAAAAATTTCAAATTCCTTCTTCATTTCATCAGGAAATAATTTGCATAATGCTTCTCTTACTCCAAATTTAATGTCATCAACAAATATTTTAGATAATATTACTTCATTGTTCTTACCATTCTTCAAATATAGATTACTATTATCATTTGTCATTTCAAAACTAATCTTCACCAAATAATTATGCAATCTTTCATACCATGCTCTTAGGGCTTGTTTCAATCCATAAAGGGATTTGTTTAGTTTACATACCATATTCTTCTTATTTGTATCTACAAATCCTTCAAGTTGATCAATGTACACTTCTTCCTCAAGTATACTATTCAAAATGTAGACTTGACATCTATTTGACATACCTTAAATTTTTTGTAGGCTAAATATGAAAGTAGGGTTTTGACTCCTTCAAGTCTTGTCATAGGAGGAAAAGTTTCTCCATAATCAACTCCTTCTTGAGCATATCCTTTGGATACTAGTCGTGCCTTATTTCTTGTTACTTCACCATTCTCATCGATTTTGTTTATGAAAACCCATTTTGTCCGAATGAAATTTTTATCTTTAGGTCTTGGCACCAAAGTCCAAGTATTGTTCTTCTCAATTTGTTCAATTTCCTTCTTTAGTGCCTAAATCCAATCTTCATTCTCCAAGAAATCTTTCACTATTTTTGGCTCAAATTCACAAAGCAAGCATGTGACATCTTTGAGTTTGTTTCTTGTCATAACATTTGATTCAACATCACCAATTATTTATTCAAGCTTTTGATGTCTTCTCACATACTCTTCTACCACAATTAGTTTCCTTCTTTATTCTTCTACAGGTTCATCTTGAGAATTAATCTCAAGTTCATTTTCTATTCCTTGTTTAGGTTTTGGTTCAATTTCTACATGCTTGATATTTACAATTTGATGGTCAACATTTCTTGTCTATGACTCAACATCTTTAGTCTATTGCTTGACACACACTCTCTACTACTCAACTATTTGTTGCTCTACAACATTTCATATCTAGTGAGAGACTACAACTTGATTTACTTTTTTATTAGGAGTGCTTGGAGCATCATCATCTACATAGATGAATTTACTAAAATCTTCAATTTCCTCTTTTGTAGTATCACTTCTTTCTCCAAACTCATCAATTTTCAAATTTGTACTTTCCACAACTTTGTTGGTTTTAGAGTTCAAACACTTATAAGATTCTCCCTTAGTGGAATATCCTAGGAATATACCTTCCTAACTCTTTGTATCAAGTTTTCCATTCCTATTATCTTTAAGTATATAACATCTACTTCCAAATATTTTGAAATATTTTACATTAGGAGCATATCCATACCATAGTTCAAAAGGTGTACCATTTGTACCTTTCTTGAATTATACTCTATTAAGGGTATAGATAGTAATACTAACATTTTGAGGGGTCCTTGGTGTTGACATCTATCTTTTAATTCCTTTGTCATTGAAAAATGTATTGAAATCATTCAAAATGAATTCACCACCTCTGTTAGATCTCAAGCACTTCATACTCTTCCCTATTTCTTTTTAAACTCTGGCTAAATACCACTTGAATAACTAAAAAGCATTAGATTTAGCTTTAAGAAAAATTACTATCATCATCCTAGAGTAATTATCAAAAAATAGAATGAAACACTTATCTCCATAGTAACTTTGAACATCAATGGGTCCACATAGGTTAGTATGAACTAGTTCCAAAATATCATTAGAAGTATATATTTTTTTCTTAAAACTAGACTTGGTCATTTTTCCCAATTGACATTATGTACACATAGAATTTTTAGGCTTCTTTAGTTTAGTAAATACTCTTACTTTCTTCATTTTAATTATATCCACCAAATTGTCAAAAGTTCACATGACATAACCTCTTCTGCCATAATCAAACATCTTGTTGTTGTGAAAACAAACATGTCTAGTTAGATAGATCTAGATAGAACAAGTTACCTCTTTTCTGATCATCACTTCCAACTAGCATACCATCAACATCATGTATTGAAGTAGGAGCATCCTAGGTTTCCTTACAATCTTGCACTTTGATCTTTCTTCCAGTGTCTACCAAGTTCTTAGTTGCTATCGAGTTCCTTTGGTTGTCGAGTGAACTATTTAGATGCTGAATCATTCTTTGTTGTTGCCGAGTTCCTTTAGTTGTAGAGTGAATTCTTTGGATGCCGAGTGCCTTTGGTTGTTGTGATTTTCTTTGGTTGTTGAGTGTTGGAGGATGTTGAGTTTGTAGTTGTTGTCGAGTGATTCCTTTGGATACCAAGCTCGTGTGGATGCCGAGCACCAGTTTTCATTTATTGAGTTGTTTGTATCTAGTTGAAGTTTGGGCTGAATTTTCTTACATTTAATTTCTATTAGGTAGCTAATATTTGTAAAGAGCCAAATTGTGGCCTTTCTATGATCTAGAATCTTCTATAAGCCATTTTGGCAAGTATTTAAGGAAGTCTAAGGTTAGGTTTTAGGGGCACTGAGGGATAGGGAGATAGAAGCTAGAGGTCAGATTGTAAAAAGAAGATATGTGCTTGAAGGTGAGAATTTGAAGATTATAATTTATATTGGCTGTAACCTAGAAGGCCTTGTAGTTGGGCATGTATGCTATTTACTTGAAAAATCAATAAAGATATCTTGTTCTCTCTCCTTGGTGCTATATTTGTGTTGTGTTTTCCATTGTGTTATCTCTCATAGGGTAGATTGAGATAGCTAGGTGTGCCTTTGCCCTAGTTCTCCCCATCCTTCTTGCATCAGGTGGTATCAAATCTTGAGGTTCATGCTTGTGGAGATTGGATCATGTAGAACCTTGATCTAGATTTGGTTGTAGGCTAGCAGATCTATGAATTTGACCTATAACTTGTAGAGGATTATGATCTTGTAGGAACTTGATTTGTAAAGATGGTTCGTGGTAGAAGAAATGCTGATGATGCTATATTGGATTAGTTGAGACAAATTGCAACCATATTAGATGTTGTGGAGATAGCCCAGAGGAGAGGAGCACATCTTGATGATGTAAGTGTTGATGAAGTAGCAACACCAAACCATAATCCTGAACCTAAAGAAGATCAAGATGAGGAAAGATTGTTGAGAGTGTTGTCTAGGGAAAATTCAAAGCCTGCTGTAGAAGTTGTTCCTTATGATGGAAAATTGAATACAAATGCCGTGTTGGATTGGATGTCTGATATGGAGAAGTTATTTTAGTATGAAAACACTCCTAATAATAGAAAGCTGAAGATTATAGTCACTAGGTTGAAAGGTCATGCATCACTATAGTGGGAACATTTGCAAACTTATAGACAAAGGAGAGGAAAGGAGAAGATCTAAACTTAGCCAAAGATGGTGAATAAGAACAAATTCCTTCCTGCTGATTACCAAGTTATCTTATTAAGAAAGATGCAAAATTTGAGGCAAAGTGAAATGAGTGTGGAGGAGCATACTAAGGAATTATATAGTTTGGACATCAAATCTGGACATGTGGATGATGATGTTGGGAAAATTGCAAGATAAATAAATGGATTGAGATCTGGAATTCAAGATGAAATAAGTTTTGTGAAATTGGAGAGTATGGAGGAAGCATATCAATATGCCTTAAAAGCTAAGGAAATCCTAACAAAGAAGAATGAAGAAAGACAAAGAGGTACTAGAGAGGCAAAGGTAGATCTATGGTGAAGGTGGTAGATATGATAATTTTGTGTAGGATAGAGGCAAATCTGAATGGATGAATGATGAAAAAGGCAATACTGAATGGAAAAGTGGTAATTCTTACCAAGGAGGTACTAATTGTTATTGAGGAAGAGGTAATTCTTATTCTAGAGTTGGATTTCATGGTAATTGTTTTAGATGTGGTAAAGAGGGACATAGATCTTTTGAATGTAGATCATCTAAAAGTGGGCAAGGTAACAGAAATGTTGTGATTCAAGGAGATGATGAGGGTTCAAAAAGTGGACCCGAGGCTGGAGAAAATCTAATGGTGAGAAGAACCTTATGTAATAAGGGAAGTGATGAGAAACCTATTTTAAGAAGAAGTATTTTCAAGACAAGATGTAAGATGGTTGGAAAATGCTGCAAAGTGATTATTGATAGTGGAACTTCTACAAATTTGGCATCAAAAGAGCTAGTTACAAAGTTTCAATTGTAGAGGCTAAAGCATCCTAAACCCTATCATGTTTCATGGATCAAAGATGAGTATTAGATATTGGTAAGTGAGCAATGCCTTGTGAAGTTCCAGATTGGACATTACTTTGATGATGTTTTGTGTGATATTATGCCTATGGATTATTTTAATAATTTTTTAGGTAGACCTTGGAAATATGATAGATATGCTATATATGATGGAAGATTAAATCAATATACTCTTTGGGTAAATGGGAAGAAACAAATATTGTTGCCTTTGACTGAAAGTCTAGATGAGGTCAGTTGTACTGCAATAAAAGTTTGTATGGTTAATGGGAAACAATTTGAAAAAGAAGTGAAAATGAATCAAGTCTATTTTGCCATAGTTCCTAGAGGATTGAGTGTTGGTAGTAATGAACAAGCAAAAAAAGCTGGTAATGACTGAGTGACAATAGATAGTGATAGTCGAGTACTAATAGAAATTATAGAATTGCTAAATGAGTATAATGATATTGTTGCTGAGGATATTCCTGATGGTTTACTACCAATGCCAAGTATAAGTCATTGTATGGATTTGATTCCCGGAGACTAAACAAAGCACCATATAGATTGACATGTATAGAGAATGAAGAACTTAATATACACGTACATGAGTTGTTATAGAAAGGTTTGATTAGAGAAAGCTTGAGTCCATATGCTATACCTACTATATTAGCACCTAAAAAGAATGGAGAATAGATAATGTGTATTGATTCTAGAGCTATTAACAAAATCATAGTGAAATATAGGTTTCCTATGCCGAGGATGGATGAGATAATGAATTGTTTGAGTGGAGCAAAGTATTTTACCAAGATTGATTTGAAGAGTGGCTATCATCAGATCAGAATCAGAGAAGGTGATGAATGGGAGACTGCTTTCAAGACAAAAGATGGTTTATATGAATGGTTGGTTATGCCTTTTGGTTCGACTAATGCACCTATTAATTTCATGAGCTTGATGAATGAATTTCTAAAAATATTCTTGGGTAAGTTTGTGATTGTTTATTTGGATGATATTCTGATATTTAGTAAGACTAAGGAAGAACATCTTGAGCATATTAGACAAGTATTGTAGAGGTTGAAAGAGGAAAAGTCATAATTAATCTAAAAAAGTGTTCTTTTATGCAAGAGGAGATTATGTATTCGGGATTTGTGATTTTAGCTAATGGATTAAAGATGGATCTTGAGAAGGTTAAAGCAATTTTGAAGTGGCCTACACTTGAGAATGTGGGTGAGGTAAGATCATTTCATGGTTTGGATAGTTTTTACAGAAAGTTTATAAAGAATTTTAGTGCTATTTGATATGCTACAATTTGGACAATGAGGGGAGATAAAAAGGAATTCAAGTGGACACATGGAGCTAATAAGAGTTTTGATACTTTGAAAAAAGAGGTTGCTAAATTACTTGTATTGGCTTTGCCTAATTTCAATAAAGTATTTCAAGTTGAATGTGAT
This sequence comes from Cupressus sempervirens, assembly GCA_028749045.1. Classification (NCBI taxonomy): domain Eukaryota; kingdom Viridiplantae; phylum Streptophyta; class Pinopsida; order Cupressales; family Cupressaceae; genus Cupressus; species Cupressus sempervirens. The sequence goes on from CM053788.1 coordinate 311,643,451, forward strand.
GCAAGTTGTAATTCAATAGGAGCTGTATTAAGTCAAGAAGGTAAGCCTATTCCTTTCTTTAGTGAGAAGTTGAAGGAAGCTAAAAGGAAGTATTCTGTGTATGATCAAGAGTTTTATGCTATTGTTCAAGCATTGAAAAAGTGGAGACATTATTTGATTCCTAAAGAGTTTGTGTTGTATACTGATCATAAAGATTTACAATACTTGGGAAGTCAACATAAATTGAATCAGAGACATATGAAGTGGGTTGAGTATTTGAAGAATTTTACATTTGTAATTAAGCATAAGAGTGGAGTCATTAATAGAGTTGCTGATGCATTGAGTAGAAGACATTCTTTGTTGATTGAAATGAAGGTTGAAGTTCTTGTTTTTGATGAAATGAAAGAGTTGTATGATGCTGATCCTACTTTTTCTAAGGTGTGGAGAGAGTACAGAGCACCAAATCTGATAGATCACATAAGTAAGTATGATGAGTATTTCATTAAAGAAGGTATGTTGTTCAAAGGTGTTCAGTTGTGTATTCCTAGAACTTCTATGAGGTTGAATCTGATTAAGGAAAGGCATAGTGGTGGATTAGTTGGACATTTTGGAATTGATAAGACATTGAGTTTGCTAAAAGAGAAGTATTATTCACCACAAATGTATAAGTATGTTCATAAATTTGTAAAGATTTTTGGAGTTTGTCAAATTGCAAAAGGAGCAAGTCAAAATATTGGTTTGTATACACCTATTACTATTCTTGAGAAACCTTGGAGTGACATCAGTATGGATTTTGTTCTTGGATTACCTAAGACAATGAAGAGGTATGCTTCCATATTTGTTGTAGTGGATAGATTTTCTAAGATGGCTCATTTCATACCATGTAAGAAGACATCAAATGATGAGCACATTGCTAAACTTTTCTTTAAAGAGATTGTGAGATTGCATGGATTACCAAGAAGCATTATTTCTAATAGAGACAATAAGTTTGTTGGCTATTTTTGGAAGACTTTATGGAAGAACATGGGTACTAAATTGAAGTTTAGTTCTAAATTCCATCCACAAATAGATGGACAAACAAAGGTTGTGAATAGAAGCTTGGGTAATTTGCTAAGATGTTTAGTTGGGAATAAGCCAAGTAATTGGGATATGGTATTGGCACAAGCAAAATTTGCATATAATAATTCTGTGAATAGGAGTATAGGGAAGACACCTTTTGATATTGTTACTAGAATGAAGCCTAAAGGAGTATCAAATTTGAGAGATGTTGCTGGTGAAGACAAGAGAAGCACTGTAGGAGAATAATTTGTTGATTTTATGGAGTCTTTGCATAAGGAAGTGAAGTTGAGGTTGGAACAAAGTAATCATAAGTATAAGGAGAATGATGATCAATATAGAAGACACCATGATTTTCAAGTTGGTGATGAGGTGATGGTTCATCTAAAGGAAGGAAGATTCCCAATTGGAATATACAGTAAGTTGAAGATAAAGAAATTTGAACCTTGTATGATCTTGAAGAAGTTTGATAGTGGTAATGGTTATGAAATTGAGTTACCTAATGACATGGATATATCTCCTACATTCAATATTATTGATTTATACAAGTATGATGAGTTAAATGATGAAGTTTTTGTATCAGATGATTATCCTAAGAAGTAGATTGAAGAAGTTTAATAGATATTGAGTCAAAGAATTTGTAAGAGCACAAGAGGAAAAGATTACTATGAGCATTTGGTTAAGTGGAAGAATAGACCTATTGAAGATGCTACATGGATTTCTCAATCTGAGTTAGATTTAGCTTAGGTTGTGACACTTGCATGATTCTAGAGAATCATTTTCTCCAACCTTAGTTGTCTGATGTAGGAGCATCTTGCGTTTCCTTGCAATCCTGCACTTTGATATTTCTACCAGTGTCTACCGAGTTCTTAGTTGCTACTGAGTTCCTTTGTTTGCTAAGTGAACTCTATGGATGCCAAGTCATTCTTAGTTGTTGTCGAGTTCCTTTGGTTGTTGAGTGAATTCTTTGGATGTTGAGTGAATCCTTTGGTTTCCAAGTGCCTTTGGTTGCCCAGCATTAGAGGATGCCAAATTTGTAGTTGCTATCGAGTGATTCCTTTGGATGCTAAGCTCGTGTGGATGCGAAGTGCCAATTTTCATTTGCCAAGTTGTTTGTGTCTAGTTCCAATTTGGGTTGACTCTACTTGCATTTAATTTCTGTTAGGTAGCTAATATTTGTAAAGAGCCAACTTGTGGCCTTTCTATGCCCTAGAATCTTTTGTAATCCATTTTGGAAAGTATTTAAGGAATTTGAAGGTTAGGTTTTAGGGGTAGTGAGGGATAGGGAGATAGAAGCTAGAGGTTAGATTGCAAAATGAAGATATGTGCTTGAAAGTGAGAATTTGAAGATTGTAATTTGTATTGGCCATAACCTAGAAGGCCTTACAGCTGGGTATGTATACTATTTACACAAAGAATCAATAAAGATATCTTGTTCTCTCTCCTTGGTGCTGTATTTGTGTTGTGTTTTCTGCTATGTTATCTCTTGCAAGGTAGATTTGGATAGCTAGGTGTGCCTTTGGCCCTAGTTCTCCCCGTCCTTTCTACTTCATGTATCTTGGCCTTCCTATTGTGAAATTCAATTCTGTAAACTAATTTCTTTAGTTGTGAAACACTCAAAAAATTATAGTTAAGTCCTTCAACCCAATAATTATTGTTACATTTTATCTTGTATCAGTTGAATAGTTCCTTTACCTTTTGCACCACATGGAATATCATTACCAAATTTTACCCATCCACCTTTGTATGGACCAATGTCCTCAAATTTTTCTTTAGCACTAGTCATATGATTGAACATCCACTATCAATTATCCATTTGTCAGTTTTACTTACATATGAAATCAATGCAATTTTCTCATCTTCATCAGAATCTTCTTTCATAGCAACATAGACTACTTCATCATCATTATTTTTAGATTCATCATCAATTTCTTCTTCAATAATATAACAAGATTTCTTACCTTTTTCATCCTTGTTTCTCTTGAAGTTTCAGTCATCTATTCTTCCTTTGTACTTTATTTCTTTCCTTTCATCCTTATCCTCTCCATCAAGACACCTAGCAGCAATATTCCCTACTTTGTTGCATGAAAAAAGATAATAGGTAGTTTATCTTTGTATTTACCTTTTCCTCTTGCAAATCATTTTTCAATGAGTGCTTCAAGTTCATCAAACTCACCATCATAATTGTCACTATCACTCTTCACATGTTTTCCTTTTCTTTTGCTAAGAACCAATTGTGACTTAAAGGTAGTTTCAATAGTAATAGGTGTGTAATTGTCAAAGTTAGACATTTAAAAAGAATTAAGTATACCAATTACACCTTCCAAGGGATAAGTTACCTATTGTGCATCTCAGTTCTTGAATTGTAGACACTCTAATGTCATAAATGGGGAGTAGAGTCCTCAATACCTTGATTATCATTGTTTGATATTTGATTTCTCCATTTGCATCACAAATAGCATTAACAACTTCTTTAACTCTTGTGTAGTATTGTATTATATTCTCACCTTCCATCATTCTCATTTCATCAAATTTACCTCTTAGGCTCTCTAATTTGGCTCTCTAGACATTATTATCACCTCCATATATGGTCTTTAGTTTGTCCCACATTTTCTTTGCACTATCACAATCTTTCAGGTCATCAAACTCAACATAACTTAGGGTTGAGGCAATCTCCAACATTGCTTAGTTGTGTTCTTTTGTTTGCTTTAGTTGATCACCTATCAGAGGACTAGTGGTCACGTTCACATATTCACAGTCCACAAAGTTGATAGCAACATGATTAATGTTTTATATATGCAACCTCATCAAGGTTTTCCATGTAGGAAAGTTCACCTTGTTCAACTTATGTACATCTCTTGTGAGTTGTGATCTTTGGCTTTAAGTACCTTCAAAATTATTTCTATAAGCATTGAGCTTTGATACCAATTGTTAGAAATATTTAGAATAATTGAGAGGTGGGGGGATGAATTAGTTACTCAAGGTCCTTAAGTATCATTTGAATAATTAAACATAAAACTCTTACTGTTCTACTTATCCTACTATTGGTCAGTCTCTGTTGTTAGTCAATCTCTACTATAAACCAAAATTACTATTTCAAATATAACATGCTTTGCTGAATATAAAATGTAAAACATATAAAGTAGTCAACATGGAGTTGACACTAGGAATTTTATGTGGAAACCCAATTTGCAAAAAACCACCATCAACATGTCACTAATTTTTTACTCTTTCAAAGTGAGCTCTATTAGGAGCCAACCCTATTAAAGGTTACAATAAACACTATTACATTTGACAAAGTTAGATGATTTAATCACCCTATTAGGAGTGGCCTTGTCAGAGGTCTTTGATCATTCCATTTAGAATGTCACCTTGTGAAAGGATTTACAGAAACTATTAGGTCTTCCAAATGACTATTAGGTCAAAATCTATTAAAAATATTTCACTAAAAACTATTTACAATGATTAGAAAGAAAATAGTAGGGTTTCAATCTTAATGATTACAACTCCCTTTACAAGTTTAGATTTCTATTCAGTTCATGTGTTGATTCACTGATAAGCTCTCCACTATCATCTCTTATCTTGATTCACTTAGCAACCCTTCAAGAAATTGGAAATAGACTAGCAAATAAGGTCATTAAAATTCTAGGGAAATATACCTTACAAAGAAGGGCATGATATGTTGTAGCTAGAAACATAGACATACAACTTGTTCCCCTATATAAAAGATAGTTTTTAGAGAGCCCACCCTCAACACCAGTAGCTAAAAGGAAGAAATTGGAGCAAGTTTCCTCATGCAAAGTTGAGGAGTATTCCCCTTGACACACCCCCATTCATATTGACAATGAATATTCCTTAAGGGAACAACTAAAGCAAATGGGAGGTCAAGGTGATATTGTCATAACTACGTTAGAGGTAGAGGAGGGAGAACTATAAGAGCCTAAAATGCCACTCCTAGTCCTTACTGTATAAGATTTTAAAGGGAAAGAAATAGATCCTATTGTGGAGTAGAAAATAAGGAAATTTTTGGATGATGACAATTTTGTAAAGTCTAGGGCCTTCATTCAATCTTTGTGGAAAAGTAACATTGGAACTTTTGAGGAAACGTGCAAGAAAATAAATGAAAAATAACCTACTAGATAAGACTCTAACATTGAAGAGGAAGTAAAGGCCAATCTGATGCAAGAATTCAATCAAATAACCCCTACAGGGAGAAGAAAACTATTAAAGGATTCAAGAATAATGATGCTGCCAGAATGGGACATTGCTAATGCAATGATTGTAAAGTTTTGTAGATCTTGATTGGTGGAGACTAAGAAATATATTTCTATTTTATTTCCTTTCTTTGACAGACCTATTCATTCTTTATTTTATAGCTTGAATTCTTAATCTAACATAATCTAGAATTTGTATTCTAATTTCATTCTAAGATTCATATGCTAGTATTATTGATATTAATCTATAGATGAAAAATGAACATAGAATATATATACATTAAAACATAACCAAGTAGGGGCATGACCCTATGTGGTCACACCTAAATATTTATAATACTATTAACATCTATTCATAACTAATACTAATTGATGTTAAACACACCGAATGACAAATCCTTAATAAACAATATTGTTATCCAAGGGGAACTCCCAATTTATCAATTAGTGTGAGTGATATAATTAATAGTGATCAATGATAATACGTGATAATAATTAGGGTTATATGATACATCTTTACGAATGCAAACATAATAATAATTTTCATGGTGTCTAGCAAAATCTAGCTTGAAGAACCATGATGGATATCAATATGTCTGACAAAATTTGACCTGAAGAATAATGATAATACTTTACTTCAACACTTTTGGTGTTAGAAGGTTGGTCATCTATTGATAGTATTGTCACCTTAAAATATAGATCATGAACACATATAGAAGATCATCACCTTTCATTTTAAAAATTTGCAAAGAATCTAATTTTTAATATTTATGAATATATTTAAATTTATAAATTTGTCATACCAAGTTTACCTCTGAAGTACTCTATTTTCACTCTTACAAGAGGTTTAGTAAAAATATCAGCATTTAGATCATTTGTGCTGATATAGATCAACTTGGTCACATTCCTGTCAACCACATATTAGATATAGTGGTAAGGGGTCTTGATGTGCTTAGATCGATTGTGGAACACTAGATCTATAGAAAGTTTGATGCAGCTTTGGTTGTCACAATGAATCATAGTGGAATCAAGCTTCTTTCTAAATAGTCCAAACAATAGCTTCCATAACTATACTACTTCATGTGCTCCCATGGAGGCTGCCATGTATTCATCTTCAGTGGAGCTCAAGGCAACTATATGTTGTTTTCTACTAAACCATGATATCATTATTGATCCAAGAATGAAGCAACATCCGGTTGTACTCTTATAATTTGTGGAACAACCAACCCATTTAGAATTAGTATAAGTTTCATGTTTGATTTCAACATTTTTGTACTTTAGTCCAAGACCAATAGTGCCATGTAGATTTATCAAAATGTGTTTTGCAGCCATTAGATGTATTTTCTTAGGCTCCCACATAAAGTGACTTAATACATTTGTGGCATAGTAGATATTAGGCCTAGTATTAACCAAATACATGAGATATTCAATGATTTATCTATAGAGAGTTGGATCAATAGATTCTAAATGTATTGCTTCTTATTTCAGTTTGTTTAGATTAGTTTCCATAGGTGTAGCAAGTGGTTTGCTATCCATCATCCCAAATCTAGTCAAGGTATCCTAAGTGTATTTTCCTTGATTTAGAAATATGTAATCTTTCTTTTGACATACTTCAATACTCGAAAAATAATGTAGTAAACCTAGATCCTTCATTTCAAATTCAATTACAAGATCCTATTTACATGTTTCAATTAGATGATCATTTTTTGTTATCAATAGATCATCAACATATAAAACAAGTATTAACATATCATGAGTAGATATTTTGAGATATATGTTAGGATCAACTTCATTTTTTGAGTATCCTAATTTGGTGAGGTAGCTGTCTATCCTTTCATACCAAGCTCAAGGTGCTTGTTTAAGGCCATACAAGGCTTTCTTGAGTTTACACACATATAGGTTCTTATTTTTTATAACAAAACCTTTAGGTTTTTGAATAGATACTTCTTCATCAATGAATCCATTTAAGAATGCAGTCTTTACATCCATTTGATGTATCTTCCATCCTTTAGCTACTGCAATAACAATGATTGTCCTAAATGAAATGTAATGAGCAACCCAAAAAAAGTTTCTTCATAATCAATGCCTTCCTTATAGGAAAACCCTCAAGCAATAAAACTTGCTTTATGTTTCTCAATACCTCCATCTACTACATATTTGATTTTATATAGCCACTTAGAAGAAACAAATGATTTGTCTTTTGGTCTAGGTACAATATCCGATACGTCATTTTGTAGTATTGATTGATATTCTTCAACCATAGCATCTTTCCATGCTTGATAAGTCAAGGCTTCTTCAATAGTTATTGTAACACCCTAACCATAACCAAAAGAAAAGACACAATAATAGTAATAATACCATACAAAGATACACGAATAAAGCCCATACAAATTTTATTTTTTTAAAACTTCATATCATATTACCAATACAAAATAGCTTTGACAACCTGGTACTGAAATGAACTACAACAACGATAAATCATTTCAGAACATTACATCTGAGTATATAAATATACTCTTATTTAAATAGAATCAATATTACAAAAACTTTAGGTTGACACTGATCATAATTCAGATTCTGAGTTGTTTGTAACCATTAATCAAACTACAATCAGCCTTTAATGATTAGGAAAAAGTTCCTACTTCCAAGTCCATAAACAAATCCTATATCGGACCTAAAATCAAAACAAACAACACAACCAAAAAACACAAACAGGGCTTAGTAACACTAAATAAGATGATGAGTTCTTCAGTAAACTTGCATGTTAGAAAATATAACAGCATGAAATACACGTAACCAAATAAAGGATTATTAGAAAGTTCTATGTTTTTTTTCATAACTAGATTTATAGCAAGTACATAATTTCTTACAAACAGATATACAAAAATAAACTCGCATAGAATATGACAAGGTAATGATCCAGTAGTTTCATGGGTGTCAACATAAGAATCTATGTTCATTCATTCGCAGGATTCTATATGTCAGGTGAATCCATAATGTTCTTATCTTGTTATATGAATCCCAACCCATGAATTTTAAGTATTACCTCTTGATTGAATAACTGTCATAAACTTTCCCATAAGGATCTAGACTAGTGTCGGAGGGCATCCGGCAAAATAATTCTATCACCACAAGTTACTCGCTTTATGACAGCCACCCAATCTAAAGGATCACACTTGCATAATCTAATCACATATAATTCTAGTTTTACAAAACAAAAGAAAATTTGAAGTTTTAATTATTCAATTTCAACTAATATATTATTTCTATTGCTTCAATATAACAATTGAATCAACAACCAGAAAATATCGTTTAACACCAAACTTCCAATTTTCCAAATGTAATAACATATTAGATTACCAATCAAAACCATAATTGTAATTTTCCAAAAGCAAAATATATTTCAAAGTATCAAATACAGCTTTGCCTTTTTATTTTTATTATTATTCATAAGTAACCAAACCTTTCAAAAACACATTAACTATATTTGTTAACATTTAAATTGTTAACAAAGAAAGAATTTTACTAAAAATTGAATAATAGAATCATACAACTCCCATTTTTGGAAATAAGTAACCACAGTAACCTCATGATTTGTAAATGGATATTTAATTCTAACAATCTATTCATAAAGAAATACATATATGTTGATACATATATTTTAATACATACATACATACATACATACATACATACATATATATATATATACACGAAAATATCTATATATTAAAATAGTTATATATATAAATTTTTTTTTCACTGAGTGAAACAAATAGTTTACTAATAACTAAAATTTTACTGCTCTTAATAGTAATTGTTTGTCAAAAAGTCGATGACAAAGAAATCTAATGCTGACTGTTATCATATTCAAATATCCTTGTACCTAAAATGAAATATAGATCTCCCTTCGAAAACCATAACTGTAGCCAAAAAATAGTTGAATCTAAAAGTTCCCAAATCTCCTACAGCCTACAAGGTATTCATGTTTGAAATCGATGATTTAAGACTAATAGTAAGTTAACAACTACCATAGATCTTACTAGGTTATGGTATGAAAAATTGATAACCATCATGCATATCAGTTTTGTTTTCTTAAACTATTTAATTCCAATACTAAACAAAATTATAACATTGTAACTCATTTAATGTCCACTGTTCAACTCCGTGATCATCCTCTATTCTACATGACTCTTTAAATAAAGCAATCAATACCATAAAGAAGATGACTATTTTGATAGACCAAGACCCACATTTATGTTTTGTGAGAAACATCAAACCCTTTTCCCTTAATCTATTCAACACAATATTTAGTTTCGCTATAACCCATATATACATTATAAATTCATTGCAACAAAAAGAACAGGGTATTTAAATTTTCACACCCGATTATGGGTTTATACCGAGTTTGGTGATGAACACACCAAATTCGATATACTCACAAAGTTGGGTGTTGAATTTTCCATAAAGCCACTATGTCTTCGATATTCATTATTTAAAAATGAAACATTACAAAAGAAAAATGATTGAGTTAAAGAAAAGCCCCCTGCCTGTGTAAGTGCAGAATGATACTTAAGGAAAAGCTGTTTGGAGAGCTTTCAACTTCAAACCCGCAACCCAAGCCTCCAAACAATCTAAGCCTTGGCATAGAGATCTAATGAAACCCTTTCAAATATAGAATTTGAGAAATGCAACCATGAAAAGATAGAAGAATGCGGAATATGAATTCATGAGGATTTATAGAGCTGGAGTGAGAATTGAAAAATCATCCTCATGGTCACCAGAATCCCCATAATAAGCGCAGAGAAACTCGTTCAACAGAGTTTCCATGAAACCCCAATTAGAGTTCATCAATGGCGGATTGAACTCAAAATCCAACTAACTTCAAGCCAAAAATATAGACTAACCAAGGAAATCAATGCTCATTACTGCGAGCTTATCTCTAACAACTTATTCTCTCAGTCTTCCAACACATGGCAAATGCAGTACTAATTCAAAAATTGATGAAACTACCCACCATAAATTCCCATAACATTGCCACCATAAGCCAAGTCCATAACAAGGCTATATTTTAGTAAGGCTAGCGACCATGCAAGTAAAAGCTTAGGTAGGTTTTAGTTCAAATTTAGTCTTAGTCGAAAGCATTAGGCTAGCTTAGGTACTGACTTTAGTTTAGCATAACATTAGGTATTAATGTTAATATTAATATTTATATTAATGTTAATGTTAATATTAATATTAATCCTAATTGATATTAAGATTATAGCTATACAATATATATATATATATATATATAAACATATACATACAATTATAACTTGTATAAATATAAACATAAGCACACCAATATACAAACACTTACATATATATATATATATATATATATATATATATATATATATACACACACACACACACACACAAAAAGAAAACTGTCAAATAAAAGATTCTAGGGACAGTTTAAAATTTAATGCCACAATAAACATAAGTCTGAAAGAAAAACAAAAGTAATGAAACTAGAACTGATCCAAATGAAATTTAAAACAAAACTGAATTGCCTAATCAGAGAACCATTGCTTTACTGCGGGATTCTTGAATTTGAAATTATTCAGATAATGAGATCCCGATAATAACACAATACTAAAGTGTTAAAACATTTATTCTGAGAATCAGATCTTAGGAACATCTGAATTCTCATAGTGCATAAAAAAAAACAACATAATGATGCCGAAAACTAAATAGTTTTCTACAAAATCAATGTTTCAAAACAAGTACCAAACCATCCAATAAATTAAACTAATCTTAGAGTTCGAGGTAACAGATGTAGAACTGTCAGGGGCATGATAGTTATTGGTTTAGATTTAGCAAGCTCAAATACTAGAGCATTACAACAAGATCTATTTATGGTTTTCTTGCTTTCCCTAGTAATTTTATCTAGTTCAACATTATTTTCTTCCATCATTTTTCTTTCCCATAAGGGCCTTTTCTTGATATTGGAGATGTCTCTATCTAATGTATCTAGTAATAGTTCATTTTCTTTTGATGTGTTCTCCCTTTGAATTTCAGGTTGAAGATTTTTATCTAAGTTTGTAATGGGCTCATCTTCTGTATTTGTAGATAGTTTTAATGCAGTGTTGCTCAAATATGACATCTCTTCTTACTTCAACTGATCTTTGTCGAGGAACATAAAATCTACACCCTTTTGAGTTTTCACTATATCCAAAAAATATCCCTTTCTTTCTAGATGGTTCTAACTTAGTTCTTCTTTCTTTAGGTATGTCAATATAAATAGGGAAACCAAAAATTCTAAGGTAACTTAAGTCAGGTTTATTCCCTTTAAAGACTTCTTCAGGTGTTATATTTGCTAGTATATACTGGGGACATCTATTTTGAATGTATACAATAGTATTGGTGGCTTTTTCCCAGAATAAACATGTATGTTTTATTCATTAAACATGGCTTTTTCTACTTCAACAATGGTTCAATTTTTACTTTTTGCTACCCCATTCTATTGAGGATTATAAGGTAATGTATACTCCCTCTTAATCCTAGTAGAAGTACAAAAGGCTTTGAAATTTTTAGATGTATATTATCTCCCATTGTCAGATCTTAGTGTTTTAATTTTCTTTGAGGTTTGATTTTCCACAATTTCTTTGAATTCTTTAAATTTTGATAGAGCCTCACTTGATTCTTTGAATTTTAGAAAGTAAATCCAAGTTTTCTTAGAATTATCATCAATGAATATTATGTAGTAAGAGTAACCTCCTAGAGAGAGTGTTGGCATGGGCCTACATAAATAAGAGTGAACTAGTTCCATATCTAATTAAGACTTGTGTTCACTAGGAGGAAAAGTTTTTTAATGTTCTTTCTTAGAGCACATCCTTTACAGATGTCTATGCACTTTGAATTTAGGCTCAATGTTCCAAAGGTGATTTTTCCTATATTTGAAGTGAACTAAATCCAATATGTCCAATTCTTCTATGCCAAACTTCATTATAATTTTTTACTTCATTATTAAGATCTTGGTTTTGAATGTTGCATAGTTTATATAAGGTCCTATCTCTGGTCCCTATGGTGATAGCATTATTTAGATTAGAGTTTTTAGATCAGTACAAGACTTTCTCTTCATTGAAGATGACTTGAAATCCTTCATCAGCTAATCCAAAAATTGAAATTAGATTTTGTTTTAATACCTGGTACAAATAGAACATCTTTTAATTTTAGTGTAACTCCAGTCCTTAGTTGTATAAACTAGGTCCCAATTCCTTTGATTGGATGAATGGAGTTGTCTCCAATGGTGACTCCTTCAGAAAGGTAATTTCCAAAGGTTTCAAATTTTTCTCTAAATCATGTTATATGTCAAGAAGCATCACTAGCTATCATCCACACATTTTCATTTGAGTTCATCTCACTTGATAAGGAAGAGTAGAATAATATATTTTCATCTTTCTTTGTTTTGGCTAAAGAAGCTAAGATTTTTTCCCTTTTTAGACAATTTCTAAAGGTATGTCTGAGTTTCTCACACTTATAACAATTGACTTTGGAGAATTCATTTCTTTTGAAATTATTATTCTCTTTCCTTTTTTCATAGTTCTTCCCTTTAAATTTCCTCTTTTTCCCTTTGTAATTTGAAACTAAGAAAAGAGCTTGATTTTCTCCCTCTTGATTTGAGATGATCCTTCTAGAGATTAGCCTTGATTTTTCTGATGTGCAATTATTCTTTAGTTGATCAAAAGGTGGTATAGAAGGTCCATTAACTACTTGGATGAATGCTTCCCATGATAAGGGCAATCCTCTAAGCACTATTATTGATATTTTTTGATCTTCTACTTTGCTTCCAATAGAATTTAGATGATTTTTAATTTCAAATATTTTTTGAAAGTATGAAGAGATTGTTTCTCCTTTACTCATTTTAGTATTCATTAGTTGATTTTTTAGTGTAATTAATCTACTTAAGTTGTTTTAGATTACAATAAAAGAAGGTTTTTAAGGGACCCCAAAACCCTTTAACAAAAAATAAAAAGATAAAGCAAGATAGCCCAACCAGGAAAAAACTTGCAACAAACTGAAGAACAGTATCAAAAGTAGGTTTTACAGGGACCTGAAACCACTAGAAAAGTCCATAAACAAACTAACCTAGGTTTTACAAGGACCTGGAACCACAAATAATCTAAACTATAAAAAACCAGAAACCAAGACCAGAGTCCCCAACCAGCGACCAATACCAGACAGGCACCAAACTAGAGAACCCACCCCAGTGCCACTATTGTAGCTCCAGGATCAATTTAGCTACTTCCTTACCAATTGCAGTAGTCTCTTGAATGGAAACAACATCCATAGTAGCAAAAGCTTTCATAGCACTCTTCCTTGAGCTCTGACTTGTTCTTTTGCTCGGACCCTCAGCCGAAATGATATCTTCATTCGCCCTTTTGCCCAGGCTAGCAGTGGCTGCCCAAATACTCGAGGTGACCTATTCCATCTTAGTGCTACTCTCCTTGATTAAGATTGAAAGCCATAGTGATGTGTGGCTTAAAACCATTGAGTTGCTCCATGTAACAAGTCACTTTTCCTTTCTGTAGAATTTTCCAAACATCCTTGCGAGCATTCCATGCCTCACAATTTTTTGGCTCTTGTTTGTGCAGTTCACCCTCCATTAGCAGAGAATAGTAAACACATTCAAACCAGAAAAACTAGATGCATAAAAAGAGAGGGTTAGAAAGAAATCTATTTTTCTTCCCACCAAAAGAGACACCTTTCTTCGGAGAAACGTGTGAACACCACATCGAATTCATTTGAGTGTACTTCATAGGGGATGAAAATCTGGCAATAATTTGATCACTCCACAAAATCATTAACTTTCCAATCTTTTCAAATCTTACCCACCTGCGCATGAATACCTTCATAATGAATAATTGCTTTGAGATCAACTTGATTAGTTAATTCATCGGTCCACCTCACCATTTGCCCTATTAGGATAGCATAGTTGGCAACCCAATCAGTAGCACCATTGGCCTCTCAAAAGGTATGAGATATGACAACTTTTTTAAATTTTTGAATAAGGTATTTAATCTCGTTGATACTGGTCTCTATCGATCATGAGATAACACTTTTATTATTAAGGATATTAATAATATTTAAAGAGTCACCTTCTAACCATAATTTTGGACATCCCAAATCCACTACTATTTTCATAGTATAAAGGGCCACTGTAGCTTCAGCAATGTGACTATTAGTCTGACCTATAGGGATAGCTATAGCATCTTTAACTATTCCCATATGATCTCTCAACACACCTCCACAACCCGCCCTCCCTAAATTTCCCTTAGCAACACCATCAAAGTTTCCTTTAATCCAACCATTCAGAAGGGAACTCCAAGTGACATTCAATCTTGGGTTATCAGTTTGAGTCTTAGGGTTTCCAGGAAACATAGGATTATCAATAGGAAAGGTTTGATCAGATATTTTCAGAGATCTGAAATTCTCCTTACAAGCTCTAATAATATTTTGACCAAGCACCCATCCAGGAACCTCTCTATTTCAAAAAATTGTATTATTCCTTTCTTTCCAAATACCCCAACAGAGATGAGGCAGAGTAATTTTCCATAGAAATTGAACATTAGAATTCTTAGACGGGCATTTCCAGCTTTTAAAAGAAGATTCCACATTGTTATGATGAACCCAAGTCAAGTTCCAATACATTAGGATCTCAGTCCAAACCATCTGGGAATAAGAGCAGTTTAGAAATAGGTGGTCTCTATCTTCAAAACCATTCTTACATAAAATACACCTATTCACTAAATTTATACCTCTTTTCTGCAAGTTATCAAGGGTTAGAATTTTATTTTGAAGCACAACCCAAAAGAAGAAATTAATTTTAGGAATGAGACCCTTAATCCAAGCCTGAGACCACAAGGGATGATTTTCCTTCTCCTTAGAAGCAAAGAGAGAAGAGACCTTGTACCAAATAATCTCATCCTCAAAAGAAGGGTGGAGAGAAACAACATTGAGAGATAATTGGATGTGATAGAAACTTTGATCAATGTCCTTCAAGTTAACCCAAGAATCATTCTGCCAATAATGACTAACAAGAGTGCCATATCTCTGCTTGCATAAGTCAACTTGATTCAGATCTTGAACATCTTCAATCAAGGGGTGATCCTTAAGCTAGACATCTTCCCAAAAACTCACCCTAGACCCATTGCCAATTTTCCAAGAGCACCTTTCTCCAAGCATTTTCTTAGTACCCTACACAACTCCCCAAATTGAGGAGGGATGAATAACATCAACAGAGGAGAAGAAATTAGGAAGAGAAACAGAATTAGGGAGGTACTTGTGTTTCCAAATGGTACTCCATTCTTTTTTCTCATGGAACACACACCATCCTTGTTTAGCTAGAAGAGCTTGACTCATGCTTCTGATTTTTTGGATACCCAGACCACCTTCCCTGACCAGTTTACAAACATGATCCTAGGCAATTAAAGGTATTCTCTTTTTTTCCTCTGAACCAGTCCATACAAAATCCCTTTGAATTTTATCAATAGCCTCAGCAAATTTAGTGGGGATTTTGAAGAGACTTAAGGAAAAAGTTGGTATACTTTGGAGAGAAGCTCTAAGAAGAATTAGTTTACCAGCCTAGCTTAAAAGGTTCCCTTTCCAACTTGCCAACTTCTTGCTGAATTTGTTAATGAGGTCTTCCCAAAAGGAATCCAGAACCTTCAAGCCTAAAGGAAGACCCAGATAGGAAGAAGGGAGAGAACCAATAGAACATCCAAGGATTTTGGCAATTTTATGTTGTCTAAGAATGGGGGTATTGAGAAAAAAAAAGTACTTTTATTCTAGTTAACCAGTTGACCAAAAGCTGAGGAAAAAAGATTTAAAGCTTGCTTCAAATTTTTGGCTTCCTTGACTTCGGATTTCCCCATAAAAATGGTATCATCAACAAATTGGCCATGAGAACAAATAAGAGGATGGGAAGAGGGTTGCAAACCCTTAATGACTCCTCTACACACTAAATCCCCAATGTACCTCCCCAAACAATCAGCCATTATAACAAATAGGATGGGGGAAAGAGGGTCCCCTTGTCTCAATCCCTGAGAGGGATTAAAAAAAGGAGAAGAGCTACCATTAACCAGGACAAAAATAGAAGAAGAAGAGATTAACTGATGAATCAGTCCAACAACCTTCTTATCAATGCCAAAGGCAAGCAAAATATTAGAGAGGAAAGAACAATCAACTCTGTCATAAGCCTTAGCAATGTCCACTTTCATTACAAATCCTTGATTGTTAGAACAAGATAAGGAATGAATATTCTCATGAGCCAAAATAATAGAGTTGAGGATTTTTCTACCTAGAGTGAAGCCATTTTGTTGGTCAGCAATGAGAAAAGGGGTCACCAGAAGCAGTCTTGAAGTAAGAACTTTGGAGATAATTTTATATAGAGAATTACAAAGACTGATCGGCCTAAACTGGTCAGGCAAGTCAGCTCCAATTTTCTTAGGGATCAGGCACAGGAAGGTGGAATTAACTTCCTTCAACATTTGTTTTGCTCCAAAGAATTCCTTCACCACATCACAAACATCTTTTCCTACAAGTTTCCAAAATTTTTGAAAGAAAAACATGGGAAAGCCATCAGGATCAGGAGCTTTATCTCCTCCTAGAGAACAAACAACTTTGAAAATTTCATCATTCTTAGGAATTGAGCTTAACAATTTGTTCTGATCCTTAGAAACCAGAGTGGGGATCACTTAGAGAAACTCAGCCTGATGTTCCAAATTGATGAAGGGGTCCACTGTCATTAGCCTTGAGAAAAAATTCACCATTTCGTCCATGATGTTCTTATCCTTCTTAATCTTCAAATCTCCCTTCATAAGATGTGAAATGTTAGATTTGGCTCTATGCTTTAGCGTGGATAGATGGAAAAATTTGGTATTTTTATCTCCTTCAGTCAACCATATCAATCTAGATCTTTGCTTCTAGTAGATCTCCTCTTTTGTAATGATGTCATGGTATTGAGATAGCTTATCATTTTCTTCTAAAAGAAGGTCAGGGGTGTATCCCTCCTTCTGAATTTTATCCTAAATATTTTGGATCTCCTCTTTCAAAATAGATTTATTCTCAAAGATGTTCCCAAAGCAATTTTTGGTCCAAATTTTAACTTTCTTTTTAACATTTTTAAGTTTAGAAGTCACTCTAAAGAGAGCAGTACCATCAATTTTGATATTCTACCATTCTTCCATTTTTCTTTCAAACTGAGGGTGCTTCATCCACATTTTTTCAAATCTAAAAGGAAAATTCCTCTTCGAACTAAACTTGATAGCAAAGAAGATAAGAGGGAAATGATCAGAACCAATTTTTTGGTGGGCTTCTAGTTTGTAGATGAAATCTTTAGACCAATCCGGAGAGATAAGAGCATGATCAAGCCTAGCTTGAATACAATCATTACCAACTCTCTTATTACTCCAAGTGAACTAAATGCCATGAAGATCCATATCTAATAGGCCCTTTTTGTTAATAAACTCCCTTAGGTCCATTCTTCCTTCAAGCTGGGTAACATTACCTCCCATTTTTTCATGATCATAAAGAGGGACATTAAAGTCTCCCATGATTATCCATCGTCTAGAGTAATCTATACTTTTAAAGTTGGATATAGAATCCCAAACCTTCTTCCTTTGGCTTTTCATGTTGGGCGCATATATATTCACAATATACTAGTCATCATTTTGATCAGCACTAGTAATTTTAACAATCATAAAGTATTTATTGGCACTCAAAATTGTCCCAGCAAAGCAATTTTTTTTCCATAGCATCAGGGTTCCCCCTGAAGCACCTTTTGAACTACTAGCATTTAAAGAGTAATTTTTAAAAGCTTTTATTTTATTTGCTTTCTCTTTATTCATCTTTGTTTCCTGTAGCAGAAGAAAATCAGGTTTTTGTTCTCTAACAAAATTCCTAACAACATCTAGTTTATGATAACTGTTCAACCCCCTAATATTCTAGGTAATAATTTTCATTTCCATTTTTTAGGGTTATAATCCAGAATATTTTCTTGACAAGCATCAACAATATTTTGCAAGCTTTCTATCTCCCTAGTTTTCTTAGAAGATTTCCTTCCACGTCCATCCGGGGACCCAACATCTAGTTTCAACTTGGACTGCTGGTCTAATTTTTTACCAGATTTTACCGGGGTCAAGGCTTTGGGATTCACTTTAGTATGTGAATCAAGTTTACTGCTTTGAGTCTCGACCCCCTTTATATTATTCTTTTTTTTAGCCCTTTTTCTTGAGTTTAGTTTAAGCTGTGAGATACCTCCATCTTCTTTGATAGCTTCTAGGACAGGAAGGTCCTTTATAAAAGTATCCTGTGAAAAAATAGGGTCAAAAGCCTGCAACTCCTTGGACTGAGTTGGTTTTTCCTCACTATGGGCTCCTGATTCAGCCAAGAATTCTCCTTCCTCAATCTCAAACTTCTCATCCAGATCACCCCATTTATCCTTCATCTTTCGATAGAGAACAATTTGCTTTGATAAGTCCGACAGCTCATCTATTCCTTGTTCAGGTAAAATGGGATCAAGTTGTAAGCTAATCACTTCTTTTTTAGAGTTCTTTTTCTTCGTATCAGACATGAGCCTAGCCCCATCCTCAAGAAAAGGCTTAGACCCAGTATCCACAATCGTTGGTGGAAATTTTGCATTCTTATACTCTTTCTTCTCTGTGGGCTGGACATGTTTAGGTTTCCAAACCTTCTTTTGCTGAACCTTAGTCTTATTCACTACCTTCTCAGTACTAAAGAGATTTTTTCTCTTGGAAGGTCAGTTTTTAACTAAATGACCCTGCTTCTTACAAGCATAACAAGCATTAAAAAGATCTTCAAAAAATATTTCTTGGGTTTTCTTACCAAGCTTAGAAATTAATTCCACTTTGTCTGGGAGATAATTTAGATCCGCCACCTTCACATACAGTCTAGCACTGTGGAGTTTGGATCTGGTCACAGTAGCATTATCCAGAGCCACCAGTTCACCAAAAGAGTTGGCAATACCCTTAAAGATGTCCTCATGCCAAAATTCAAGAGGAAGACCGGGAAGTCTGGCCCAAATAGGGGTAGTAAGGAAGAAGGAGTTAGATAAAACCATATTAGGCTCCCACTTTTTGATAGTAAGAGAACTTTTTCCAAAAGGCCAAGGGCCTCCACAAAGAACCATTTCCATATCTTCCTTACAGTTAAAATTAAACAGAAAGAAACCATTCAACATGGGAGCAATATCCACTTCCCCACGAATAACCCATTTCCTCTTAATCATTATCCTTAGAGAATCAATATCTGGTCTTGCCACCAGAAATTTGCCCACTAGCATAAAATCCATGGAGGAAATAGAGAAATCCACTAAGGGATAAGGGATAAAAACTTGGAACTCACCTTTCTCCCAACTAGTTTTCGAAGTCACAGGCGGGAAAGAAGATTTTCTAGTAGGTTTCCTGCCGAAAAGTGAAGACGAGCTCTTCTGATCTGAGGACCCTGTCTTCTCTCCAATAGAGGAATAAAATTTATTTGATTCCACATTATCTTTCTTTTCCTCTTTATCCTAACCCAACACACCAGATACAAAGGTGGAATCCAAGGGCAGATCACGGACCCCACAAAAAGTGTCTGAAACATGTCTAGACAAAACATAATTCTCAAAAGACATGGAACTCAACCCAAAAATCTTCCCAGGCCCCCCCATAGTTCCTCCAGGGTCTGTACCTCTGGCTAGGTTCTCTCCAACCAATTTCTCACCTAAAAATGAGCCCGCTAATTCAAAAACTGTAAGAGCACCCATTCCCCGTTAGCCATAATCTACTTGAGTTGTTGATTTCAAACGTATCCTTAATAGTTTTGAATACTTCAAATGCCTTCTTTTGGTTTGATATGGATGAAAGAATATGATCTTTTACGGAATCCACAATGATTTTCCTAGCTCTATTATTTTGTCTTTTCCATTTAGTTTTTTTTTCATCATCTTCAACAATTGAAATATCCGATTGAATAAAATATTCTAGTTCTAATTCTTCAAGGATTATAGCAATTCAAATTTTCCAAGAAAAGGAATTTTTTACCCCTTTGTGTTTTTCCTCTACTCTTACATTATTTGACATATTTTTCTTTTTATTTATTTAAAAAATTAGTTTGAGAGTTTCTCTACCAATTAGGCTTTGATACCATGTAAAGTTTTATAGATCTTGATTGGTGAAGATTAAGCAATATATTTCTATTTGATTTCCTTTGTTTGATAGACCTATTCATTCTTTATTTGATAGCTTGACTTCTTAATCTGATATAATTTGGAATTTATATTTTGATTTCAATTTGAGATATATATGCGAGTGTTATCATAATTGATCTATAGATGAGAAATGAAGACTATATATATATATGAAAGAATATGATCTTTTATGGAATCCACAATGATTTTCCTAGCTCTATTATTTTGAATTTTCCATTTATTTTTTTTGCATCATCTTAAGAATTGAAATATTTGATTCAATAAAATATTCTAGTTCTAATTCTTCAAGGATTGTAGTGATTCAAATTTTCCAAGAAAATGAATTTTCTACCCCTTTGTGTTTTTCCTCTACTCTTACATTATTTGACATATTTTCCCTTTTATTTATTTAAAAAATTAGTTTGAGAGTCTCTCTACCAATTAGGCTCTGATACCATGTAAAGTTTGACAATCAATATATATATATATATATTCCAAGCACACCTTAGTGACAAGAATTTTACATAGTTGATGAACTCAATGAAGAAAAGGCAAAAATTTGGTTATTACATGTGGAGTTGGGCATCCAACATGAGGATAGAATAAGAGATACAATTTTATTTCTAGTAGATAGAGTCAATTGGCCCATGTTTCATTTGGAATTATCAAAGTTGGTGGATATATGGAAAGAGTTGAACAATAATGAAGCCACCTTAAGAAAATTTTAAATAAATGGATTAGTAGAGATGATTCCATCATTGCTATGTGTTGTTCTATCATTGACAATTGTAATGATCAGGTTGAGAATTTTTTTGATCAAGCACATGATCTAATAATTTTTGACTGTGGAAGAGATATGCTGCAGAGGAGACTAAAAATTTGTTTCTCAAATTATCTCAGTAAAGATTTTGAATTTTTTCCCATGCATTAAAGGGTCTGGATTGTATAAAGGACAAATAAGAATGGGGGAATGAGTTAAAGGAGTTGTTAAGCATAAGAATGAATGAAGTGGTAAATAAAGAGAATTATATTTGGTTTGCAAGGACCACAGAAGAAATTGTGCAAGCCCAATTATTTTTTGGTTCTTTCAAACAAGACTTTGTTGAATTAAAGAAATTGGGGAAAGATATTGTAGAGAGAGAGAGAGAGAGAGAGAGAGAGAGAGAGAGAGAGAGAGAGAGAGAGAGAGAGAGAGAGAGAGAGAGCTTCAATTGGCCAAATAATACAATTTTCAAAAAGTGTATGATAGATTCTTCTTTAGCTACACAATTGTTATAGGTGGCTTCTCAAAAAGTGTTCATAGATAAAACAAAAACCATAGAGGAAAGGAAGTTAGTTGATCAAGTTGTTTAGATGGATGATAGTGAAAAAGATCAACCAATTACAACATTTGATCAAGCTAATAAGACTAATAATATGGAGAATGATCAACAAACTACAACAAACACCCAAGTGTTAGAGCTAGGTGTAGTAGAGGAGAAGCAAGTGTTACCATGACTCGAGGAATACCAAAAAGAGGAAAATCAATCATCAAGTATAGTGGATGTATAAGAAACTACCAAAACTACATTGGCCCCACCATAAAGTGACCAATAAATAGATTTTCTATTACTAGGTGAAAGATGACAAGTTTTTTTTCCTTCGTGTAGTTTTTGATGGTGACAGTTTTGTCCATTTTGTGACCTTTTTGTTTTAAGGATAGCTATCCTTTTCCCTCTAAGCCTGAAGCTTGTTGCAACTCACACTATATAAGTGAGTTCCCAAGGCTAGAGGATGGTCCAAATTTCTTTTTCTACAGGAGTCTTTGTAAATTTTGAGTTGGTCCTTGCATACTGTAAATCTATTCCATAATCGAATATGAAAGTTAACCATTACTGGTCTATGTGTGTTATTTTATGATAGGGATAAAAACTAAATTGTATACAGTTTCAAAGAAATTAATACAAGTATAGAAAGATATTTTTCATCCTAGATCTTGCCTCTTTTCTTGTTTCCATCTTTTCTATAAGACTTAATAACAAAGTTTATTAAGTTTTAGTTGTGATTCATTTAGAATTATATTTCAATTTCCTTTTTCTTAATTTGAAGGATTATGTAAATGATAATTTAATTTGAAAGAGCACTATGGTTCTAAGTAAATATATGATAAGTATAAGATCTAGAAATGAATATTGATGAGTCTTTGCACAAAGTGTCAAAATAAGATCCATAAGTAGGTGTGTGATCTCTGTGAGCTATAACCAAATGGATAAAGCACTAGCCATCCTTATAATTTTACCTAACTGAAATACTTTGCATAATGTAGAAAACTTCAATCAATCAACCTTTTAATTTTTTTGTTGTTCAAGTCTCAAATGTCAGCTTACACTTGATTCATGGGATTTAGTGTTTGGTAAAATAGCTAGTTATCATCTCTTTGTTGCCATTGAATTAGAAGAGAAAGGGCTAAATCATCCATTATTTCTAGATTTCATGTCAAGAACATTGATTTTGAGGTAAATAAGAGCAAATTTCTAAGGTAAACATGCTTTAATCTTGTAGAGTTCAAAGTGGAGAAGACTTCAAATTCTTGTTAGTTGGTCCTTTTATTTTTCCATTTAGAATACCCAATATGGTTTCTAGCTAATTCCTAGGTTTTTTGGCATTGTAAAAGGTAGTCAAAATCACTGTTAAATTAGGAGCCAACATATTGTAGATCTTAGGGTTTACTATCAGGTTCAACATGATTCATTGTATCTATCCATATTCTTGATCTTCCTCTAGAAACTTCTCTAGAATATGTTTTGTAGATCTTTACCTAATCCTTTCCTTGAATGTAATGATCCAACTCATCAATCTTATCTTCAACATGGTTTACATCTCCCAATAAATCAATCAATTGGCTAGGAATCAAGATTTCCTCAAATTCATCTTCAACAATCTTACTCGACAATCACTAAGTTTTGACACTAGATCATCACTTAACACTTAGTTGCTATAAATCTATCTAGCTTAGCATTGACTAGCTTTTTAGATTGATACTAACACTTGGTCAACACTAGATTTTCTTGGCACTAATTGTGGCTTAGTTGACACTAGCATCACTTGACATTTCTTCACCATTTACTCTATTTCTTGGCTGGGCTTAACTTTCTTGACATAAAAAATCACTTTATCTCATCAAAAGTGAACTAATGAAATGTCTATTGTAGCTTCCTTTTGATAAACCAACCTTTCCTCTAGGTGCTATTGTTATGAGCAATCTCTAAAATCGTCTTCATCAAATAGATATGACATTTAGATTAGGTAGCAATATGTCTTATCAATAGGTTTGACATCAATGACAAAACAATAATTGTTCCAATTGTAAGTTTTCAACACACACACACACACACACACACACACACACACACACACACACACACACACACACACACACACACACACACACACATATACATATATATATGTATATATATATATGTGCATATATGTATATAGATATATACACATATATATGTATATATAAATATATATATCTGTGTACAAACACACACACACACACACACACATATTTGTTAATCTTAGATTAGTTTGGACATATGAGTGATAATATACTTAAGTCATTTACTTGGTTCATGCTAAACAAGTAATACATGCTTAGCATAAGTTGTTAGATAGTATATGCCAAATGACATATATTTAGTATTTGTCGAGTAACTAGTAATTATTGAGTCACACAAGTGTCAAATAGATAGTATATGTTGAGTTATTAAGATACCGAGTGATCAATGGATGCCTTGTCATTTAGAGGCCGAGTTACAACATTGAAGTTACAGTTGATGCCAAGCATCAGGGACAAATTTTTCCCAAGTTATATAGTTTTGACATAGTTATTTGGAATGACACAAATTTGTATGTAAATCATTTTTGGGCTAATTTAAGGATTGCTTTATGATCTTAGATGATAAGGAAAAATCTTAATGGTGAATCCCTATGCATTACATGCATCCAATCAGAAAAAGGGAAGGATTAAGTGGCAATATGGGTAAATCACAATTGTTGATTCATACCTAACCCTAAGTCACCTAGGTCTTCTTAAGGAGGACAAATCCTAAATTTTTTATGAATGTGTAAGGAAAAAGGGGAGAAGTTTTCATGCACAACATAGCATTGATGGTGACTAAGGAGTTATAATTGGAGTTACATTGTAGAATCATTAGAGGAGAATAAAAGAAAGGAATTAGAAGAAAATAGATATACATCTAATCAGAAAAGATCAAGTACACATCAAGAAAGAGGTGATTTGAGATCAAGCAACATAGTGCTAACCGAAGGATAATTGCTGAAACATTCTAACAAGTGAATTAGTTGAATCTCTTAATAGAGTAATCTTGACAGATTATTGTAAATCCTTTAACATGTTGCTTACTTTATTGTAAGTTAAAGTCCTTTTACTAGACACACTTCTAACAAGGTGTTGAAATCCTTTAATTGGGTAAGATTTAACAATCTTGTAAGCATTTAACAAAGCAAACCTTTCACAAGGTAGATCATGTTTCATGATCAAAAAATTGTAACCTTCACTAGATACACTTTATTACTATAGTAGTGAATATTTGTGGGTGTCATCCCCACCCCAATTTTACTTTCTCCTTAGAGGGTTTTTGGGTAACCAAATATCTTGTGTCATACATGTGTTGAATGTTCTATTTTCATGCTATGGATGTATATGCTTAATTTGGTATTTTAATTTATATGCATAGATTGTGAGATGGATGTGTGATGAATGATTATAAGGTTGAAAGTTCTAAGTGCTAATTAACCCCCCTAGAGTTTCATTCCCTATTGTATCTCCAACAATTGGTATTAGAGCCTTGTTCTCTAGAAATTAAAGCTTTGTAGCCTTGAGGAAAGATGTTGGAAATAGAAGTCTACAAGTTGAGAAAGACTATTGAGAACTAGAAGATTGAAATACAACTTTCCCTACATCATCTAAATGAAGCAAGGAATGAGTTAAAGTGATCATTGAAAAGAAGGAAGGAAATAACTATTGAAGAGAATGACACACATTATTAAGAGATTAACACTACTGAATTGTTTGCAGATGGAAACACTAATGAATTTGATGCAATTGTTATAGATCTAATGGAAAAGAATGGAACCCTAATTGAAGAGGTCAAAAATATCAAGAGAGAATAAGAAGTCCAATCAATATTGCTATGTGAGTGATTGAGAAAAAAAAGAAAGATGAAGAAGACAAAGTCATGATTGAAGATGACAAAAGGATTTTGACCAATAGACTGGAAGAGAAAATATTAGAGGTCAATAATATTGCTAACATGAAATTGGAAACTTTGAGTCAAATGATGATTGGAAATCATAAACTAAATGCAAAGGATATTGAAATCACCACACTAAAGTTGTAGAATGAACAACTGAGAAATGATCTAAAAAGAGAAAAAGAGTTTGCTAAAAGTTTTAACAAACCTAGTGAAGCCATCAAGTACTTTGAGAAATTGATGAGATCCCCTAGATCCAACAGTGATACTTCTGGATTGGGTTACACTAGTATTGAAGAAGGGGAATCATTCAAAAGAGGTGAAGAAAGAAGTAACAAAGGTAAGAACTCCAAACTTACTTTTCATAATTGTGGTAAGATAGGTCATACTACCAATGTTTGCAAGAGCAAGATTGACAATTAAAATCCTAAGTAGAAGTTCATGGGTCATTGTGATAAATGAAATAAATAAGGACATCAGGCACATGAATGTAGAACCAAGACCATAAGCACACAAATATTTGAAGGATACTTCTATTACTATCAAAAGTATGGACATAGATCATACGAGTGAAGATCTAAGCCTAAACGGTCATCAAACAAGTAGATAAAAGTAAAGCATAATGGAAACTCTTATAATTGGGATTATAATACTCGGTATAGTTGTCACTATTGTGAAGAGTATGGAAATGTTGCTGAAAATTTCATAAGAACACATTTCAAAAGTGGCTACAAAGGATGGTTGAGTCAAACTACATGTTTTGGCTATTTAAAGATTGGTCACATAAGCAGGAATTGTCCAACAAGGTCAAAGGCACTGAGTAGTGAGTTTGAAAAAGGCAAAGGAAATGCAAATGTTGAAAATGTTAGAGATGAGATGAACAAGACATGGAAGAGAAAGGAAGATTGCAACACATCAATTGCAGATGGGATCACTTCACCCAATGGGTCTGGTGATCACATCACCTCCAATTAAGCAATAAAGAGGTATGTGTAGGACTGATATTTAAAAGCCATACTATACATTAGTTCCAAGGATTTAGTTTTGTAAAGATTATATTTCCATGAATAAAGATGTAAGAAGTTAATTATAACCTAGAAGAAATCTTTAAGTTTTGTCAATTTTCATGTTATTGTTGAGCATGAATTTTTTTACTATGGTTAATGAGTGAAATTTTAGTTAATGTTGAGCTATCAAAGGTGATAGTGTTGACTAAGCTTGTAGTAGTTTTTGAGCCTAAAGGAAATTTCATGGAAGCTAAGTGAGTTGAAATTTCTATTGAAGTCAAGCTTACAATTGTGTAAGCACTGAGCATTAAATGTGAGATTTTAAGGTCTATATATTTCATTTCTACTCATTTGACATCATTCAAATTTAAAGTGGAGCATGAAGAGTGAAAGGTGAATTAAAGAGATCATTTCAAGCATTTGCAAACATGATTCAATAGTTTCTCGACATCATCTCAACAGATTACACAGCTATTTATCATGTAGTGAGCTACAAAGTTTGAATTTTTACAAACTCTAGGTTTTCATAATGGCATCTAGTTCTTCAGCTCCTAAGGTGAAAGAGGGAAAATATGTTTTGAGTGTAAAATTGATAAGAAATGAGATTAGACAACCAAAATTTAGAGAGATTCTTGATATTGCTTATAAGCAATATCCATCTGGTGCATTATCGATGATACCACCTTGAGTTTTAATGATTCAAGATGTGAGCTGTTGCTACACATGCAAGGTGGGCAGCA
This sequence comes from Cupressus sempervirens, assembly GCA_028749045.1. Lineage (NCBI taxonomy): Eukaryota > Viridiplantae > Streptophyta > Pinopsida > Cupressales > Cupressaceae > Cupressus > Cupressus sempervirens. The sequence goes on from CM053788.1 coordinate 311,670,946, forward strand.
TAGGTGACATGGAAATAATAGAAACATATGGGAAATTAGGTGGAAATGGAGTGTTGAAAGAAGAATTCAAAATTGTAGAGAGGAAAGGGCTAGATTTTCCCTGTCTTCAAAACTGAATGGATAAAGATAGTTTTGAGTAGAATTCATGATAATTCTATATGGCTAGATAATGGACCGATAAAGATCACAAAGAAGGTTTACATAGAGCAAGCGGGTATCCAACCCTTGACCAACCTAAAACCATGAGGAGTGAATCTAAATAAGTTATTGAGAAGAATACAGGGACAGTGTGGAACAAACAAGGAATGACAATTGACACTATCTTAGATTCCCTAATTACTTTTGTAGTGAGGATTATAGCACATAAATTCTATCATGGAAAGAAAAAAGATCTATTGCAGTGCAAATAGTTGAATTTATTGAGCAAATTGGAAATTTTTTTGAGTCTGTAATGACTAGCTACCTAAAATATTTCAAGCAGTCAATGAAAAAGAGACTAAGGATACCAGTTTCACTCATTGAAAAACATTTTGGTGCAAGAGCACCCACATAAAATATTTTGGACATGATTTCTACATGAGATGACTTGAGGAATTCATCTTGATCTTGTCATTAGGATAAGATCTTTTCTTGGGATTCATTCAGACCATTATGGGGCCATTCTTCTCCCTATTGTATATTGATCTAGAGTATTCTGTAAGCCATTCTTCCTATTTTGTAATAATCTAGAATGTTCTGTAGACCATCCTAGAAAATATAAATAGAGTTTTTAGGTTTAGTTTTAGGTCAAGTTTTTGGATACAAAGTTATGGGGAGAAGAAATCTGTAGGAGAGCAAGTGTATATACTATTCATTTGATGAATCAATTAGAAGAATATTATTATCTATCTCTTTCTGGTGCTGGTTCACCAAAGTCCAAAAGTACACAAGAGTAAAGGAGTCCAAGAAGTATTTTGTAAAACTTAGAGGTTATTCAAATGTAGATGCTACGTGGATAATCGAACAAGATGTCAAGAAGTAGGATATCACTTTACAAGAGCTCATCTCAAGTGGGCTTGAGATAACATTTCCTGGGGGGTATGGTGTAGGAGCACCCACATAAAATATTTTGCACATGATTTCTACATGAACCAACTTGAGGAATTTATCCCCATTTCATCATTAGGATAAGATCTTTTCTTGGGATTTGTTTAGACTATTGTGGGTTCATTCTTCTCCCTATTCTATATTGATCTAGAGTATTTTGCAAGATGTTCTTCCTATTTTGTAATAATCTAGAATATTTCGTAGACCATCCTAGCAAGTATAAATAAATTTTTTAGGTTTAGGTTTAGGTCAATTTTTGGATATGAAGTTACGGGGAGAAGAAATCTATATAAGAGCAAGTGTATATACTATTCATTTGATGAATCAATTAGAAGAATATTATAATCAATTAGAATAATATTATTAGCTATCTCTTTGTGGTGATGGTTCCTTTTGTTTTTGCTTCCATTGAGTTTAATCTTTGCATCACATTTCAATGATGTTTACTTTCTTGTTGACACTGACTTTACATATTTTCAAGTTGCTATTCCAGGGTAAGGTGGCTAAGGCCACTAGGCTATAAGATCAATGTGGATGAAGCCTCTGGAACAATCACAACATTACTTGCAAAATATGTAGATGCCAAGGCTATTGCCTTTGGAAATTATGATGTGGAAAAATCCAAGATAACAATAGATTTGAATACTACCTTAGTCATTAGAAAGAAAAACAAGATTGTCAATAAGCTTAAGGAGAAATTTGGTGGAGTAGAGGAAAATGAAGAAGAAGAAGATATACCTACTTAAGCACCACTGGCCTTAACTCAAGGTCAATGGGAAGATCAAGTAAAAGAGGTAGAAATTGAAGAAGGTGTTGAAGAAGAAGCAAGTGAAGTGTTAGAAATAAGATTACTAAGAGGGGGGGGGGGGGGGAGGCACTGAATTAGTAATCTACAAAATTTAGTCACCAACTGGATATTATTACTTAATTTAAACCATGCATAGCAAAGAAATAAAGTAACGCTGAATAGTAACAATAGAAATACACAAAGATAACTCATGACACCATATATTGTTAACTAGGGAAACCCTGGCCAAGGGAAAACCCTAGGGGGGATGATACCCAGTAAATAATATATTGATATATATGTTCATTGTTAGAGGATGGACCCTATTAGGAGTCAATGAGAAAATTTAGTATAAGGAGTCCTTGTTAGGAGACTTTGAATCCCTGTTAGGAGATTCCAACCATGTTAGGAGTTGCAGTATAATGTATGCAAGAAGAGCCCACTATCCAAACATGCAATTTCAACTATAAGAAGAGCTCACTGCTCAAACAAGTAATTTACTATTATTTTCCTTCCTTGTCTAATATTTGATCTTCAGCTCGATCTTAGATCACTATATAGTTTATACCTAACTTCACATATATCACTTTCACAAAAGTTCACTCACTTCTCAATCTTACTTCACTTACATAATATACCAAGATTGCACACACAATCAATCTTCTTATCACAAGAAATCCTTTGCATAAATATCATTCCTTTACATAAAATACTATTGGGTTAGCTAAGACCACAATTCACTTTTCCAAGTTAGAGTAAACATCTAGGATGCCGACCCTAATTGGATAAGTAATTGTTTTGTAACCAAAACAATTCTTTCCTTCAATTCCACTATCCCACTTCATCAAAACATGATTATCTCTATTTTGTATAGTTTGTATAGACTTCCAAGATTATACACATCATCATCAACATGTATACTATCTCCATGTAACTTCACTTGTCACAATATGACGTCTGCAACATGTTATAAACAAAACAATTCACTGTTGTAAACCAAATTCTATACTTAGACAATTTTTTGATTACCAAACACTAAGTATCTTTATTTTTGAGGTTTCTTGTCAATATGTACATCATGTGTTGCCATTAATGACAAAAATTATATATCACAATTAGCCAATTGTCAAAAATCTCCCCCTTTGGCATTGATGGTAACAAAATAGGAAAATTGGCTAAGTGACAAAAATAAAAACACCTTACATCTAATAGTTAAGTTTTTGAATATGCTCCCCCTTACAATATACTTTATACTTTTACAATCTCCACATGTATCTCTCCCCTTTTTTATCTTTCCCAAAAATGACATGTATACAACTTTTACATGAATCTCTCCACCTTGGACATCAATGAAAAAGGTCAAAATGTCAAGATTACGATTTTGTGCAAAAATATCAAAACTACTGTCTTCCCTTTATGCTGAAATTATCTTCATACATTCATCAAAAATAATCTTCAAACTATCCATACCTTTGTTCCATGTCTCTTGGGTAGATTCTGCTGATGTGAGAATTGCATATAATGCATATGATGCAATCTCAACTACATTGATATCTGAATACAAAAAGTTTTTATATGTGTCCTTGGCCTTGACATATTCCTCTAGTTGCTTCTCGACAAATGATAACTTTAGAGCAATTAATTGTATAAAATCAGATGTTCTCTTTATTATTTGCTCCTTTTGAAGTTCTAATTTCCTGATATTACTATGAATGCTGGCAACTTAACTCTCAATATCATCAACTTTGCTAGATGAGTGCTGGATTAGGCTGGATAAATCCTCTAACTCATTCATCTTTGCCTCTAACTAACTACCCAAGTATTTAGTCAGTTTGTATGATAAGGTACACTTAACATACAAAGCTTTCTCTTCATGCTAACATTTATAAAGTTCCTTTATGCATGTATCAAGATTGACTAAGTCATTCTTGATATTCTGGCAGATGGTGCTAAACAGGTTAACATCATGGGAAGTTTGAGCCTTTACCTGTACAACATTCAACAAATTAGTAAATTCTTCATCAAAAAACTTTAGCACTACTTGTGCTCTTTGTTTAGGATCTGGCTTAGTACGTTGTATTGTCAAAGTACTATTCAATCTATCAGTCACTTCCATTAATGATCTCTACAAACTCTTAACTATCTTATTATTTTGTAAAAGTTTGGATAAGGATGTGATTAGATCAGTTTGATCATCATCATCAATAGCCAAACTTGCAAGAGAGAGTGGAGTAGATGAACTAGATGGTTTAGTCTCATCCTCCCTCTATTTCTTTGCTGCTTCTTGTGCTCTTTTCTCTTCCTCTTCTTTCCTTTCCTTTTCTTCTCTTTCTCTCTTCTCTTGTGATATTTTCCTCTCTTCTTTCTTTGTTTTATTTTTCCTTTCTTCTTCAATATTTCTCTTGTCTTCATCTTCTTTTCTTTTCCTTTCTTCCTCAAGCAATTGCTACTTGGCTTCCTCTATCTTCTTCTTTTCAACTTCTATTAGCTTCTTTTCTTTCTCAATTTGTTTCAACTTTTCCACAAAATCCTTAGTGTCTAGTACATTTGGTTCGAATCCACCAAATGGATTGGTATCATCAATGTTAAGAGTAACATTGGTTTGATCAATCTTCATGGTGTCATCACTTACTGATACTTTTGAGGTTCTAGGAGCTAGAGGAGATGCTACCTGTGACTCTGAAAACATGTTACTAATAGCTACTATAGTTTATTGGAATACTTTATACTAACTGGGGGAGGGTGAATTAGTTATCCAAGGTCTAGATGTATAAATAAAACTTTTCACAGCTCTAGTGAACCCATAAAACATTTATACTCATGCATACATCCATAAGATTATGCAATCACTAGAACTTGTAGGTTACTATCAAATCAACTTGTAGAAATGTAAATTATGAAACATAATAGATTCATCAATACAATTGACACAATGATTTATGTGGAAACTAAATTTGGGAAAAACCACCAATAACATGCTACTCTTTTTCACTCTGCTGAAGTGATGCCCTGTAAAAGGCTAACCCTATTAAAGGTTACAATACACACTATTAAATGTGACCCTATTAAAGGATTTCAATCACCCTATTAGAAGTGAGCCTTGTTAGAGGACTTTAGGCCATTCACTTGGAATGCCAACCAGTTAAAGGATTTAGAAATGACTGTTAAGTCAACCTTAATCTAAATAATTTAACCTAGACTAATACAATTGTTAGAAAGTAACATTAGAGCTTTGATCTAATATAACTTACAACTTTTTTTGTAGATTATAGATCTTTGTTTAGTCCTCAATTCTTCTTAGCCTTCATACTTTGCAACACTAATAGCTTGTTCACCCTTCAAAAATTCATCTCCTTAAGCCTTGACATGCCATTGCAAACTCTTCTCTTAGGTCACTTGATGAAGCAAAACTCTTGACTCCTTGTCTCCCTTAGGTTCTCGAACATGACAACTTTGCTTCATGACCAAATATTCCTACAAATAGGAAATTAAATATTTTTCCACTCATTTTTCATTATCCAAATTTAGAGTTTGAATGGATTAGGTAGGATACAATTTATCTACCCCATATCTTATATCTCTTCTAGAAACTTCTCCTATAATCCACTTTTAATTTTCCTTAAAATGGTTTACCTCAAATTTTGTGCCACTAGCTCATCAACCTTATCTTCTACCTGGTTCACAAAATCTAGGAAAACAAATTTGTCAGCTTAGATTCATCAAATCTTCAATCTTTTAAATAATGTAGCATCTCAGCATTATCAACCTTCTGATGCTTAGCACATACTACATTAGTCGACATCCACTATGAAATTACTCAGCACCTACTAAAGTTTATTGTGCTCAACATTAACTAAACTTTACTTGGCATACACTAGAATGAAAGTTTACTCAGCTCCAACTAATTTTTTGCTTAGCTTGCACTGAATTTTCTCGGCACCTACTATCCACTTGGTCAAGCTTGGTAGACAAACTTTGAGTAAATTATTCTTGTAAACTTTCTAACTGTAACCATCCTTTGTAACCTTAAGTAGATTATCAATACATCATGTCATTACTATCTTAACTGATTCTTGTACTTCATTACATAATCATAACTCAACCTTTCCTCTAGGTGCTATTGTTACATGTTTTGATCAAATCCTCTTCATCAATAAAATAAATGATAGTACTTGAATCTTATAAGTAGTTGTCTCATCAACAAATAGTAGGTTTGACATTAGTGAAAATGAAACACATAGTCTTCTTCAATAATCTCCCTCTTTAAATAATCTCTCTCAATAATGATCTTTTCATTCATATCTCAACACAGTCTCCTTTCTCAATTTATCTTTCTCACAAAACATAAATAAGAATAGCCTCAACTTATTCCTCAAGTGTGGTGCGAGGTTATTCAAAAATCTCTTAACTTCATCTTCATCATTAGTCTCGCAAATGGTCCTTAGCATAGGCTTCTGAAGTTCAAGGTCTTCTTTCCTTGCAAGAGTCTTCTTCTTTATGAGTCTCTCATAGACTTTCTGGTTCACTACTCCTTTGATATCCTTCATACTTAGATAATTTGCAATGATATGTCTCACAGTAGATATATCAATTTGATCTTTTTTCAAGTTATTATAGAGATCATAAAACTTTTTCATTTGAACGAAGTTTCCCTTATTTGCAATTGTTTTGTTAATCTTCTCAATCTTTGGCTTCCAAGGTTGCCAAGCTTTTCCTATTGCTTGTTTAGGTGGAGTCACCTTTTCAGCTTGTTTGTTTTCCTATTCCTCCTTGTCTTCATCACTTGACTGAATTGTCAATAATGTTTTCTATCTCTTACCAGGTCTCATAGCCATCTTTTTAACTCATTGTCTTTGTTGAAACTGCTTCAACTTATCTTTTTGATTTTCTCTTGTGTTCACTGGGTTGAACATCAGACACTACCACATATGGAATGATCTATCCTGAAGTTTTCTTAGCAACTAAAACTAACAAGGGTTGTATGTTTAATACACCTTGTTTCATTGTTTGTCTCACGACCTTAGATTCACTCTCTATCCACTAGTACATTTGCACCCTTCTACCAATTTTTTTGACCAAAGCTATGAATCCTCCTTAATTTTTTGTTTTCATTCCCACATTGGTTGCAATTTTTTTTTTCCCAATTTGGTCAAAATTTTGACCAACATCATGTACCCAAGTTGAAAATATCCAAACTATTCCCAAGTTGGTCAAAATTTTGACCAACTTGGGTAATAATACAATTTAGACTATACAAAATTTAGATAAAGTCATACACAGATACTTGAGATGAGAAATTTCACATAATAGTTCAACATGCATTTTTACTAAACTTTGGTGAGTGATTTCATGGGATATGGTTTGGGTGCTAGAACTGCTCAAATCAGGAGGACAAAGCAGGGAGAAAGCAACTTCAAGGCATTGAAAGTGATTCACCAATTTTATCATAAAATGTTAGTCCTTTGTTAGTGCTGCTACTTTTTTTTAGGTAACTAGCACAAAATTTGTATCCCCTTAATAATTTCATGAGATAGGGTTTGGACAAATTTTTTTCTTAGTTTTGTGAGATACAATTTGTGGGATGAATAATTGCTTAGTTTAACATTATTGATGTGTGATTTTTTTCTTGCAGGGGGCTGTGAATCATGGCATTCCTATAGATGTGGTGGAGAATGCAAGAAAAGCAACAAGAGGCTTCTTTGAACTTCTTGTTGAAGACAAGTTGAAACAGGGTCGAGAGGAAGGAAAAAGAGATCAGATTGCTAGTTAAATCATTTCAACTAATTTCTAGGTTTTTAAATTAAATCATTATTTATGGAAAATGTAAAATTTTGCAACTGGTTTCTTTTTATGCAGAGGATTGCAAATCATATTCCCATTAGGACTTCAAAAGCTCTTTCCTAAATATTTCAACTTCCCATGCTTACATATTTTGGATGCACTACGATATTTCCTACATATTACCACCATACATTAGAGAAATCAAGCTTGTATACAATACAACACTTCGAATACATTTTCTCACTTCAAGGTTCAAAGGTTCTTGCATATTCATCTCTTAGTACTTGTCATGCTTTATTGAATTCTTGCATATTGAATTTTAGATACTCTGTTGCACATATCAAACTTAGATACTCCTTTGTACATATTAAACTTGTCATACTTTTCCAGTCCATATCACAGGCTCTTCATATCTCTACACTTTTCATGCTTTACCAATTAGTATTTATGGATTGCTAATGCTTCACTACAAAAAAGTTTACATTAATACACACAACATACTGACATTAATGATAGCACTTAACAACTTTTGGGAGTGACAATATTGGAGAAGAGTATGGGAGCATCTACCTCTACCTTGATGCCATATCTTGGCAATGGCCACCCAGCTAACTCATTAGACATGGCATGGATGCCTATGCTACCCCTCTGCACCATAACAATAACATGCCCCCATGAATATCAACTGGGCCCTTGAGATGTATGGGTTTGTCAGATATATGTATCACCCTCATTCACTGTTACATTAATTACAATCATGCCAATAGTAACAGGTCTAGGGAAGGTTCCTTGGGTCAATAGTCACTTAATGAGATTTGAAATTGTGATCTTATTCAAGAATACAAGTCCTCTCAAGTCTTGTGCCATAAAATACAGGACTTATAAGTAGTCTAAAAAGTATAATAGATAATAGACAAGAAAAATATTGTCCCATTTTATTTCTATGACACAAACTACCTAATAATTACTCTCAAAGTACAGTCACACAATCATGATTTGTCCTACACAATAAGCCATAGAAGAACATAAATGCAAACAAAATGATTGAAGGTAACCAACAATCACAAAAATCTACAACATAAACAAAAATATGATGTAGAAATTAAAAACTTGTTGAGAGCATAAGATTAATGACTATTTCTTACTGTATCCTAGTGGAATAGATCTTACATAAACCATATTCAACTGGCCTTCATGGGAGAGGGTTTCAAGTCCAAGCATTTTAGAGCATTTGTTGTAGTAGAGATAACTAAAATAACAAAACAAATTGATATAGATATATATCAGGAAAATATTGTTCAGTGACCATTGTCCTTTACATGCTACTACATCATTAACTTGGATTAAAATTAATTCATACTATTAACATACCTTCAACGCTATCATAATAGTGTAGTTATCATTTGTTCATCATTGTTATTTATACATCCATTTTACAACCTTTGCATGCTCACCATACCAATCTCCAGTACTATTAGAAGGACCTCATAGGTCTATCATATTATCACAATTCCCTTTGAGCTAATGGAAAGATTTGAGACCTTAGTCTTCTTAGTGCATATTTTTCTATTACATAATAGACCTCTCTATTTTTTCATGTCCTCATAATGGTGTCCTCCATGATTGCTCTGATAGATACCTCTACTTTGTCTTGCATATCCCAGTCCACTACTCTTAATTTCAATAGAAATGTCTTTCTTTTAGGATTACTGATTAATGTTCCATCATTTTAAAGCACTATATTTGATGGCAACAATAAAGGATAATATGTGACTATCATCATTGTGACAGTCTCATAGCCTTTAGTTTTTTTGTATTTTACCTTCTAAGGTCTTCAAGATCTATTTCTACTCATTGTGCATTAACATCTTTTAGATAGTCATTCCATGATTTATGACTTCAAAACCTAAACCACATTTAGTTTGATAAGAATGTTGTCTCTTAACTTTATAGTTATACTTGACAATCAAACCATCCAAAACTTTTCATCAATACAATAATGACATATTTTCTTTCTAAGAAGCATGGTACCATTATCTTGCTTATCTTTCTTATTTGAAGGCATTGAATCAAAGACATGCTAATTCTTTCTTTGAGATCATTTCTGAGAAAAGTAATTTTAATCTCCATTCAGTTCGTATTGCCAAAATTAACAAAACTTGAATAGTGGTCCATTAAGTTTTTAATAAAAAATCTCCTCATCTTCTATCCTTTCTCTTTGTTTTGAAAGGCTTACTTGTACCAATGGGTCTGGAGGATCCAATCGATTCCCAAGTTCCTTTATTGACAAAGGCTTAATATTTAATGTTGATTGGTTTTATTCATGCATTAAGCTTTTCAACTTGCTTGTGATAAGTTGGTTTTAAATCAAAAGAAACATTTATTTCTTTTTCAAATTTCTTATAGTGAAATGAATTCTTTGGAGTTTATGATATTTTCTTAAATTTATTTAATTCCATATCTCCTATGGACTGCAATTCTTTACTATAAATCAGTACATTTAAAAAATGTGGCTTTGCTGAATTTGCAGCTACAGTTCTAACTGATGTCCTATGTAGAACATGACCATAAATTATGCTGCATTAATGAAATGTATTTTAACATATTCTTTGACAGTCTTCTCCATAAATTTTTGGTGCCACTTTCAGTGGGCATGTATTCCCTCAAGATTACTAACCTTTATGCATCTTGTATCACTACAATCTACATTTTGCGATGGCTATTTAACTAGATGAAAATGAAGAATTGTTTTACAAAGATGGAGAGAGAATGTTAGTAAAAATAATAAATTTGGTACCCATGACCAAATTTTTTTATACAATAACAAAAGTTGGTCCACCTTGAACTGTTAACTATTATTTTATTATTGCATTAGTCTTTTATCTTTGATTGACTAAATTTTATAATAATTATATGTAATGTTATATAATCTTACCTATGAATAATGAAGATGAAATATGCACTCTTATGAAGATGACAACAATTAGATTAACCACCTAAACATTACCACATTTGCAAAGAAAGGGGGATCTACTAGAGTCTCCAATTTGAGAAGATTGGGCATTTGCAGATGCCTGAGAAGATCTACTAGAGTCTCCAATTTGAGAATGATGGGCATTTTCCAAGGCACTAAGGTCTAGGTTGGGAAAAATAGAGAGACAACAATTAGGACATTTTATGCTAAGGCACAACCATCAATCAATACATTCAACATGTAATTTATGTGCATAGGGTAGCCACCATACCTGTAATTAAAGAGGTTGCTTATCATTAAAACACAACCAAGTGTTAAATATATGAACCAAGTTTCCCTTAACAAAGTGTAACACAATTATTTATAACAATCTTAAATTGCATACCTCATTTCCTACACGAAACTTGTCAAGGCAGATGGGGCACTCACTACATTCTGTAGGCACTACCTTCATGTAAAATTTTGAAAGCTCCTAAATAATGCTTCAACTACTTCTCTCTGCATTTTACTCATTTTTAGTAAAAAAAAAGAAAAGAAATACTTGTTTAAATAAAAGAAGATAATCAATGTATAAAATAAAAAATAGTCATTAGGGTTAGCTGACCACTAGTCTACTTCATCATAGTCTTTGAAAGAATACTTGAATTGATATATAACTATGAATTTCAAGTCCATGCATTAATTTAATTAAAATTACATGTATACCCCTAACTTATCTTCAAGTACTATAAAAATAACTCCTTCAAACAAATGGAACTCAAGGAAACACTAAATTCTACAAGTTCCAATTATAATCAATGGACTAAAAAACATTGCTAACAATAAATAGAGTCTTACTGTTGTTTATATTGAGACATTTTAACAAAGTACATATTAGTGTAGCTTGATCTCCTATGGTTTTGGGAACACTTCTAGTGGTTAAGTTATAATATAACAATATTTTAAGAAGTTATAAGTAGAAGAAAATTTGGAGAGACATTTGATAACAAACTTTTTAAGCTTGTCATCATGAATTTGATGAACAAAACAAATCACTTCTACCCATTGAATATTCTTGATATACCAATTATTTATATTCTATCAAAAAACACAATATTTACTTGTAGAAAATGAGTTTGCGACACTTTCCATACTTTTCTCATTATGCGCATTTGTGCTCTAGCAAGTCCAAGAACATGAAATACACCTTCAACTCCCTATTTTATCTCAAGCTTCTTAACAATTTTCCATTGTTGAGATGGGGATTCTTGTACAATTTTCTGTACTCTCATTTTTAATATTATATCTTTAGCAATCATTGCCTTTGTATTCATCAAAACAAGTGAACTATTTGAATCTATATAGACATATATATCTATTTTTGACAAGATTTTATGATCTCGTATGGACACATAAAAATACTTTTTAGGGAGGCCCATTGGTAAATACTATCTCTACAAAATAAGGTCCAAAAAGTAATCTCTTGTGGGAAGGTCATTGATAATATAGAAAAAATCTCCATAATGAGTAGATTGGTAGATCTAATACATAGCCTTCCAAGCTAACAATAAGGTTCTATTGCTAACACCATCATCCTTAGGTAGGCATGTTCCCACTCATGCAATTTCAAACAAACCACTACATTTGATGGCAACAATAAAAGATAATATGTGACTATCTTCATTGTGACAGTCTCACAACCTTTAATTGTTTTGTATTTTACATCTAAGGTCTTCAAGATCTATTTCTACTTACTGTGCATTAACATCTTTTAGACATTCATTCCATGATTTATGAATTTAAAACCTATACCACATTTAGTTTGATAAGAATGTTGTTTCTTAACTTTATAGTATTATATTTGACAATGAAACCATCCAAAACTTTTTATCAATACAATAATGACATATTTTCTTTCCAAGAAGCATTGTCACCTAAATATTACCACATTTTCAAAGAAAGGGGGATCCATTTGCATGAAACACATTAGTGCAGACAAAGTTTGGTTGGGGTCAGTAACACCATCATTGGGTGTGAATAAATCATAGTTCAAAGATACCTAGTGAAGGTTATCCATCTAGGCCTCACAATACCATGAAGAGAAACTTTGTTTCACCAAAAGAAAATGCTACCATGGACTTCAAGAAAAAAAAAGAAAGGTAAACTTACTATCTGGTCCCTACTGAGGATAGAAATGATATAGAAAACATACTAAGTGTATGAGTTCTTGATACCCTACATGTTATCTGGTGTTTAGCAACTCCATGGAATAGAATAAGTTTTGATATTAATCTTCATATAGGTTGAAGTCGTATTTGCATGGTCTTGTATTACTGGAGAATGATAACCTTTATAAAATTATTTTCAACTCTATCCATTCCAAAGTAAATATGTTTCCATGTTCAAAGATCCCTAAAAAAAAGGAAAAAAAAGTCTTATCCTATATGCATCTTCCTATTTGGGTTTGAGTTTCCTTCTAATACAGTCTTCCATTAACTGTGCACAAGTACTAGCTACCATGATATTACAGACATAGAGCTTTAACATATAATGAGAACCCTAATTATGTGTATTATCTCACCAAGGTTAACTTCTTCATTTATTAAACTCCCTTGAAGAAACCTACAACATGCCTTTGGCAAGACTTGAGAGAATGCAGAGGTCACAAAACTTCCTTTTTGATTCTTTGAACTATTAGGAAGTATGGGAATGTGGAAATGACCACATCATGATATTCAAATGGCAAGTGATGCAGTAGGATAGGGTGGTGGTATTCAAAAACACAATAAGAATTTGTAATTTCAAAGGTTTAGGTACTCTAGCCTATCAACAACCTCTAATACTAAATTGTTAAGGCTTTCACAATATCACACAATGATGGATTTGGTTTCATAGATTCACAACTAAGACTCTATTATAGTTCCATACCCCCACTTCACAAAATCTCCTCAAATTGAACCTAAAAGCTCAATACTCTACCTATTAGTCCTACTACATACTTAAAATATTATAATTCTACCTTTTTAAGACAATTGACAATGTAATGATGCTTACTCATGCCCTATTTGGTGTACTACACTACATAATAGACTTCCTTATGTTTGTTTTGGACTAACATAATTAATCTTGACTGATGCCTTATTTTTATACATAAAGGTTGACCTATTAATAAAGGAACTACATGAGAAAATCCACTTGGCACTTCCTACTATTGGATAGTGTTTTATTATACCCTCAAATGGTCATCCAAAAGGAATTAGTTTCAAGAGTTCTACAACTCCTAATCCCCAATTCTTGACTCCAAACCTGATTTTTCTAGGGCTTCCTCAATGTTCAATCTCCACCTAATATTGCATCTAATCGGTGATGAATTCACCTTCACTTTACTCTATTGAAATGTTCCCAAGCATAAAATCTGCTCCTTCTTGGGCAGTTCATTCATTGCCACACATGACATTCAATTATATTTTCACACTATTCCTTAACTCTGATCACTTCTATCAAACATGAATTTGCATATGCATAGTTAAAGTTTTATGATACATGTTAAGTAACATCATTCCATGAATGTTAGGCCTCTACATTCATGAAATGACCTTTATTCTCCCTAAGGTATTACAACAACAAAAAGTTTCAATAAAGAGAAATTGATTGAATTATAACTGGTGCGACAATAACTTACTATAATATGAAATTCAATAGAAAAACACAACAAATCATGAAGTGACTCGGTCAAAACATATTGAGATCCAGTCAAATTTGGATTCAAAATAGAGTCGATTTGCATAATATAGAAAGATTTTGCATTTGCTATTTCTTGTTCACCAATACTTAACCCGATCCTTCTTCTCCCCCTATTGTAACAAAGAATTTGTCTCTCATATAAAAGACCCCCTATAACTACTTAAGAAACTAACTCAACCAACTTTCATTTGTTGAGTTGAATATTAAGCATACCACCTGAAACATCTCAATCCCTAAACTAGCCGTTACTTTTTTCAAATATTTAAATTTTAAACAACAAAAATGGCTTTATTTTGATACTTAACCTTTTGTCTAATATCTAGACCTATCCCATGCCCCTTCTATACTTCTTGAAACATTATTGAAGCTTGGACACTTTAGTCCATTACAATCAAGTCTTTAGTCCATAAGAGGACATTACACAATAAAAGTAGTCATTTGAGGACATTAAAATATGATTGAAGAATTACACTATTTTAGTATCATTATAGATTCTAAACCCTTCCAATTGGTTTGAAAACCCTATTTATACATTCCATTCTTTTGGTTTGTTTTGAGGGTCTTTAGGGTCTCTATAATCTTCAACTTCGGCTTGGTTGTGTGTGGTGCTCCTGCACCAACAAGGTAATTGGTGTAATCACCTAAAAATGGTTACCTAGACCATAAACCCCTTTCTAGAATTTTTTGCTAATGTTATTACATGTTTGATCACAAACTTTCAAAAATAATGTAAAATAAATTTATTTGATTTTAACCTATAGTTTGACCATCATATTCTAAACACATATTTGACTAAAAGAATTTTCTCCCTTTTAATTCAAATATAATTCTCAAAAATACATCCACACATTTCTTATTTCATAAATAAAAGAAATTCTTTTTTGTCTACAAATGAGCCTTCTATTTTGACTAAACCATTTTGTCTACACATGAAGGTGTCATTTTCCATGTGCAGAGCGTCCTATTTTGACAAAAGTTTTGTCTACACATGAAGGTGTAATTTTCCATGTGTTGAGAGCCTCCCATTTTGACAAAACAAAATAATTTTCTACAAAAATGCATAATTTTCTATGAGTGGAGCCTTTTAATTTGACCAAGGATATTTTAATGTCAAAAATTAGGCAAAAATTATTCTCCACCCTTGATTAAGCATTTATTGTCTTTTGATCTCAACCGTCCAATTTTCTTTAAAAAGAGGGCTCTTTCCTCATATGAAAAAACACTCTTGAATATTGTTATGCTAATAGTCTATCATTTTAATTCTTAAGAGGTTGTAGAGAATTTCTATTCCTTGTCTCATTCTATCATCCATAAGCATTTTAGCTTAGATCCATATAGTTTAGCTTTCATTTTGCAATAACTTAGCCCACATAGTAATTAATTGAATTTGTAATACTCTCATATTGTTTAATCTAGTTGCATCTTGCATATTCATACTAGTTTAGTTTACATTTTTCACTAGATCCTTGAGGAGCTCCTTGTGGACATTTTCATACTTGCATCTTGTCTTTAGAATCTCCCATTACATGGTTTACTAGCAAGGGCTGCATTTCTAAAGCTCAACTGAGAGCCTATTTCATTTTATTTTATGTATTCTTGCACTCCATGGATAGGGAGCTCTAAGCTGGCATCTACGCATTCCAATCTCATGGAATACCTTGGATAGAAGGGTTTAGAGTGTGACACAAATATAGAGTACAATATGTAATGTATTTGAATCACATCCAATGTGAAGAAGTATGAAGTAATGTAACAAGAAAAGAAGAGAAAAAGAGTGAATTAAAAAGGCTATAATAGTATTAGGAGCAGCAAAGATTTATCTATCATAGCAAGGTGATCATTATAGTCAAGGGAATCTCACTCAGCATACTAAGTTACAGATCAAAGATCAGCTACTATTTCATCCTAGTAGGTGGATCAATAAAATCCTTTCACAAGGTAGACCTAACAATATTTTTAAAATCTCTTTACCAAGTGCATACTTCATTGTATGTTTGTAAATCCTTTTGCAAGGTGGACTTAGCAATCCTTATTGCTCCTAATAGGGTAGATCATTAGAAATGATCATTATAAGCCTTAGCAAGCCAGCTTTATACTGTAGTACTAAATCTTGTGGGTATCATCCCCATCCCAATTTTACTTTTATTTGGAAGGTTTCTGGGTCACTAAATTCTGTGTCAAATTCTTATAAAAGCTTTTATATTTTTAGTTTCTCATGCATGAAATTAGATCATAATACTCATGAAGGATAATTGCTAATAAAGGATTAAGTTTTATTATTTATTGATTCATCTCTCCCCTCTCAGTAACTTAGCCTATCACATACATCTCCAAAAATTGTTATCTTATCTTTATGGTTCTCAAGAAAGAATTTTAATAGCTTGAGAAAAGATCAATGGTTATGGAGGTATTCATACTTGCCAAGGTTATTGAAAATGAGAAGCTAGATTTGGAATTGGCTATTGGATAACTCAAGAAAGCAAAGGAGCATCTCTCTCAATCTTTGAAAAGAAGAAAAGATCTTGCAATTTAGATGAATGATCAACTCTACATTGAAGACATCCATTCAAAAAGAAATTTAGATGAAGCTAATGATGCAATCAATGAACTATTGGAAAAGAATAGCTCACTTCAAGAAGAAGTAAGAAAATTGAAAAGAGAGCAAGAAATTCAGTTAGTAAGATTGTGTGAAGTCATGAAAGAGAAAAATAAGATAAAAGAAGAGATAGAAGGTAAGAACAATGAAATTTAGCACCTATCCCTTTAGCAAGTGGAATTCATTGATCAACTCACCAATGCAAATGAGAAAATCATGAATCTAAGATGAAAGAATGAAATATTGTAGGAGATCTAAACACTGAAAAGAAAACCAATGAAAGGATGATGAAATCTCAAGAAGACATGAATCAATTGAATGATGAAAGTCATTATTGACAAAAATGAAAAGAAAGAATTGGATATACAAAAGCAAGTGAATCATCCAAGCAAGGAGCTCAAAAGAATCAAAGACCTACTTGTAGTCACTATGGTAAGATAGGTCATACATCTAAAAAATGTTGGAGCAATGGAAAAGCTAAATTCAATGGAAAATGCTACAATTGTAATCAACATGGTCATAGGGCTAATGAATGCAAGGAAAAACCTAGATTTGAAGGCAAATGACATAAATGTAAGAAGCATGGGCATGAATATTCTAAATAGAAAACTAAGATATTGAACCCAATAGAACATATTGTAAAAGCTATGTTTGGTTGGGACTATAACACTTTGTGTATTAAAGCATCACATGAGGGCAAGGGATACTACCAAAAGATGTTTCATTTGTATAGAACTTGGTCATCTTACCAAGAACTATATGAATACTAGAAGAGTTGAAGATGAAAAGAAGACAAAAGTTGATAACATCAAAAAGTAGATGAGACAACAATAGGTTCCAAAATCTTCTAAGAATGCAAGTCTTAGCAATGATGAACATGTCACTCAAGAATTGGGTGGCTCCAGTATTTCCACTTGATCTCTCAAAGGAGAATTGGAACTAGGATTCTAAAGAAGATATCTCACATCAGTTCCAATTAGTAGAATGAAAGATCCATATCAGCATTCAAGATGCAAAGGGATCATCGAGTATTCAAATGATGCCAGTCATTACTAAGTAAGGTCAGGTTACAAACCTTACTTAGTGAGGTTGGGTTGTAAGACCCTACTGAGAAAGGTCAAGAGCTACTATATTTGTTGTGTTGTTACCAAGTTTTCAAAGACTTTGTCAAGCTTTCAATGCAAGCGAAGTGGATGATAATCTTTCATTTGAGCAAACAATTATACCAAGGCATTTGTGGCAATCCAAAGGATAATTTATTAAAAGGGTGAAATCGAAGTCATTTCTTACCATGAACTTTAAAGAGCTATCTATGTAGAGTGATTTTAAGGGCATTCAAGTGATTTGAGAAAATTACTATTGAATATTTCTGTGTTCACTCAAACCCTACCTAGCATCAATGACATCCACTAGTAGCAAATTGAGAAACCCTAGATCCAAGTGGAGCTCAATATCAGATTCTACCAAAGGTATTGTTGATCAATGACATTTGTTTACATTTTAAGTGTGAAATTCAAGACATTGGAACTTTGGAAATGGATGAATCTTTGAAAGAGTTATGTGTGAATGGTGTGTTGAAATCAGAATATCAACATCTTAAAGAAAAAGGTTTAACTCATATTCTACATATGCCATGGGATTTTCAAATAAAATGGATAAGATTCATTCTCAGTCATTTGCACAATGGTTAGCTATTGTTGGAACAACCTATCTTGATAACCAAGAATATGATCCATAAGATCATTTGTCTTCCTATATTGGCAAAAGCAAAATCAACTAAAACCCTTGCGAGTGGGATGGAAGGGGAATGAAGATCAGCTGTGTCACAAACATGGAATTGAAGTTTGGAATACATGTCATTGCTTACAAGATATAAAGTTTGAGAAGACTCAATAGTGTGTCATGCAAAGTAGTGGATCTCACATACAAGGTGGTAAAAAATAATATATCACTTGACCTTGCCAAGTTAATGTTGAACCATTTCAACAAAAACATAGAAAGTATAAGAAGTTCTAAGAATAGTCCTTGTAAGTTTGGTTCACTTTTGACTTGTCTATTTTTCTATATGCAAAATTTTATCCCATCTAAAGGTACAGTAGTATGGAGGAAGGATGTACTTGTTATTTATCAGATTAATGAATATATAGTTGAAATGTAAGAAAAATATGTGAGTATTATTGATAATTACATCGATGCTTTCAAGGAAAAGATGAATAATATATTCAAGATATCAAAGAAACAAGTTGATGATTACAAAGATGATGTTTATTTCATGGTTGATAGTGACAAAGTATATATTTAGGAAATTGGACCAATGATTGTTTGGGTTAAGCCTCTTAGATATGAGGTTAACATTGATGAAACCATGGACATTATTGATGCATTGGTAAATGAGCCTATTGACCCAAATGCTACATATTGGAAATTAAACTCCCTTAAGTAGTCAACAAAGGGAAGAAGAGGATTGCAAAACTAAAAACCAACTCCACTCTTCTGTTGACTAAAGGAAAAGGAGATGATATTGAGGATGAAGAAGTAGAAGATGAAGAGAAGTCAAAGGATGAAGAGCTTGTGAAGAAGAAAGGTAAGGTTATTATAACCAAGCCTACCATGCCATCTACTATTGTGTTTACCAAAATATCATCTAGGAAGAAACTGGACAAAGAAGGAGGAGATGTAATCTTTAAGAGGTCTCCACCCACCTTCCAAGAAAGGCTGAAAGATATAGAGTTAGGATTAGGCATACCAAATTTCAAAGCACTGAAGTATGAGACCAGGACTATAGAAGAGAAAAACCAAATAGAAAATGTATTAATGTCTAAAATGGGTAAGTGGAAGTATTCCCCAGACTAGATTTCTCACTATCTTCTAAGTGATCTAATGGAGAAGATCAAGCCAAGATGGGAGAATGCCATGAAACTACAAAAGCCATATATGAATAGACCTAAGGAAACTCATGTCAAGTTTGAATGACAAGGAGGTAAAGGAATTTCTAAAGAAGAATGAAGAAAAACTTACCTTGAGATTCAACACTTGTCTTATATTGTTGAATGGCATTGAAAATGTGGTAAGGAATGCTAACAACACATTGAAGAATATTTATGTTCTTCACAAGTAGAGTGATTTTGTTGTCAATATTAGTGACAAGGATGATGAAGAGCATGAAAAAGATCAAGAAATTGATGATGAAGAAGTTACTCATTATGACAATGTAGATGATGATGAAGAGAAATAGGGATAGGAAGCTATCAAGGAAGAAGTGAAAAACACTAAGGAGATGGACCTAGAGAAAATTGATTTAGTGGTCATAGCCTCACTACCTCATTCTCTTAGCCAAACATTGAAAACATCAGGCCCTGAGAAAGCTTCAACAAGATTGGTTGTGTCAAATATTGTAATCACATGCACTCAATCAATCTTTGCATCTATCTAGCTCAGTACTTCATTGATATAAGTGGCAAGCACTTTTCATCTACCAAGTAGCCAACACTTCCATCTACATTAGTTTTGGTTACTCTAGGTATTTCTACTATTGGTATTTCGGTAATAAGTATAGTATCTTTTTTAGCAAGTCCTATCATTTCTACAATTGTTTCCATTCCTAACATGCAAATAATAAGTGCAAGGATACTTGATACCAAGTCTCAATCAAGTACACAATTTTTGAGTAAAGGCAAAGAGAAATAAGAGGATATTGATCTTGATGGAGAGATTGTTATTCCAAAATGGGACATCTCAAATCTCAATCTTAATCAGATGGATATTTTTGGAGAACTTCATCAGAAGAAAGATAAGTAGGGGAGGCTTAGAGAAGAAATAAATAAGGAATTCCAAATAATTAAAGATGTAAAGAATATCCTAGCTAAGGCACTAAACAGAGAGGTTGACACTTCTCAACCAATTTTGAATAAGTTATTAGAGGTAGTCCAAAAATTCAATGATGATTTGAATGGACAAGAGAAATTGTTGAGAGAGCTAAGAAGAATTTTGAGAATAAAGTCTTAGAACTTATTACTTAGTAGATTGCTATCCGTCAAGTAGAATTATCTACTATTTTAGGCTCATTGGAGACCTCTTGCAACAATTTGTCTTCACTATTCGGTAAACTCTGTTACATTTCAATTTTACCAAGTAAATAAGAGATAAATTGTTAAAGATTGATGAGGATCTGAAGGCAAGTACATAATAGTTGCAACTTGATCTAAGTTATAGCTTTGCCCACTAAACAAAGATCATATTCTTGACTAATATGCAGGTAGAATTGCTAAGAAAATAAGAGCTACATTGATAGACATTTAGAGCATGATTCTCCCACACATAGATGCATTATAGAAACTCATTGCACATGATAAGACACTCATCCATGACAATAACTTCTCTCTTGTAGACCACATGATAGAACTATTAGTAGAAGTGTAGATTACATTGTACACATGCAAGGTATTGCAAGAGAATTGGGACAAGAAAATGGCACTAATACTCAAGGTACATGCAAATTTCTTGTCACATTTTTGCATTACTATATAGTATAGATAGCATACATCTTTAGCATTAATGTCAAAAAGGGCAAGAAGATTATAAAGAAGATGTATAATATAAGGAGTATACATAAAGGAGGAGAAAATGTATATATCAGATGTGAGAATATATAAAGTATATTGTATGGGGGAGCATTATCATACAATGCATGTACAAATATGTGGAGATACATCTCTTACAAAAGTAATTTTGAAAAATCTCAAAGACAAAATACTCTACAAAGTTGGAGACACAAGTGATGAATAAAATGACATTTACTTGAATTTAGTTTTGACTAATAAGTGTTTTTGCGACTAATGCCAAAGGGGGAGGTTATTGACATTTAAGTCATGTTTGTTATTAGTGACATACACTTATTTAGATTGTAAGTATCTACCAAGAATATTGTATAGTTAATAGTGTTAACCAAGTATTTTAGACTCTATTGAGTTTTACAGTTGCTATCGAGTCCAAGGAACAATATTTAGTTTGTGCCAAGTAGTTACTACCAAGTTGGTGATTAGTAGTGTAAACTGAGCTTCATAAGGTTTACCAAGTTCCTCAGTGCAAACCAAGTTGTGTAGTGCTTATTGAGTTCATAGTTGTAGTGATGTGAGTCTAGTGTTAACCAAGAAACTCAATGTCAACCAAGTAACTCAATTTATACCAAGCTTGTAGTGATAGCATTTACCAAGCTATGCAGTTAGAATCAAGTGACTCATTTTATATGCCATGTTTCATAGTATTTTCCAAGTCACTAGTATAGACCAAGTTCAAGACTACTTGGAAGTGATTAGTATGGACTGAGCTTCTATGTCTATTGAGTGCATGATGATGCCAAGCATTGATAGTGGATGTTGAGTATCAGAACCTCAGTGAGCTAGTCTTCAGAACCTAAGTTTCGGCAATTGGGCCAACTTTGTATATTTTGTGTAAAATTTTATTGTGGCTGACTTTGTAATTTTTAATTTGGATTGGTATATATGTAATGTATTTATATCACATCTAATGCAAAGAAGTATGAAGTAATGTAAGAAGTAGAGAAGTGCAAAAGAGAAAATTACAAAGGCTATAGTAGTATTAGGAGTAGCAAAGATTTATCTACCATATCAAGGTGATCATTACACTCAAAGGAATCTCACTTAGAAAATTAAGTTGGAGATTAGAGATCAAGATCAACTACTGTTTCATCTTAATAGGTGGATCAGTTAAATCATTTCACAAGGTAGACCTAATAGCCTTTTGTAAATCTCTTTATAGAGTGCACACTTCATTGTATGTTTGTAAATCCTTTTGCAAGGTGGACCTAGTAGTCTTTATTGCTCCTAGTAGGGTAGATCATCAAAAGTGATCATTGTAAGCCTTAACAAGCCAACTTTATACTATAGTACTAAAGCTTTGTTAGATTGTGGTGACTGATCAAGAAAGTATTGTACATACTTCCTAAATTCTTTTGGGCTAAAAAAAAATTTGGGCCCTATTTTATCAGGATTGTGGGTCAACATGTAATTATTAATTATAATCCTAAAGTGGTAAAAATACTTGTATAAAAGAGCTTAGGGTTAGGGATTATTTTTATAGTTGTGATGTGAAATTGGTTCTTGCAGCGGTATTAAGCTGTAAGGGATTACAGATTGTAATAAGGTTATAATCATTGGATTTTAATAATATCACACTTGTTGTTTGGTAGACATAGCCCAAAGATTGTGTGAACCATGTTAAATCTTGGTGTCTTGTGTTCTTTTATATGTAATCGATTATTTTCTATTATTGATTATATTTGCATGTAATTTTTATTTCTATCTATGGTTTAATCCTAAATAGTGGTATCAGAACAAGGTTATTTTTTAGTTATCCTCTGCAAGAAAGTCTCATAGTTGAGTGGGAGTCTCACAGTTGAGTGGGAGTGATGGCAGATGAGGGTAAGCTGAGGGTTGAAAAGTTTAATGGGTAGAACTTTTAGTTATGGAAGATGCAAATGGAAGACTATCTTTATCAGAAGGATTTGTGGAAGCTGTTAGAAGGAAAAACCAAGAATCAGGGATCTATGTCAAATGATGAATGAGATCTTTTGGATAGAAAGGCACTTGGAAGCATTTGATTATACCTAGCACCATCAGTGGCATTTAATATTACAAAAGCAAAGATGATAGAACAATTGATGCAAACCCTAGCGAAACTATATGAAAAGTCCTCCACTTCAAACAAGGTATTTCTCATGAAGCATTTATTTAGTATAAAAATGGTAGAAGGTTGATCTATTACAGATCATTTAAATGAGTTTAATACTATTACTAGTTAGTTATCTTCTATGGGTATCAATTTTGAGGAGGAAATTAGATCTCTCTTGATTTTGTGTTCTTTGCCTAAAAGATGGAATGGCTTGGTAATGGCTATGAGTAATTCTATTCCTGGATCTAGTACCCTAAAATATGATGATGTGATCAGTGTTTTTTTGAGTGAGAAAACTCGTAGGAAAACCTCAGGTGGATCTACATTAGGAAGTACTTTGAATGCACAAAGAAAGGGCAGAACAACTAAGAGAGGAAGTAACTCTAAAAATTGTGGGAAATCAAGAGGAAAGTCAAAGGGGAGGAGGTCTCAATCGAGAGGACTAAATGACTGCTGGTGCTATGGGAAACTAGGTCATAAAAAAAAAGATTGCTGGAATCGAAAGAAAAATGAAGGAGATAAACTAGATGGAGACAGGAGGAAAATGTGGCAAGTAACAAATTCGAAGAGGGTGTTTTTTTTTTTTTTTTGTCTTTAGAAAGTGTTGATGATTCATGGGTTTTAGATTTTGGTGCTTCTTTCATGCTACACCTTATAGAGGTTATTTCATTGATTATGTCTAAGGGGATTTTGGGATGGTTTATTTGGAGGATAATGAACCCTGTCAAATTGTTGAAAAGGAAAAAATTAATATTAAGTTGCAAAATGGGAATTATTGGCTATTACATGAGGTAAGGCATGTTCCATGGCTGAGTAGGAATTTAATTTCAACAGGGCAACTCGATGATGAGGGTTGTGTAGTTACTTTTAATGATAAAAATTGGAAGGTTTCAAAAGGTTCCCTTGTAGTAGAAAAAGGTGTGAAAGTAGGCACCTTATATCTTTTTACAGGTCATATTGTTCCTTCTACTTTGATTGTTTCAGAGAAAAATGAATGTTCATGAATAATTGCTATAGTTGAGCAAAGAGAACAAATGGCTATTGTAAATTTTGATATAGCACTGTGGCACAATAGACTTGGGCACATGAGTGAGAAAGGTATGAAAGTACTTCATTCAAAGAAAGTTTTACCAGATCTAAAATGTGTTAGTATGGATTTATGTGAAAGTTGCATGTATGGAAAATAAAAGAGAGTGAGTTTTGTGAAGACTAGGAAGGAAAACAAAAAGGAGAAATTAGAGCTTGTGCATATCAATGTATGGGGACTGACTTAGGTATCTTCCCTTGGTGGCTTTCATTATTATGTTACATTTATTGACAATGCAACTAGAAAAGTATGGGTTTATTTTTTTAAACAAAAATCTAATGTATTTTAAACTTTTAAGAAATGGAAATGCTTGGTTAAAAATGAGACTGGTAAAAAATTAAAATGTCTCAAATCTGATAATAGTGGTGAGTATTATAGTCATGAATTCAAATATTATTGCTCCACTAATGGTATTTATAGAATAAAAATTGTTCCAAGGATTTCATAGGAAAATGGAGTGGCTAAACGCATGAATAAGACTATAATGGAGTGCACAAGGAGCATGATGTTGCATGCTACATTGCCCTTATACATATGGGTAGAGGTTGTCAATACTATTGTATATTTGATTAATAGAGGTCCCTCTACTCCTTTGGGTTGTGGTATTCTAGAGGAAGCATGGACTAGTAAGAAGGTGAGTTATTCTTTTCTCAAGACCTTTGGTTGTGAAGCTTTTACTCATATAGATTTTGAAAATAGAACCAAGCTAGAAGCTAAGTCAAAGAAATGTGTATTTTTTGGATATGACATTAATGAATTTGGTTATAGGCTTTGAGATTTTGAAAATCATAAAATTGTAAGAAGTAGGGATGTCATATTCAATGAGAAAGTGTTGTACAAAGATATGTTGCAACAACATGAGAAGAAAGAAGATGATTATGTAGTGCTGGATGATACTCCAAAAGCTAATGTTCTAGCCATATATTCCTCATGATGTGCAAAAACCGCAACAACAAATACCACACACACTGGTGAATGTTAGATGGTCAACAAGGAAAATTAGACCTCTAGAAAGATTCTCTCCCTCTTTGCATTCAAATTTACTTACCAATGGTGGTGAACCTAAATGTTATGATGAAGTTGTGCATGTGGATACTAAGATTCAGTGGGAGTGCAATGAAAGATGAAATGGACTCTTTCCTAAAAAATAAGACATAGGATTTACGGAAGTTGCATGTAGGTAAAAGAACTTTACAGAATAAGTGGGTTTATAGGTTAAAAGAAGAGGATGGATGTAAGAAAATATTTAAAGCCAGGTTAGTTGTAAAAGGATTTGAACAGAAAAGGGTATTAATTTTGATGAGATATTTTTTCCTATTGTTAAAATGACTTCTATCTATACTGTATTAAGTATTGTGGCTATTGAAGATTTACATTTAGAGTAGCTTGATGTTAAAACAACCTTCCTTCATGGTTATTTTGATGAAGAGATATATATGGCTCAACCACAGGGATTTGCAGTCAAAGGTAGGGAGAATTTAGTGTGAAAATTGAGGAAAAGTTTATATGGCTTGAAGCGAGCACCTTGGCAATGGAATCTAAAATTTAACAGTTTTATGCATGAGCATGGATATCGCAGGTGTCATTTAGATCATTGTGTTTATTTTAAGAGGTTGAATGATGATAGCTACATTATTTTATGTTTATATGTTGATGATATGCTTGTAGCTAGGTCTAAGATGGATCATATTAAGGGGCTAAAATGCCAATTAGTGCATGCATTCGCTATGAAGGATTTGGGGTCAGAAAAACAAATCCTTGGTATGAAGATTTGTAGAGATAGGAAGAACATAATATTGACCCTATCTCAAGTTGATTATGTGGAGAAGTTGTTGCAATGTTTCTCTATGAAGAATGCTAAAGCTGTCAGCACACCTTTTCCTTGTCATTTGAAGTTGACTCAGGAGATGTGTCCTAAGACACAAGAAGAGGAGGATACGATGTCCAAGGTACCCTTTAGCTATAGGAAGCTTGATGTATGCTATGGTATATACCAGGCCAGATATTGCACATGTAGTGGGAGTTGTTAGTAGGTATATGAGTCATCCAAGAATTGAGCATTAGAATGTAGTCAAATGGATTCTTAGATATTTGAGAGGAACATCCAATAAGTGTTTACACTTTGGAGGCTATATTGACTCAAATTTGGCAGGAGATATTGATACCAGGTAGAGTACTACAGGTTTTTTCTTTACTATTGGTGGGGCAGCCATGAGCTAGGTTTCTAGGTTACAAAAGGTTAATGCTTTATCCATTATAGAGGCAGAGTATGTTGCTACTACAAAGGTAGCCAAGGAGATATGGTTTTAGTTATTCTTAGAAGAATTAGGAAATTATCAAAAGGATAATTGTTTTTTCATAGATAGTCAAAGTACCTTTTATCTTACAAGGAATTTAGCTCTACATTCAAAGACCAAACAAAAAAAATTGCAGTACCATTTCATTCGGTTAGTTTTGGAGGATGGACAATTAAAGCTAGAGAAGATACATACAAATGACAATCCAATAGATATGTTGACAAAAGTAGTAACAAGGGAGAAGTTGAACTCCTCTTTAGCTTTAGTTGATCTTCTTGACTGAACATGAATAAAAGAATAGCATAGTCCAGGGTGGTTTGATCTAGTGGAAGCCTCATGGAGTAGGGGCATAGCTATAGTATTAGTCTCTAAGTGGGAGATTGTTGTTTAGTGTGGAGCCCGATCAGTCCCCAAGTGGGAGATTGTTAGATTATGGTGACTGATTAGGAAAGTACTGCACATACTTCATCTATTCTTTGGGGCTCGGGGCATCGCCCTAAAATTTTTTTTGGACCCTATTTTATTAGGATATTGGGCCGACATGTAATTATTAATTATAACCCTAAAGTGATAAAAATACTTGTATAAAAGAGCTTAGGGTTAGGGATTATTTTTATTGTTGTGATGCAAAATTGGTTCTTGCAGTGGTATTGAGTTGTAAGGGACTACAAATTGTAATCAGGTTATAATCACTAGATCATAATAATATCAAACTTGTTGTTTGGTGGACATAGCCCAAGGATTGGGTGAACCATGTTAGATCTTAGTGTCGTGTTCTTTTTTGTGTGATCTATTATTTTCTATTATTAGTTATATTTGCATGTAATTGTTATTTTTGTTTGTGGTTTAATCCTAACAAGCTTGTGGGTATCATCCCCACCCCAGTTTTACTTTCTATTTGGAAGGTTTTTGGGTCAACAAACTATGTGTCAAAGTGTTATCAATGCTTTTATTTTTTCAATTTTTCATGCATGCAATTAGATCAAAATACTCATCAAGGATTAATTGCTAATAAATGATTAATTTTTATTGGTTATTGATTCACCCCTCCCCTCTCAGTAACTTAGTCTATCGCATATATTTCCAACAACCATATTCTGAGGGATGAGCTTTTGTGAGTAAAAAAAGAGGGGGTCCTAATTTCTAATGTCAAAAATAGGGTGTGTGTTGGTTAACTAGCCCCAAAAAAAGGAAGAAACAAAAAAGGTATTACTTTATTAGCAAGTAATTTTCAAACCTATGTAAATTTTTGAACTTGATTCTAGATGCTATTAATGGATTTTAAGAACTTCAAACAAGAAACTCAAACTTTTCAATTTCTTTTCTTAGTTTGTGTTTAGTGTCTTAATTCTCTTGATTCTCTTAAGTACCAATCACCATAAGTGTGCAGTGATATAGAAACAATATTTCACTAACCTGTGAGGGTTTGAGAAATCTCCATCAACTAATTTATGATCTATGTATGACTAGATGTGAGAATTCATTCAGAGGGCTATTTACGAGTCATTAATTACTTGTATTTAATTTTTTAGATGATCAATTTTTCAAACTCATGAAGCTCTCAAGTTTCCACTTGATTCTTCCTTGAAACTTTTGTTCATTTGAGTTGAGCCAATGATTTTGATCAGCCCTTGGGGAAATCCTCTATTCAAACTGAAAAGTATTGGACTATCCCTTAGCCACTGTCCACCTATTGGAATTCTTTAGAATAACTGAGAGGGGGGTGAATCAGTTATCTAAGGTCCAAATGTATAAATAAAATTTTTTATAGCTTAGTGAACCCATAAAATATTTATAATCATGCATGCATCCATAATATTATGCATTCACTTAAAACTTGTAAGTTACTATCAAATCAATTTTCAAAAATGTAAACATGAAACATAACAAATTTAGCAACACATTTGACACAATGATTTATGTGGAAACTCAATTTGGGAAAAACTACCAGTAACATGCTACTCTTTTTAACTCTTCTAAAGTGATGCCCTGTGAAAGGCCAACCCTGTTAAAGGTTACAATACACATTGTTAAATGTGACCCTATTAAAGGATTTCAATCACCCTATTAGGAGTGAGCCTTGTTAGAGGACTTAGGACCATTCACTTGGAATGTCACCTAGTTAAAGGATTTATAAATGACTATTAGGTCAACCTTAATCTAAAAGATTTACCCTAGAATGATACAATTATTAAAGAGTAACAGTAAGGCTTTGATCTGATAACTGTTAGAAATAGGGATTACTAGGGGGGGGTGAATCAATAATCTAAAAACTTTAGTCACCAACTAGATATTATTTATTAATTTAAACCATACATAACAAAGCAATAAAGTAATGCTGAATAGTAATAGTAACAATGCACAAAGATAACTCATAAAACCATATTTTGTTAACTAGGGAAACCCTGGCCAAGGGAAAACCCCAGTGGGGATGATATCCACTAGGTAATAAATTGATATATAAGTTCCTTGTTAGAGGATGGACCCTATTACAAGTCAGTGAGAAAATTTAGTATAAGGAGTCTATGTTAGGAGACCTTGAATCCTTGTTAGGAGATTCCAACCCTGTTAGTTGTTGTAGTATAGTAGATGCAAGATGAGCCCACTGCCCAAATATGCACTTCTAATTACAAGAAGAGCCCACTACTCAAACAAGTAATTAGACTTAATATAAGTATTGTATCTTCTTCCTTGACTAATCTTTGATCTTTAGCTTGATCTTGGATCACCAAATAGCTCATATAAACTTTTCATATATCACTTTCACAAGAGCTTGTGTATAATCACAATTACAAGATAGCACTTGCAATCATAATCAGAATCTTACAATTCACACTTCACAATCTTACCAAAAATTTCCTTTTCATAAATACCATTCCTTTTCACAAATTTCTACTAGGTCAGCTAAGACCATAATCTACTTTTCCAACTTAGAGAAAACATCTATGATGTCAGCCCTAATTGGACAAGTAATTATCTTGTAAACAAAATAATCTTTTCCTCCAATTTTGTTGTCCTATCTCACTTCAAACATGATTATCTCTATTCCATACAATCTGTACTAACTTTTGAAGTTATACACATCATCATCAACATGTATACTATGTCCATCTAACTTTTCTAGTCATAATATGATGTTAGCAACAAGTTATAAATAAAACAAATTACTGTTGTAAACCAAATTATATACTTAGACAATTTTTTGATTACCAAACACTAAGTATCTTTATTTTTGAGGTTTCCTATAAGCATGTACATCATGTGTTTCCATAAATAAATAAAATTACATATCACTATTAGCCAATTATCAATAATCTCCCCCTTTGGCATTAATGGCAACAAAATAGGGAAAATTGGCTAAGTGACAAAACTTAACACAACAAAAATATATAATGTCTTACATATCATCTATTACAATTTGTCCAACTTTAAATATGTTCCCCTTACAATATACTTTACAATATTCTCCCCTTTTGACAATTCAATTTTCTGCAATTTCTCCCCCTTTGACATCAATAACAAAGGTCAAAATGTTAGAAATTTGTCCAAAAATTGTCCAAAAAAAAGATGTTGTCCTTCCTTATGTTGATATGATCTTCATGAAATCATTAAAGTTTTCCTTCAGACCATCCATACCCTTAGTCCATGTCTCCTTAGTGAACTCAGCTAAGGTGAGTATTGCACATAGAGCATATGATGCAATCTCAACTACATTAAGATTTGAATACAAGAAGTTGGAATATGTGTCCTTGGCCTTAACACATTCCTCTAATTTTTTCTCAACAATAGATAATTTTAGACCACTAGATTCTCTAAAATTTGATATCCTCTTCAAAATTTGTTCCTTCCAAAGTTCTAGTTTCCTAATGTCACTATGAATTCTAGCCACTTGTCCTTCGAAATCATCTACTTTGCAAGATGGATGTTGGATCTGGCTAGATAAAGCCTCTAGCTCACTCATCTTTACTTCTATCTGATTATCAATGTCTTTAGTTAGTTTGTATGATAAGGTACACTTAATATATAGATTTTTCCCATCCTATTGGCATTTTTGAAGTTCCCTTATACAAGTATCAAGATTAATCAAACACTTCTTGATGTTTTGACAGATGGTGTTAAACAAGTTAGCATCATGGGAAATATATGCCTTTGCCTCTGCAACATTCAATAAATTGGTAAACTCTTCATCAAATGATTTCAACATTGCTTGTGCTCTCTATTTAGGATCTAATTCAATGTGTTGTAGTGCCAAGGTACTATGCAGTCTGTCAGTAACTTCCATTAAGGTTCTTTGTAAGCTTTTCATTTTCCTATTTTTCTCAATAAGCTTTGTCAAGGATGAGATCAGATTTGTGTGATCATCATCATCAGTAGCTAAACTAGCAAGAGAAAGTGGAGTGGATGAACTAGATAGTTTAGTATCATCCTCACTTTGTTTCTCAACTTCCTCTTCTTTTCTTCTCTCTTCTTCTTCTTTCTTTTCTCTTTCCTCTATTTCCTTTACTCTTTTCTCTTCCAATCTCTTCTTCTCATCTTCCTCTATTTTCTTCCTCATCTCTTCTTCTATAATTCTTCTCTTTTCTTCTTCTTCCTTTCTTTTCTTTTTTTTTCTTCCTCAAACAATTTCTTCTTGGCTTCCTCTATTTTCTTCTTTTCTCCTCCAAGTAGTCTTTTCTCTTCTTCAATCTATCTCAATTTTTCCTCAATATCCTTGGTGTCTAGTTCATTAGGTTTGTAACCACCAAATGGATTGGTATCATCAATGTTAATGGTAAAATTGGTCTGATTAATTTGCATAGTGTCACTGCTCACTAACACTTCTAAGGTTCTACATGCTAGAGGAGATGCTACCTTTGACTCTATCAACATCCGACTAATAGAAATCATAGTCTGACTTCTTAGTTTATCCTTTTCACCAACTATGAATATAAATGGTCTCAATTTATTCCTTAAATATGGTGTGAGGTTATTTAACAATCTTTTAATTTCTTCTTCATCACTAGTCTTGCAAATAGTTCTAAGCATAG
This sequence comes from Cupressus sempervirens, assembly GCA_028749045.1. Lineage (NCBI taxonomy): Eukaryota > Viridiplantae > Streptophyta > Pinopsida > Cupressales > Cupressaceae > Cupressus > Cupressus sempervirens. The sequence goes on from CM053788.1 coordinate 311,702,994, forward strand.
ACTTTCAAAGTTCTAGATCTTCTTCCCTTGCAGGAGCCTTCTTCTAAATAAGTCTCTCATAGACTTTCTAGTTAAAAATGCTCTCAAGATCCTTTAATATCAGATTATTTTCTATGATATATCTCGCAATAGATATATCAATCTTATCCTTTTCAAAAAAGTTATACAAATCATAAAACTTGTTCATTTGAACAAAGTTACCTTCATTAGCAATAGCGGTGTTGATCTTCTCTATCTTTGGCTTCCAAGATTGTTGAGCTTTTCCTGGTGATTTCTTTGATGGAGTCACTTTCTTTGCTTGCTTGATCTCTTGTTCCTCTACTTCTTCATGACTAGAATCAATTTTCAAAAAAAATTTCTATCTTTTTCCTAGTCTTGTGGCTTGTTGTTTTACCCTCTTGGTCTTAGTAGTTACTACTTCCACCAATATTTTTGATTTTCTTTTGAGTTCACTAGACTGAACATCTGATACTACTACATACAAAATGCTCTATTCCAAAGATGTCTCTATAATAGATACTGACAATGGTTGAATGTCTAGTATTCTTTGCTTCATCATTTCTCTTACAGCCTCAAATTCACTCTCTATCATTTTGGCCTCTGATAGTGCCTTCTTCATTATAGACTCAATCTTCTTGTGTGATGCTTTCTCCATAGATTCCTGATGAGCTAACTATGTGATCTTATCATATGTACCAAATCTATATTTTTCTTTGTCTCTGTTTGAATTCAACAATAAATTAATATAACCAATTGCTATATCATCATTTAATTCATAAATCAAGGGATTGAGAAATGTTTCCCAAGGTTCCACTACTTGAATATAGGTATAATTTGTATCAACCAAAATGCAAATTTCTTCCTTAAATATTTCAACAATTGCAGGTGCAATTTTGAATCTCTGTTTCATTTCATTATGAAATGTTCTCATTATCAGGTTGCCACTATCCAATATCTTATCTACAGGATGCCTTTTGCATACTTCTATAATCTTCTCCATTGTACATCTATCACTACTCATTATATTTGTGACTAATAAGTAAGGAAATATTTTAAGTACATGAAATAATATGTGATTGATCAATGACTAGAATCTAAACATGCCATTCTTTGTTCTCTTTATCTTTTCTAGGTTCTCTTAGAGTTTCATTCACAGTATTTCACTAAGATGTTTTTTCTCTACACCTATCTTATATGTTGCATAGATTAATCTTGCTGAAACTTCATCAATATTTGAACTTGCAAAAATATAATAGGAAATAATTCAACTCAAAAATATTACATCATCTTTCTTGATGGTGCTGATCACCATAGCCTTTCTATTATGCATTACTTTAGTATAACTTTCAACTTTCTTCTTGACCATTTTATCACCTATAGCTACACTACCTTGTTTACTAAGACTAGTTACATCATGAATAAGGTCAACAAAAATATCAACTACATTGTCTTGCATCCATAATTTTCCATCATGTACCCTACTCAATATAATCTATGTCCATGCATCTATGCCTAACTCATGGTAGAAGTGATATTTAAACAAGTCTAATTCCTTTAGATGTTCAAATCTAGGCTTCATAGTCATGTCATGATTGAAAACCAATTTCGTATCTTTGTTCATGAATTTACTACCAATAGACTCAAACTTACTAATTAGATAACTTCCTACATCTTCAAGATATACTACATTATTCAGAGTGATAGACAATGTTGAGTTAGTGTAACACCCTACCATAACCAAAAGATAAAACCATACATAAACACAAGAGTAAAACTCGGACAATTTAAAAAAAAAAACATAATTCCATTATATAATAACTTTTACAATTAAGCACTGAAAAGTACTCTTAATAAAATTAATTACATCCATGAACAATTCATCCGAGTATGTAAATATACTCTGATTTAATATACAACAAGTGTGTTAAGATAGACAATGATCCAAACTAAATTCTGAGTTACTCATAACCCTAAAAAGAACTACAATTAATCCTTAAATGATACAATAGCAGTTTATTCTTCCAGGTCCATAAACCAATCCTATAACAAACCTAAAATCAAAACAAACACAATTGAAAACACATATAGGGCTTAGTCTCACTAAATAAATTGTTGAGATCTCCAGTAAACCTGCATATTAGATTTAATTACAACATAATATACATGTAATTCAAATAACATATATACTGAAAGTACAATTTCTCTTTTTCCTAACCAAATTTAAAGCAAGAACATAATTTCTTACAACCAGGTATGCAGAAATAAACTCGCACAAAATATGACAAAGTAATGATCCAGTAGTTCATGGGTGTCAACATAAGAATCTACATTCAGCTACTCATAAGATTCAATATGCCAGGTGAAACCATAATTTTCTTATCTTGTTATGTGAAACCCAACCCATGAATTTTAAACATTACCACTTGATTAAATAACTATCATAAACTTTCCCATAAGGATCTAGACTAGTGTCAGAGAGCATCCGAAAAAATAATTCTATCACCACAAGTTACTCGATTTATGATAGCCACCCAATCTAAGGGACCACACTTGCATAATCTAATATACACAAAATCCTAGTGATACTAATAAGAAGAAAACAATGTTCAATTCCAACTAATAAAAAAAAACTATTTCTTTTGCTTCAATATATCAATTGATCCAGCAAACAGAAAAATAACAAATGAAACCAAACTTTCCACTTCCCATTGTAACCTCATGTTAAATGAAACCATACTTGCAATTTTTCAAAAATAATCCTCATCTCAATAATACCTAATGAAACCATACTCTTTTTTGTTTCCATAAATAGCCATTCACATCTTAACATTTAAAATTTTAACAAGAAATGTTTTTCCAATTCGGTACATCTTTTCTCAATTCAAAGAATAAATTATAAGCTGTGAGAATGATGCAATGTAATATAAGTCAGTTTAATAAAAATCATATTTAAGAAAGATATATGTATATAATTCATAATTAAACAAAATGCTAATACCACAACTAACCACATTATATAACGTCCACTCACATTCACATTACTTACTATAATCTGAGTAAAAGATTTAACCAATTCCCACTTTAGAAAAAAAGTATCTGTATTAACTTCAAGATTACAAAACTACTTCGATACTAACCATTTAATTCATAAGGAAATACATATACACCTATACATATAACTTCATACATACATTTATACATACATACATACATACATACATACATACATACATACATACATACATACATACATACATACATACATATATATATATATATATATATATATATATATATATATAAATATAAAATTATTATATATAAACATATATATAATACCTTATAGATTAAAATCAGATTTAAAATAGATGTAAAGTTCTTCCATAGTTTAAACTAACTATCCATCATAGAATATCGAGTTGAATGCTACTATAAAAGTAAATTAACCATCTTAATTAACCAATGATTCATCTTCTACCAATACCTATTAACTTCTTCATTTCTATATCTTTTAAACCAATATCCCTACTACCGACTGTCAACCAAAAACTAACACAATAATTTTCTTGATAGATAATACAGCAACAAAACAAGTTTTAGCAAAAACTCCTAACTTACTATTACCAAATGGATTTACTATCCTAAATCTACATGTCAACTTTTCTCTTGTTCCTAATATTTTAATTTTATCCTAATAGTCAATTGTGCCTAGAAAATCCAAATCCCATACATTCGGCAAGAACCGATTAAATTGTAAGCACACCTAAATGTAACAGTGAAAATTTGATTGCAAAATATCCACACAAAACCCAATGAATATAATCACAATACATTTTTGGGTTCTAAGCTTTTAAATCTTCATCGACAAAAATCTATAAAAATAAACCTAAATTCATCCTTGTTTCTTAATACGCAATGTAGATCCCAGTTTTTGATTCACACAAAACTTAATATCAGTAATCCGAAGATGCATGTTATCGCATAAGAAATTTAATAGATATTTTCACAACTAAACATCAATAACATTGTATTGACAGACACCCATAATCAAATTTGAGTTTATAAAACCTTAATTCATTTCACAATGTAACTCACTCACATTCCCACTGTTAAAACAAACTACAAAACATTACGACCTCCGAACCTTGTTTGCAAGGAAAACAAAATATGCATATATTCATGCAATAACCATGTTCCCTCACTCTATTTCAGTTCATGCATTGTTCATTGTTGAATCTAGTATACACCCAGATTTGGGTCTCACTACTTTTCGAATTAAACCATCACATAATCCAAGTTCACATATTGAAAATTATATACATTAAACAAACACTAATTTGGGTTGTTTGAAAAACCCTAAAAACATATATCAAATTTCATTTATGCAAGATACATCCCATGTAACCAATATATGTAAATGATTTATACCAATGAAATAAACTAGAGAGAAAGAAATAAAGTTAGAAATTGCCCTTGCCTATGAAAAATGCAGGGTAATACACAACGAAAATTCTTGGAGTGCCTTCGTAGACCAAATCTCCAACCATCCCCAAGCCATGCTCACAGCAAAACCAAAAAAACTTCACAACATCCAAAATAAAAAATGCAACCAAAGAATGATAGAAGAATGCAAAATACGAAACCATGGAGGTTTATAGCACTGATGAGAGTCTAAACTCTTCTCTATGTTCACCAGTTTCCCCATAACAGCGTAGAGAAACTCACTCAACCAAAATTCATGCATTTCAACTGAAGTTCCATAATGGAGAACATAGCACATCTCGTAACAACTTCCAGACCAAATCAAATGAAATGAAAGCTCTTAACAACAAGCTTATCTCTTAACCCATCTTTCTAAGCATTCGACGACACATGGTCGCCCAAGTACCAGCTCGATACCCAATAAATTTGCCAGCATTAATGCAACCAATATTGCCACCTTATGCCAGATCAAAACCCATGATAATACTTTGGTTTAAACTTTGAATATTTTGAATTACAAACCAAGGTGATACATAATATTATCAATATTAATACCAATGCTTAACATTAATATTAATACCAATATTATTTTTAATGTTATTCAATATAAAATACTACTAACCAATATGTTATATATATATATATATATATATATTCATACTTATAATTATAACTTGCATTAACATAAATACAAGCACATTAATATACAAACAATTACACACACACACACACACCCACACACACACACATATACATATATATAATTAATTAATTCATTTAACACACTTATATTTATATATATTTATACAATGTTATAAATATAAATATAAATATATTCTGGTTTTAGGCACAAGAATTACCAAATGCAATAATATTTTAATGCTACCTCAACATAGATCTGCAAGTATGATAAAGACATAAATTACGAAATCAACACCAATCCAACATAAAAATTTAAAACTGGATTGTCTTCTTTTAATTTTTATTCATTTTATTTTTTGAAACCTTTTCTTACAGAAGGATACCTAAATCTGAATTGATTCAACTTATGAGATCCTGATTAACACACATAATACTTAATAATATTAAAGACATTATCCTGAGAGTCAGATCTAAGTAATCATCTGAATTCTCCAAGTGTCTAAAAATCAACGTAGTGCTGATAAAAACTAATAGTATCAATGAAATAACCATTTCAAACCAAGTACAAAACCACATAGAAGGTTAAACAAATCTCAAAATTTGGGGTAACAGATGAAGAACTGTCAGGGCCATGACAGTTAGGGTTTCATTTTGTAGTTTTACAGAAACAACTTTTAACTTAGGTCTATCCTCATTCTCAACATTGTGCACTACTAACATATCCATGATTCTATCAATTATGAACTTTTACCAAACAAATTTATGAAAAAATGATAAAATCTCTTTCTAAAAATAGGATTTTCTTTGAAATCACCTTAACGAGTCGCTTCTAAGTGTTCTTCACTTTGAATGTGTTTGTAATGAAGTGAAAATTATTTCTGTACTCCTTTTATTCCATCAACTTGAACTTGCATTAATTGGATATTTTACAAACATGAAAAACCTATCAATTTCATTCTGGAATCAAATGACTATTCAAGATCATTTATCTAATCTTCAAGTGTTGCCCGAGGTTTTTCGTAGCTAGTTTCCATCATCACAAAACTCTACAAGACTTTGCATCACAAAATTCTCTAAAAAAGCATACTTTTCATCTTTTGTTATAGAATTAGACTTTTCCTATAATACCAAAAACTATGAATACCTTCATAACTTGTTTACGTAAGCTCCAAATTATAGGTGAGCTTAGGTACCATCTAAATGTATCTTGATACATCTCTTCCCAACTTCACTACCTTTAATTCAATCTCTAGATTAAGTTCTCAAACTCTGATGCTATGAACAAGCTTAATTCAACTTAGTTGAATCAAACTCAACAACTGACTTTGATCTTCTTGTCTCATCATCATCTAAATTTTCCTTTGAGATATCTACTCCTTTTTAAAATTCCTCATTAAGTTCTTCTCAAAGTTCACTAATAATTTTTATGTGTTCCTCATTGTTTTTGTTGGTTTCGGAGTTCCTTTCATAGTTACTTCTATCATTTCCAATATTATTTCTATCATTCCTTCTATTCCCAAAGTTTCTTCCATTGTTCCTTCTATCTTTGAAGTTTTTGTCCATTCTGTAGTACTTTATTGTGTGTCCAAAGTTGTTGCATAACTAACATATAGGTACTCTACTTCTAGGATTCTATTGATCATCAAGTGCATGAAAATTCCAAGTAATGCATCCTAAGTTGTTACACTTCTAACATAGGATATGTCTTTTATCTTCATAAGATCTTTCTTCTCTCAATGTCCTTTCATTAGATCTTCTTTTATCTGTAGGGTTAGTATTTATAGACATTCTACTATTTCTTCTATCATTATCATACATAGGTTTCCTACAATTAATTGCATTATGATCCATACCATGACAATTATGAAAATAAAAGATTTAACATGATTAAATGACTTATTAGTACAATCTCTTTTTATATGACCTATTTCATTACATAAAAAGCACTTACCTCTAATTCATACCTAGTTTTCTTAGGAGATTCTACTTTCTTTGGTTCATCCAAAATTTCAACTTCCTTGTCTTGCTCAATTTCTTTGGATTTTTTAGAAGATTGACTAGATTCAATCTTATCATCAAATTTTTCTTTTCCTTTCAGATCAGATCTAATCTTAGGTTTCTCCATAGACATGTTAATTAGATAACCAAGACCAGTCTTATCATAAGTAGGTCTCTGTATTGACATTGAATCATCAAGATTTTCTTTGCTAGAATTAAGCTTCCCAAGCTGCTACTTGCACTAAGTTAATTCACCTTTCAAAATAATATTGTACTTATGAAGTTCTTCATGATCTTCTTTCAATGTTTCAAATCAGATGTTTTCATTGCCATACTTGCTCTTAGATTTGCATTTTTAGTCTTCAAATTAGATTCAAATTTGCTAGGATCATTTCTCAAAGTCAACTTTAGATTTGTAATCTTTAATTCATGCTTCAATATCTTGTACTCTATCTTCAACTTTGAATAATTATCATCACTAGTTTCAAATTTAGTAGATTTAGGCTTGGATTTGAGATGTTGAATCTTTTCCTTCAATTGACCAATTTATGCTTTGGAGTCTTCATATATGTCCTTTAGCTTATCTCTTTCTTCAGTAAGGAGATCAATTTTTTCAAGAGCTTCTTCAAAGTTCTTCATCAACTATTCCATGTCCATAGAGATCTTACTCAAGTTGTTAAGCCTCTTCAAAGTAACTGTGCTCTGATACCAATTGTTAGAAATAGGGATTACTAAGAGGGGGGGTGAATAAAAAATATACAAACTTTAGTCACCAACTAGATATTATTTCTTAATTTAAACCATGCCTAACAAAGAAATAAATTAATGTTTAATAGTAATAGTAACAATGCACAAAGATAACTCATAACATCATATTTTGTTAACTACAAAAACCTTGGCCAAGGGAAAACCCCAGTAGGGATGATACCCACTAGATAATTTACTAATATATAAGTTCATTGTTAGAGGATGGACCTTGGTAGGAGTCAATGAGAAAATTTAGTATAAGGAGTCCATGTTAGGAGACTTTGAATCCCTGGTATGAGATTCCAACCCTTTTAGAGTTGTAGTACAGTAGATGCAAGATGAGCCCATTGCCCAAACATGCACTTCTAATTACAAGACAAGCTCACTACTAAAAAAATTAATTAGACTATATATAAGTATTGTATCTTCTTCCTTGACTAATCTCTAATCTCTAGCTTGATCTTGGATCACCAAATATCTCATAGAAAACTTTGCATATATCACTTTCACAAGAGTTCACATATAATCACAATCCTACAATTTGCACTTCACAATCTTACCACAAAATATCCTTTGCATAAATGCCATGCCTTTTCAAAAATTGTTGTTGGGTTGGATAAGACCATAACCTACTTTTCCAACTTAGAGTAAACATCTATGATGTCGGCCCTAATTGGACAAGTAATTATCTTGTAAACAAAATAATCCTTTCCTTTAGTTTCACTGTCTTGTTTCACTTCAAACATTATTATCTTTGTTCCATATAGTTTTTAATGAATTTTGAGGTTATATATGTCATCATAAACATGTATACTATCTCCATATAACTTCATTGGTCATAATATGACATCAGTAACAAGTTATAAACAAAACAATATACTGTTGTAAGCCAAATTCTATACTTAGACAATTTTCTGATTACCAAACACTAAGTATATTTATTTTTGAGGTTTCCTATAAGCATGTACATCATGTATTACCATAAATGAAAAAAATTACATATCACTATTAGCCAATTGTTAGCCAAAAACTTATAACTCCATTTGTAGATTACAAATATCTATTTTTTTAGAAATTGATGAAAGCCATCTTCACAGCTCACCAAGATACCTACATGCAAATAACCTGTTGAAGGGAAACCAAATAAGGAAGAGATGGAGGTTGAAAAACCTAAATAGACTGAGAGAGAAGATATTGCAAACAAAGAAAAATGTATTGCTATACAATATGCCTTGGAAAAACGAGTTATGAGTTGAGAAATACAATGAGAGAGCCCAAATATAAAGGCCTCAAGGAAGCTTGTAGAACAAGCTAGAAAGTGCTAGAAGATAAGGTTGACAACTAAGCATATGTCCACAAAAGGTGGGATATCCTCAATCAAGGTGAGGAGATAAGTATGATTTAGATAGGAACAAACTCCCATGTTGTCAATAACTCCTAGACTACAACTAATAAATAAATGCATTAACCTAAGTAAACTTAAGTAATATAATAAATAATTATTTAATCTAACACTCCCCTTAAGTGCAACTTAGGAGAATGCCTTAAGCTCACAAACAACTAAGATGAAGTGCTGAATGGGTCTCAACAACAAGGCCATGTTAGGTACCCATGTACAATGCAAACAAATGCAACCTTTGAAAATGGGGAAAGAGAGAAAACCTCATGTGAAAAATCCTCCTCCAAAAAGAGGTAAGAATCCCTAGCAAAGGATTGAAGAAGCCTCCAACTAGAGGAATGTCCCTTAAAATAGGAACAAAAAGTGATCATGAAGAGCATCATTGAAGCATGAAGAAGCCACAAATTCTATAAAAAAGAAAGAACCTACTGATCTAAAGAACCTCCATGGAAGAAGGAGGCACAAACCTAGTGTGTCTATATAGTAGATGATCCATCTCACTGAAATGTATAGGTAGCTAGGCACTAAAATTTCCTAATATATAGGATCAACCACTGAATACATAGTTCACACTATCGAACCATTGAACCAAAGAAGCATTAAAACAATAAAATAACCCCCCCTTAATGCAGAAGGGGTGAGATGACAATAATTGAAAAGGTGGGCTAAAATCCTTTATAGAAAGAACCAAGAATGAAAAGAGAGTTTAAGAGGTATAAACACCTGTAAAGGCATAGTCACCAACTTTGTATGGGGCAAAAAAGGAAGAGGGCACAAAAGTGGCAAACAACTATCCCCCCATTGTGCTTTATAAAATAGTGCTAGTACAACTATCTCAAAACAACATTCATGAACCCAAAATGCAAGAGTGACACTTTATCTCAATGCATTTGCATAAGGATGCTTACAAATGATAGCTACAATGATCAGAAAAAGAAAAAAGTTGATACAAAAGATAGTAAAACCCAAAAAAAAGATCCCATGTAATGAAAATGATCCTCGGACCTAGAACACCCAAGATATCCACCATAGAGAAATAATGCTAAAAACATGATAGAAAGAGCATGTGACAGAATCTAAAGAAAATGGCAACATTTCTGAAAAGATGACAAAACCATCTTTCCAAAAATATAACATTTTCAAAAAATGGAGATGGGACACAAATGAAAAGCTTGCTAGAGTAAAAAATAGAACTTCAGACTTTGACTACAAAAATGAGCGACAAAACTACATCAAAACCTAAAAATACTTGCAATGTCTCCATCTCAAAACAAGCTTTTCGGTGCTTCTTTTGGATAAAAAAAAAAACCTTTGTATGCTCAAGTTATGGCCAAAAAATCACAAGTAGGTCAAAAAGGACCCTGGAGAGCCTACAGGTGTGATGATGCAATGTTGATGTCATAATGATGTCAGCATTCAACTATGTTAAAATTGATGGCCTCACAGCCATTGCAACAAAAAAGAGCCATGTGGTAGTGCCATGTGGCATCCACATGGCAAGATGCTGAGGTGGCAGGTGATGTGCCAGGGGCCACTTGGAAGATGCCAATGTGGCACCCACAAAACTTGCCAATTGTGCAAAAAATGGGAGACATGTTGATGGCAAGAGTCTCCATGTTGGTAGTGTGCAAAGAGATGGTGGACTGGAGATTAGCATCAATGATGTAATATAGCTATCAAAACAATACCCAAAACATATAACATTGTGTTCATGGTCCTGATTATCACCATTATTAGCCCCAAACCATGAATTTTCATATTTAGGTTCCTTGGGAGTAAAATAATCAATCATAAGCCTTCCTTGATATCATTAATCAAGGCATTTCCTTGCTTATATCTCAAGGAAGCATGTCCAAAATCATACTTAGCTTCCATGATGATCTCCCAAGCTAACAAGAAATCAAGACAACTTACTAATAAATAGAACTCAAAGGGATGAATTCTACAAGAATTTTTTATTGCATAGGTTGATTAATGTGTAGAATACCTTAGTTAAGCTTAACACAAAATTAAGCACTTTATCCATCTCATCTGATGACATCTTTTTCTGATGGAGGTATCATATCATTATCTAATGGGGAATCAATATCATAGGAGGAATCATTGGCATATTCTTCTTGATGACTTCCTGATTCAAAAATCTTAGCAACCTTAGGATCATCTACATTTTCATCATTTTTTCCAACTTTGAGAATTTTTGCAACCCCATGGAGTTTTGGAACTTCAAAATTTATGCATCTTCAAAATTTCCTAGGATATCCACATTTATTGTAACATCAAAACTTACAACTATTTCACTACTTATGACAATTTTAGTAGGCTGATCTATTTGCACTAAGACATTAGATATGACATCTTGCCAACTAGCACATTCTAACTCAAAACGGATCCTTTGATTGAGGCAAGAATAGTTGGGAAGAAAAAGGATTCTAATCTTCTTCGAGAGACTTCAATTTTCTTGTTACGTTACGCATAAAACCTTTTAAAACCCCATCCTTTACATTTAATTCCTTCTAAATTCTCAAGATAATGTTGGTTGGAGCCTCATAATGTATTGGAGTGTTGCAAAGCTACATGTCTATAGGAGTAGCATATAACCATAAAAAGATATTATTCACTAGAGGCTCATCTATACTTTTCAAACTTTTTGTGTTCCTATTATTGTCGTAATAAGCATGTATCCTAGAGTGTCCATGCTCTTTCTCTTCATTAAATGGAAAAAAAAACTCCTCTTGATTATCTTCATCATTTTTCCTCCTACAGATTTATCATATGATTCAAACAACATTGCACTAAAATATAAAGGTTATTCCTCCATGATTTAGAGAGGCTGATCTAAAAAATCATTGTACCCATATTCATTTTCACTTGGACTTATACCTATAATACCATTATTCTCATTATTGATGCCATCATTGGGGTGATAAAATCTACTCTAATTTTGACAATAATTTTTTTGGGAAACAAGTTATTTTGGATGATTTCCTTGACTTCTTGAGAAATTCAACATTATTTTGATGAAGTTTTTGCATAAAAGAGATATTGTCTTCTTTATGGCCTCAAACTCACTAGCCATATTGTTCTTGAGTTTAGTAGGCAGAGAAGCCTTTTGCTCAAAGGATGTAGTCTTTTGGGGCTCATACCCTAAATATGTAATTGTTGGCATTTGAGCAGTAGTAACCTATTGTAGTAAAGGTATTGGATTCAATAGGGACATTTGATTCGGCATGGTAGATGCTCCTACTAGAAATGGTGGTATTGCATATAAATTAAAAGTGAAGGAATACACAAATTTATCTCCACCATGGAGATCTACTTGCTTCATGACTATAACAACCTCTTTGAAAAGCCTCTCAAAGGTGTCAATGTCTCTAGGAGGGAGCCTTCTTAGAAAAATAGAGGTTAATGATTCCATTGTTCCCAAATAGATCTGGGTGACAACCTCTTGTGGTAAAATGTAAGGAGACTCTATTCTTTAATAAATCCTATAAAAGTGATGATTAAAATGTGAAATAAACTCATAGGGATCTCTCTTAATTGAGATAAACTGATGATGAAGGATAGTTGGATCAATATAGACCTTGAATTGTGCCAAAAACAAGCTCTCAAAAGAGTTCCAATCTTTGATTGATTCTAGTAGAAAATTAAGGCACCAATTGAATGATGTTTCCCCAAAAGTGTAAGGAAAAAGGTGAAAGACCATGTCCTTATGCTAAATCTAGTTTTGATTACAAATTTCCTTGAAAATTTTAAAACAATCTTCTATCAAAATTTTTAACATAATATTCTATCATTTGTGATTCTCCATAGATGAACTATGTGAAAAAAAGTTAGGATTTGTGGGCAAGTCATATAATATACCAGTTAGGTTCAATGGTGAACTTTGGGCATTGAAGAAAGTCATTCTACATGATGATGGGAATGGGTGAAGTAGAATGTATAGTGGATGATGATAATGGAATTTTCAATGTGAGTGGGTGGAGCCTAAGTGTCCCTTTATCACTTAAAGGCTTGCAAAAATGATAGAGTCCTAGGAACACTTTCTTACTAGGCTAAGATCTCAATGCTCATTGAAAGGGAGATAGAGAGTCAAGATCTTCTAGTTTGTGCATGTTTGATGAAGTACACTATGTATCATAGTGCACCTATGCAAAATGTGTAGCTTCTAAAAAGTACACCTTGGTGAAAATCACACCTCTTGATAGATGCACCTTAGTGAAAAGTGCATTGAAAGGGAGATAGAGGATCAAGATCTTCCAGTTTGTGTATGTTTGGTGAAGTGCACTATGTATCATAGTGCACCTATGAAAAATGTGCACCTTCTAAAAAGTGCACCTTGGTGAAAATCACACCTCTTGATAGATGCATCTTAGTGAAAAGTGCATCTTCTAATAGGAGCACCTTATGATTATTAATAAACTATAAAAATAGAAGCGTAAATTTTACAAAACTATCAAACTATCAAACTATCTATTTCTTGTAATTTGGAAGAGAGATTTGGGATTATGGTTAAATTTTATTCTCTTGGTAACAAGGCAAGTATAAATGAATGGATGGAGGAAAATAAAGGAAGTAATTTAAAGACTAAAAAGAAGAATAGTAGGGACCCCTCCCTGGTTTCACTAGCACAGACTAGGAGCCATGGTAAACTAGATGTGGGAGTTAGGCCAAAGACACTAGGTAGGAAGAATGAAAATCAAGTCTTGCAAGAGGAGGCCAAAAGGAATTTGGTGGATAGGAGCCAACGAACCATCTTGGAGTTTTAATTCTACTATTTAGAAATGAAGATAATATCTTGGAATATTAGGGGACTAAATGGGGTCCATAAACAAGAATTTCTTAGTAATATGATGTGAGATCAAAGACCTAATATAATGTTGATTCAAGAGACAAAAATGAAGGAGGCCTTGGGTAAGATCCCCTTTAGTAATAATATGGTTGGTGAGGCCATAGATTCTAAGGGGGTGTTGGGAGGTTTTCTTACTCCTTTTAATAATAAATAGTTTAAAGTTACTCCCTTGTATAATAAAGGCAATACTCTATTATGTAAAGTGTTTCATATGAATACCAATGATTCTTGGTTTCTTTTGAATGTCTATGACCCAAATACTAAAAGGGAAAGGAATAATTATTGGACTAAGCTTGGGTCTATGGTCTAGAATAGTAATCTTAATAAAGGTATTATTATGGGGGATTTCAATACTCCACTCATTGATGAGGAAAGATTAGGAGGTTTGGCCCCAGATTTGGAAAATAATTCAAATCTTTCTAATTTTATAAATAGCTTGGCTCTTTTGGATATTGATCTCTCGGGTGGAGTCTACATTTGGTCCAATAAAAGAAATGGGAGTGAGTGTAGTCAAGTTAGACTGGATAGAGCTCTAGAGTAGGGTTGGACCACTCCCCCATATCTCTCTTGATTTTTTCTCTTGAGCCCAGGAGGAATTATCCTTTTCAGTTTGAAAAGATGTGGATTTCTCATCTAGATCTATTGAATAAGATATCTTATTGGTGTATTATGGAAGTGGAAGGAAATACTCTGTTTAGATTCACTAAGAAGTTGAGAAATGTGAAACAGATGATTAAAATTCTAGAACAAAATAGATTTTGGCCATATCTTTTAGGAGAAAGAGGAGATTTTAGATAAGCTCAGCTCGATTTTGGATTTAATTCAATAGGATGGGTATAATGATCATAATAAGAATATTGAGATGTCTATTCTTACTGATTTGCATAATATTATAAGTAAGAAGAGAATTTGTAGAAGGAAAGATCAAGAATTAACTAGCTTAAAGAGGGTGATTAGAACACTAGGTTTTTTCACCTCTCCACTCTAAAGCATAGAGCTAATAATAGGATTTTAGGAATTAAAAATGGCCAAGATATTTTGACTAGGGAGAATGATATTTTTGATGAAGCTGTTCCTTTTTTCTCTTCTCTTCTTTTTTGGGATCCCATGTTATCTGTGGTGGATCAGAATGAAATAGTGTCTTGTCTCCCTCAGATTATCCAACCTCATCACAATAAAATGTTGACGACAATTCCTAAAGCTCAAAAAGTGAAAAAAGATTTATTTTCTTTGCCAGCTGATAAAGCCCCCAGGCTAGATGGCTTTCCAACTTTCTTTTTGTAGGTTTATTGGGAGGTGGTTATGGAAGATGTGGTTAAGGTTGTTTAGGAATTTTTTAGGGCTAGAAGCATTCTTAAAGAAATGAATTCTACTTTCTTGGTTCTCATTCCCAAAGTTCCAAGGGCTGATATATGGATCAATTTAGGCCTATAAGTCTTTGTAATTCTTTTTGCAAGATCATTTTGAAGGTGTTAACAACTAGAATTATATTCTTCTTTTGAAAATTTTTCAACAATAGACAGGTTTTGTCCCTAGTAGATAGATTTTGGGCTTTATCATGATGGTTCATGAAGTTATTCACTCCCTTGAAGTAGGAAAAAGAGAAGGTTTGCTTCCAAAGTTTGATCTTTCAAAGGTCTATGATCGGGTGGACTAGACTTTCCTTGGTTCTATTCTCTAGGATTTTGGCTTTGATCAAGATGTTTGCAAGATTATTTCTCAACTTATTTCTACTTCATCACTTTCCATTATGGTCAATGGGGCTCCCTTTGATTTCTTCAAACCTTTCAGAGGTTTAAGGTAGGGTGACCCTATCTCTCCTATTCTATTCATTTATATGGCAGAGTGTATTGGTAGGTTGATCGAGAAGAAAAGATAGGAAGAGAGACTAAGTGGGATCAGGTCCTCTTCTATGAATGTTTCTTTTACCCATCAATAGTTTGTGGATGACACTATTATGGGAGGTAAGGCTTTAGTTAAGGAAGTTAAAGTGATGAAGGATCTTCTAGATGTGTATATCAGAGGATCAAGCCAGCTAATTAACTGGGAGAAGAGTTTAGTTTTCTTTATCAATACTCCTATTTATAGACAAATGAAGATTGCTAGGATTCTTGGGTGTGGGATTGGTAAGATACCTTCAAGCTATCTTGGTCTCCTAATGGAAACTAAGCCTCTTGATTCTTTCTAGAATGGGATTCGTGACAGGTTCAACAGGAAGTTGGTTGGGCATAAAGAAGCCACACTAAGCCAGGTAGGTAAATGTCTTTTGGTTAAGTCCACTTTTCAAAATCTCTCAATGTATGCCTTGAGACTCTTTGGGATACTGACCAAATTTGTTGATAAAATGGAAAAGATCTAGAGATATTTTTTGTGGTCTAGTCTTGAGGAATGTAAAAGATATCCTCTAGTGGCTTGGGATAATATTTTCCTCCCTAAGAGCTATGGTGGTCTTGGTATAAGGAAATTAAAATTTCTCAATAAGGCTCTCATAGTCAAATAGATTTGGTGCAATTTCAATAGCATGAGGGAATAGAGAGATATTTTAGTGGAGAAGTATATTAGAAGGCCTTCTCTAAAGTTCTTGCTCAATAATGTTGACATATTGAATGGTTCAGTCATTTGGAATGGTATCCTTAAGGAAAGAGACCTGACCAAAGCTAAGACTAAGTGAAAAGTGGGTAATGGTGATGAAATTCTCTTCTGGCATGATAAATTGTTGATTTAGGATCCTCTAATTAATAATCCTATTTATGGTAATTGGGAAAATATTTTTATCAGGTAGTTTGGCTTAAAAGTTAGAGACTATAGAATTGACCAGGGTAGGAGAGACCTATCTTTTATCTCGAATGACCTCAAGCCAATAATGTTGATGCTAAAATTAATGATTCTTAATAATAAGAGGGATGAACTAATATGGGAAGATAATCCAAATGGTTTTTACTTAGTTTCTTTAGGATATAATTCTCTTTGGAGCTTGAAGGAGAAACATCCTTGGGCTAGGTCTTGGGTGCCTAGCCTTACTCCTAAGATTAATATGTTTTTTTGGCTGGTTTTACAAGATAAAATTCTTATGTTGGAAAACTTGATGAAGAGAGGCCACTATATCCCAAATAGATTTATTTTGTGTAAGCATTGAGAGGAGTTGGTTAGTCATATGTTTATCCATTGTCCTTATTCCAAGGAAGTTTGGGACCTTATTACAAAGAATTTTGGAGTTAGTTGGTGTAAGCCAGGTAATGTATTGAATTTATTTTGTCAATAGAATTGAATGTATAAAGACACCAATTTGCAAAATTTAAGCACCTGGTCTTTGCCTCACTTCTATTGGAGAGTTTGGAAGGAAAGAAATAATAGAATATTTAGAGATAGGGAGGAACCTGCTTATGTTCTAGCAAATAAAATCAATAGTCATATGAAGGAAAATTACCAAATTAGAAAGGGGGGAGACATTGAAGATGGTGGTAAGAAAAAGGAGAAGGAAAAGGACAAGAGATCTAAAAGACAAGAGGTCAAATCTAAGCTTCGACCTAGGGGATGGCATAAAGAAAACTTTGATGGTATGGAAAAAGGGAATCCTAGTCCTTCGAGATGTGGAGGTATTATAAGAAACTTCTATGGTGAAGGGATTGTTGCTCTCTCTTACCCATTGGGACATCAGACAAACCATTATGCCAAAGACAATGTAGCTCTCCACACAATGAAATTAGCTTTGGATAAGGGAGTTAAACAATTATGGTTGGAGGGGGACTCAAATAACATCATCAAATTTATCAAAGGGGTTCTCCAAGCATTGTGGACAATAGCTAACATCATTGAAGAAATCTGTATAACACTTGGCAAATTGGATAGCATTCATGTCAATCATGAATATAGGACGACAAACTTGGTGGCTGATTGGTTTGCCAATGATGCAGTAAAGAAAGATATGGTGATGATTTGGAATGCCAGTGGGAATATTTTGGTAGGTGTGAATAGCCTAATTGAGCTAGAAAAAATCTAGGGAGGTACGGGTGAAATCCAAAGATAATTATGGATACAAATGAGAGTATGGGTATAAGTAAATGCAATAATGGTAAATACAAATGGAACAAGTGAATGATGTTATTAGTTTCAAATTCACATGTTTTATGGGTTGATTATTGTTTGTACCATTTTAGTGGTATTGAAAGAAAAATTAGCAAAAATCAAAGTGGTTTCCATCAGAGTATACAGAGGATTGAGAAAGGATTTTAGAGGATGGAGTTTATGAGAATAGTAAGTGCTAAGATTATAGAGATGGTGGGAGAAAGAAGTAGGAAAGAACTAGTAAGCAAGCCAAAAAAATAGAAGCAAAGAACTAAAGTATGAGAGAGGTTAGAAAAGGGAGGAATTGCCAACTACATAGCCAAGCTCCATGGATATGACCCTACGATTATTGATCTTATGGTAAATTCATGGAAGGATGGAAGGGTCAAAGTCAATGGGGTCTTGTATCAGGTGACTGTGGACATCATTTCTCATATAACTAAAATTTTGGATGAGGGACTAAATTTTTACATAGATAAGAAGGTGTCTACGAATGTAGTGAAAGATTTTGCAAAAAATATGGAAGAAAAGAAGGAACTAGTCAAAAGTGAAACATACTATGAGATGGAATCAATAAAGAAACTATGGAGGTATGTTTTGAGGGCTATTATTGAGTATATAGATTTGGATATGAGATTTGATAGGGTTAGAACACATCATTTTGTTTTGCTCAATCATTTCTATTATGGGATTAAGGTTTCTCTTTCTTTTTGTTTATATACTTCCATGCATAAGAATATTTCTATGCACAAGAAAAATCCTACTTCTAATCCAACCCTGCATGAGGGTTTACTACTTTTAATTTATGAGCATTTCAAGGATCAATCTAGAATCAAAACCCTCACTTAGGTAGTAGTTGCATCTGAGGAGATGGGGAGTTCAAACTTCTTATCTAACATGCATGATGTTCAGAGTATAAGTGTGAAGGATGAACATGTTAATCCTTCATTTGGAAAAAAGGCTAAGGTTTTTGAGAAGAAATCATCTTCGTCAACTAAAGCCCCATGTAGGAAAAGCCCCAAGGGGCTTGGGTTTAAAATTGTTGGTCAAGGAGATGCAGAGTATAATGAGGATAGGGATGATATGGATATTGATGAAGAGAATAAGGAGAAGGAGGATGTTAAGAGGGAGGAGTTAGTAGCTACAAAATAGAGGAGGTCTAAGGAGGAGGACATGCCCCAAGAGGGGAAAATGGATTCTAGGATGGAGATCACTGTCATTCCTCTTTCCCCAATTCCACCTCAGGAACATGATAAAGAGAAAATAGAGGATGAGAGTGGAGAGGTGGTTATAAAAGATAGGCACATGACCTAGAAAATTTTTAATGTTAGAACCTCAAAAATGGGAATTGTGAGAGAAACCATGAATCCCCAAATCCTTGAAGGTAAAGAGGGAAAGCTCTAGATGGAGGAACTCATTGATCTGGCACAGGTGGCTATTTCAGATAATGTAAGGGAAATTGGTATGAATTTGATTAATAATGCTATAAATAGTATGATTGACAATTTCAAGTCAATTAAATGGCTCTACCATGAACTAGAGGAGGTCAAAGAAAGAATGGGTCAACTAGAAAACCAAGGGAAGAAGTTAGAACATGGAAATTTGACAAATTAGGGGGATGGCCTTAGGTTGGCTAAAAAAAGAATTTAGAATCCAAAAAATTATAATCATAATATGGCAAACCAGATGATTTCAATTCTGACTTCTCTAAATGATAACATCTCTTCTCTTGCTAGAAAGTTGAAAGCCAAGGGTTTCTTGGAGGATAATGAGGAAAAGGAAAGAGCCAGAGATAGGATGGATGAGGACATGACTATGGATATTACCTTCAACAACTTGGATTGAACATGGATCAGAAGAAGTAGGAGCATATGGCTGAGGAGATCCAAAATGCCTATGAAGCAGTGAAAATGATGCAAGACTTTGAAAGAAAGACAAAGGAGTAATAGAGGTTTTTCATTACCTGTATTTTGGTCTATTTGGTTTCTGTAGTTTTTGGTTTTTGGTTTTTTTCCTATCTGTCATCCTAGCCTTTTGGTTGGTCATAGTATTGTGGCTAGGCGTTTGTTGCTTATTTTCAACCTTTTGATATGTATTAACTTTTGGGTTTCAGGATCCCTATAAAACCTATTTTTCTTATCAAAAACTATCAAACATCAACTTTTATTTTGGATAGAATGGTTTTTAGGCCCTCCTTCTAGTGCCACTTCTATTCAATTATCATTTGGTGTGGTGCTAAAAACATAAATAATCACAAATCTCTGTCTTGAAAAGATGACTAATGACCAACTCAAAGGTTTCAGATGACTATTTTTCAACTCCCTGGGTAGCTCAATCAAAGATAAATGTGAATGGTCACAAGGAGTCCTTTGTTGGTATCTTCCAATTCTACACAACTTTTTAGGAAATGTAATCACAAAACTAATGTATTTTTTTATTTTGTATTTTATGATGAATGAAATTTCTAATCAATGAAACTATATGAATTCCTACTTTAACCATACATTTGGAAAGAAAATAACAAAGATAGAGAAATAAGAGATTTAAAGAAAATTACTAAAAGAAAATTTCCTAATAGACATAAGGCAAAGAAACATTTATGTGAATTAAATTATCAAAAGGACCTAGTAGAAAACCAATGAATTTAGGAGAAACACTTCCTCAACTTTATTGATGAAATTGTAGATGGTAATTTTAACGAAAATCAAAAGATGTTTCACGATTGATCGAATTGTGCAATCATAAAAAGTGCACACACATAAGACAAAATACTAGGCATGAATAATAGTAATCCTTTCTTCATTTTATTACAACAATGGAATATATTAAAATAAGGAAAATACTAGAACTAAAAGATCACATGATTATTATAACACAATAAAACCATTGGCTCCATTAATATTCATGAACTTAAATTCTTAAAAAATAAGACACTCCAGTAAGATTTACTACACTTAGAATGAGAGCACCAATATCATTTTTTATTGCATCCATTTATCTATAAGAAACCCTCTCCTTATTTTGTATTAGGATTGAAAGCTCTTCTAATGCAAATACTATGCTAAAAAATAATAAAATAAAGATAATTATATGTAAACTGACTCTCTAAATGGCACCAATAAGGTCTCCACCCTTTTTTATATAAATTAATGTGTGAATGATCCTTTACATGACTTAAAAAAATAAAAGGAGAAGAAGATAAGAAGAGAGAATCCATGAGACAATCTAGGAGTCAATGGAGCTTCAAGAAATGCAAGCTTGGCCTTCTCGAGGTGTTCCTAGGAGTTAAGTTGTTGTTAAAATGTTCTTCTAGTGCATGGAAGGCTAATTAATTACAACTAAAAGTTAATTTTCAATGCACCACTTTTTCTTAAAAATAGTTAGCACAACTTTGAGTTTGGTGCACCTTGTTGAAAGCGTACCTATGTGTTTGGCACACCTTATGAAAAGGGAACCTTTGTGAAAAGTACACCTTGGTGAAAGGACCAAAATTGATAGAATTTTTCAAAGTCCACAATTTTCCAATAGTGTGGTTCAATTTGATATGTCCACAATTTTCCAAAAATGAAATTTTTTCTAAGTACACAATTTGTAGTTTCCAGCATCTGGGTGTTGTGGAACTTAAATGAAAATAATGTATGGATGTTCCCCTTTGAAATTTTGGATGGAAGAGTTAATTTTCTTAAGGATCTAACAATTCTAAATATTCATACTTTTCCCTCACTTCCCTATGCAAATAATAATTTGTGACTTCTTGGGCACTCCTTAGAACTTGAAATTCATGGTTTTGAGTGTCGTCTTAGCTACTATAGAATATGAAGAATCCATGGTAATATTGGGGACCTCAAGGACCTATGGATGTTTTAGATATGCACAATTGTACACCTTTAAAGTTAATTTATTTACCAAATCTTCAAATTCCACCCCTACACACTTGCACACCTTCACACCAATGCACCTTTGGACTTAGTGCATATTCTAACTTAGCACACCTTTGCACCAATGTACCTTTAGAATTAGTACACCTTCTGATGTAGTGAACCTTTAGGGAAATGTGTAAGGTGCTCAATTTTCCAAAATATCAAAGTCTCAAAATTTAAAAATGATTTGTGGGTTTTTATCGAATGAGGTCTAGGACCACTCTTGTGTACTTATTCTTGATATTTTTGATGATTTATGCCCTCTTTATAGTCTTACATTGACATGGACTTGAACTCCCTCTACTTCTTCTATCTAAAATCCCAAGGGATATGTGTTGAATATGCACATGCAATACCATGGTAATATTTTCTACTATGGATGATGAGGATGCCATGATGACCTACAAAAGATAAACATTAGTATACTAGTCCTAGGGGGTAAAAATGATGCTAACTGACAAGATTCATAAACCCTAACTATAAAGAATTTTCTCCCCAAGGCACCTTTGCAGATACCCTATTCTAAGGGATGATCTTCTATGAGTCAAAAAAGGGGGGTCCCCATTTTTGAAGTTGAAAATGGTGCATGTATTATGGAAGCACAACAATTCACAAACATTTTTTTCTTTTCTACATGAGACAATATTAGCTATAGCTTTGAATACAACTTTATTAATAGGTTGACATTATCATAGTTAATTTCAATACAACAAGTCTATCTACATGTGAATCAATTGTTATATTTATCTTGATAATTTATCTTAGTTCTTGTATACTAGAAACTCAAATAATATAGCTAGTTGGAGGAGTTCTCATCATTTTACTTGCAACATTATTTTCTTTGATTTTTCCACTAGCTTGTTTGATCATTGTAATAATATCCTTGATCCTTGATCCTTGTTCCGTACTCTTCAATGGTTTCATTCTCATGTATACTCATATCATTATATTTACCTTTTAATCATTTAACTTTCACTCATAGAACATGTTCATCTGCTCTATGGATTTTTACTAGCTCATACCATATCTGTTAGGGTGAGGCAAGATCTTGTATGCCAATATACTTAAAATTATATAGAGCACTTGTAATTTCTATCATCATAGAGTTGTGGGTTAAATTTTCTTTCTTTTATGCTTTAGTGAGAGTACTAGAGTGATAATCATATTCATTACTATGATAATCTATTGCATTGACATTAATTCTTAATAGGTGCAACTTTACCCTTCTTTCCCACATACCAAAGCCATCATCATACTTGTTAAACTTAGGTGCATCCTTCCTATAAATTTTGAGATCTTTATCCTAAGATGTTAGGCTTCTAAATCAAGGACCTGAGCTCTAATACCAATTATTAATATATGAAGATTACTGAGGATAGGGGGGTAAGGTGAATAAGTAATGGCCAACTTAAGAAATAAATCATAATTAAAAATTTATTTCCAATTTATTGATAGTGATATTAGTTAACCTATAATAACATTATTGGTTGAATAAACATTAAGAATCCACTTAAAATGATAAAAAAATCATACATTTGAAACATTGGTATTTATCTTATGGAAATTCAATTAGGGTGAAAACCATGGTGTGAGATTAGTGCCCACAAATAATTGTACTCTTTTGAAATTCATTCTATTAGGAGCTTCCTAAATTAAGGGTTACAAAATTATTAGTAGGTGTTACCCTATTGGGGAATGTCAATGAGACCTACTAAAGTATTTTACCTTATTAGGAGTAACTTGATTAAAGTTTTTAGACATTCTACTCTAAGAATTCCATCATGTTAAAGGATTTAAAATATACTTGTTAGGGTCACTTGATAAGGGATTTTACTATCACAATTGTTAGAAAGTAAGAATTAACAATAGCATGTAGTTTGTACTAAATTTATATATCAAACCCATTACAGTTCCATAACACAATAACATATCATCATGATCCTCTAATAAAATTTATACTTTAATGTGATCACAATAATTCCTTTGTATTGTTGATAATCTCTTCTATTTCCTATTATTCTTCTTCATCTTCATCATGATACCAAACTTCCCATTTCTTTCTCC
Organism: Cupressus sempervirens; assembly: GCA_028749045.1. NCBI lineage: Eukaryota > Viridiplantae > Streptophyta > Pinopsida > Cupressales > Cupressaceae > Cupressus > Cupressus sempervirens. The sequence continues at coordinate 311,727,160 of CM053788.1, forward strand.
TATATGCAATATCAATGTGATCACAAACCCTAGAACTAGATCCAATAACTAAAACTTAATCATCAAGTTTCCTCTTACAAAATCCACCATTTCTATAAGTCATTTTTGACCTTATAGAAACTTCACTATCAATCCTTTTTGTCTTCATGTCTCAATTTTCATGTCATCACATTGATCCTTGAGTTATAATTGAGTCATCCCAGCTTTCTCCTTATAATCAGCATCTATCCTTTATTTATTCACTTGTCACCTATAAGCCTCTACTACTTTTGTTAAATTATCCATTGTTCTAATAGGGTTCTTCTCCTAGTTCTTCAATAAGTCCTACTATTTTTTATAAGTATTTCCTGTTACAATATTTTCTTTTCTTCTTTGCTTACCCCTAGATTGTTTTGTACTAGTATCCTTTTTAGTTGTCTATTTATCCATCTTATGAGAAAAAATCAAACCATTTAACCACCCATTACTATAAGTTCTAACTTCTACCCAATAAGATCCTTATAGATATAATTGTGTCTCCTTCTTAACAGTTATGCATTTTCTTCTGTTCTAAAGATATGATAACAAGTCAAAACAATATGTCAAGTAGTTTGACATTGTTGAGAAATAGTAAAAATTATATCAGTTTTGTCAACCATGATCTAATAATTAGCATCTTTAGTTTAACAACTTCATCATTTAAATCATTTACACCAACAATTATTATGCAACAAGAAAGGTTTCAATGTTAGGAATAGCAAATATTGAGAGGGGGTGTGGGGGGATGGGGTTGAATCAGTATTTCACAAACTTTTTCCCACCTATGGATATATTTATAAAATTAAAAAATTCACATGTGAATAAACTGAAAAGTAAACATAACAATAACACAATGTAACTCATAACACCATTATTTGTTAGCTAGGGAAACCTTGGCCAAGGGAAAACCCTAGTGGGAATGTTACCCACAAAATTATCTACTAATCGAAAGTATCTTGTGAAAAATATTTACCCTATTAGGAGTCTATTACATAAATATAGTATCTTGGTCCTTGTTAGAAAAATATGCTTTGTTAGAAGCCTCAACCCTTTTATGAGTTTTTGTTACAATTACAAAATGTATGCAAGATGATTCCACTACCCAAACTTGTAATATATAACAATTAGATGTATACAAAAGTTATAGCTACAAAAACCTCTTGCCAATGTTGATATCTTCAATATCTTATTTGACCTTTGTATATCACTATAAAAATATTTTCATATACTATCTCATACTATTCTCAACATCAAATTTGCATCATATAAAAATAGTATTTCAATTTCATAGACATAAAAAAACTTCACATCTAAGGTTCTATCCTTTATACCAAGTAGCTTTATTCTATCAATCTTCATGACTTCATATGTGTCCCAAAATAAAAGTAAAAAACTAACTTTTTCTCACTTAGGGCTAACATATAGGATGCTTTTTTTTTTGTTATTTAAGTAATTGTTCTATCTTGTTCTACTTGTACAAACCTGTTACCACAAATTCATCAATAACTCTGTCTATACTAATCATAATGACTCACACACTTAGGTATTGTATCTTGACACTATGTACTATCATGCGATAATTTTTCATGTGGTAATTCTATATGTGTGTACCATGCCAAAAAAATTGTGTCTTCCCTAAGAGATAAACTCTATGATACTTATAGATTTTTTCAAAGATAACTTCTTCCAAACAAAACTTTATGATCTAATCACTTAATATAGAATATATGTTTCCTTGAATGACAACTCCAAACTATCTACCTAGCTAAATTTCAAACAATCTCCCCCTTTCGAATTGATGGAAACATATGGGAAAATTGGCCAAGTCCCAAAAACTATTAAATTTTTTTTTGAAGTTCTTCACATGACCATTATGTGGATTTTTTTCTATTTGTACCATCTTTACATTATTATATCTCCTAATACATTATCACTCCCCCTTACTATATAATCTACCTTATATCTCCTTTTACATATACAATATATAATTCTCCTTATCATTATTCCCCCTTTGACATCAATGACAAGGGTGAGTCAAAAACTATATATCAGTAAAAAAAATTGAGTTTACCTTCTTTTTCTTCATGCAAATGAATTTTTTAGTAATGCAATACAATTAGAAAAAATGTTCTTTAGGTTGAGTAGTCCTTTATTCCATGCTCCTTTGATTTTATATGACACTATTGGAAGTGCATTGGCCAATCCATAGAATGTTACTTCCATTTATTGGAAGATTGGATAGCTAAATTATTCATATGATATTTTTCCCTTCAAGCAATCATCTATTTGTTTTTGTACTATATCAATTCTCTCTTAGCAAAGAGAACCTCTACAATGTCTTCTCTCTGCTATTCTCCAATATTCTCCCCTTATCATAAATTTTGCTAATCTTTTCCTCCAAGTGAATTTCTTAAGCATATGCATTCTTTAGCTCACTTATTACTCTTCATTTCATCTTTATTTTTGTTGATTTATGAAGTGAATTTATTCATATACTCATGTTCTATCACATATTTCTCATAAAGTTCTTTTCCTTCATGTACACATCTTCATAACTCCTTGATGTAGGTATTCAAGTTAGCTAAGTCATTTGTAACATTCTGACATACTTTTATAAACATGTTTGCATTATTCTTTACTTGTGCTTTGATAGTAGCTACTTCCACTAAGTTTTTACAATGATTATGAAATTCCTCTATAATGTTTTCTACCTTTCTCTTTGGGTCATCCTTATTGATCTAAATGTTCATTAAACTCTCTATCTTTCTATCATCTTCTCAAGCATTTCTTGATTTCCCTTAATCCCTTTTTTATTTTCAATAACTTTTTTGGTTAACAAAACTAATAATTGACTAAGCATTTTTATATCAAGGTCCTCCATTGATCCCAATGGTGTATAAATCATCATGTTTGCAATCAAGGTTTATAGTGGTGGTTTAAAAGTACTTCGTATATCTCTACTTGTATCCTTAACTAGAGTGGCTAATTGTTATTTTGCAACATTTTGACTAGCATCCTTTTGCTCCAAGGGATGAAGTACCAACTCATCATTTGTAATGCCCCTATCTTGCTTTATCTCATGACTGATAACTATTTTCACTTCTATTTATATTTAATGCAAGTGATGATCATTAGTAATATCTTATTTTTATGTAGGTTCCTCTTATTGCTAATTAATGAATGATTCATTCTCTTTTATTGGAATAATTTAATGGGAAACAAGATACCGAGAAGGAGGATGAATCAAGATCTTAAACTTTTTTAACAAAACCAAACTAATAATTTCACACCTAATTCATCTCATATCTTAGACCTAGCATCAAAACTGTAATGTTGAATTGTAAATGAAAACATCACATCCATGAAAAGATTCAACACATAACACAAATGATTTGGTTACCTAGAAACACTTCAATGTGAAGGTAAAATTAGGATGAGTATGAAACCTACAAATCTTCACTATTACAATACTAAAGTTAACCTGTAAGAGTTATAATATTTGATCCTAATATATGATCTACCTTATGAGGGGTCTACTATTAAGTCTTACCCTGTTAAAGGATTTTGCACTTACATTCTAGTAAGGACTCTATTCGGATCACTTGGTTAAGAGATTTTCCATGACTCAACATGTTAAAACTGATTCAATATCTACCCCTTAGTTTTTTCTTAAAGTTGATTTTAAATCTTCTATGTTCAATGTCTCAATCTGATCTCTTAATTGGATATCTCCATTCTATCCTTCACTACTTGGATTGCTCTTTCTAATCTCCTTTTAGATGTAGCCTTTCTTGCTCTATTTTATCCTTGTTTTCTCCTTCACTTGTGCATTCATACACTCCTTTAATCATTCATACACACTCCATTTTCACTCACTTTGGTCTTATAGTTAGAACCCTTTGTCAATAGGTAATCTTTAAAAGTTTTGGATCATAATCAATTGTTCATAATTCATCTATTTCAATGATATTTCCATTCAATTTTTTTGATTAGTTGATTTTATTTCTTTGTGATCATTACCTTCTATAAAGATGCTTAAAATCCATCTTAATTGTCTCTACAATCATTAAATGTATATAGAATTTGGTTTAAAATGGTTTACATTGGTGTTTGTGTGATTACAAACTCATATGAAAAAACTGGTTTTCTCTACATCTGAATGTTCTAATGCTTATTTGTTACTAACATTCATGTTGGCATTCATCTTCTACATGCTTGAACTTTTCTATTGACTTAGCAAAAATTGTCTTCCAATTTAAACTCAGTCTCAACTATAATATCTCGGCATATATATGTGCTCGGTCTCAACTGTGGTGTTTGGCAATCTCTGACTTTCTTGGCATGTAATAAAAAATTAAAAAGTCCTTGGGCTTTACTAGATAACTTGGTTGCAATGATGACCTTGTATCATTGCCTAGTAAATAACTAAGTGTTTGGACACTAATAGTCAACTTAGGCCTAGAGATCAACAATCTACCCCTTTAACATTAGTTGCAAAAACACTTTGTCATCAATAATTAGTCCATGTGATAATGCTCCCCTAAGACTATAATCTGGATCTACAATCTGTCTGCAATCTGAATCTATTTGTCTCTAATATTTTCCCTTATTCCTCTTATTTATACTATTCTTTCATTTCCCCCTTGTTTGGTTTTCTCTTATTTTCCTTTTTGATTTGACTAATTTCCCACTTATTTTTGTCACTTATCAATTGGGGTTTTTTGGGGTTATCTTATATTTCTCAAAAAATAATGTGTGGCTTGCCAAAATGCCTATGAAGCCTTAATTCCACTACTCTTTTACTTTCTCCAAAACTTGAATTTGAATTTCTAGCTCGGTACCTAGATCAATTAGCCTTTCAATATTTGAGAAATGTGTATTTTTCTCCATGATATTATGTGCTATAGACACTTCCTTTTGAATAATTCCCAAATATGGTAGCAACTAGAATTGAATTAATATTAGTTTATTCCTCATGTCACTAACTCAAGCTATAGGCTTGGCTAACCTCTATTGCCAAATGTTAGTTATTTGTATGAGGGTGAGCTTGAACTTGCATTCTTTCTCAATGAAACTATGCATGCCCTCATGTCAACATGTATTATATCAATAGATCATTGGTTCTCTAATGTGAAGAACTCAACATCACAAAGCTTCATATATAAAGTATGAATAGTCTTCAAAATTTATTCTAGCTATTTGACTAAATTAGAAAGCTTTGCTTGTCTATGTACAAGTTCTTGAGAGGCTTTCTCTAATACTTTGTGCTTAAATTTTCTCTCAGACCATTGCATCAATTTTCCATTGGTCTCTATATCTTCTTATTGAACCTTGTCAATTATATGCACTAACTGATCCAAAATTTGATGTTAATTTTTCAAGTCATTTATTCTAAATGTATCTACAAAAATATCTTTAACATTATGTAATGCTCATTTCTTATTATGCTTTCTCCTTAGTTGTTCTTGCTTTGGCTTGTGACTCAACAAATTTTGTAACTCTTGGATTTTCTCCAATGTCAAATTGTTTAATTATACAAGGGTAAAGTAATTACCTCATCTAAACCCAATGACTCATTTTCCATATCTTCTAATTAAGTCATAATTAGAGATCATTGGGTTAGATCACTAGGTAGTGATATCTACAATTTTTTACTTTTCTTAATTGATCTAGATACCTGATGTTGCTCCTATTGAATAGATATCACCTATTATTCAGGTGTTGCAATCAATGGTTCTAATGGCTTTGCACTCAAAATTTGTATAAGAGCTTATGTAGCTTCTTGCTCTCTTTTTTTTCTCATTCTTTTATGTTAACTCTTTTGCAATCTTCATCATGTCTACAATATAGGCATACAAGTGAATTGTGGAAATAGAATTATAGCTTTTGGTTGTTGCTCAGCACTTGTATCTCAGTAATTGATGTAACCTGAGAACTATTAGTTTTTTCCCTTCCAATCCATTGATAATCTATGACTTGTAAAAATATTGGATTACTATTAGGTAGAGATGTGTTAGGCTCAATATTTTGTAGGTCTTCTTATGTTAACACATTTTGATAATGTGGTGATGAATCAAGAATGTCTTTGATGGTGACATCTTGTTGTTCACACCCTTCTACAAGTTGCCTAATTTCCTAAATCCTCATCAATTTTTGCAAATTCTTCTACATCATCCTCTTCTTCTTTATTTACTTTTCCACCTTATTCCTTTGCATCTTCATCTACTTTATTCATCAAAATTTTATATGACCTTTCTTTTGGCATGAACTTCTTCACAAAATCTTATAGGGAAATAGACGTGTGTGTCTTCTATAAATTTGGCATTGTCCATGCTAAGGTGGTTTCCATGATTTGTCATTCAATAGATAATGCCCACTTCCACTTAGCATCAACCTTATTGTACAAGTTTTCTAGAATGCATTTTCCCAACTCTATAGGCGTAGTCTTAAATTTTATCATAATTTATATCAAGGATTTTTCAAGTTTTTCTTGCTCTTCTTTATTTAAAGAATCAAACTTAATATCTTTGAATCTTGTCAAGCTTGCTTGTTCAGTGTGTTAGTTAACAATTTGTCTTCCTTATCTTTTTGGTATATACCTTGACTCTTAAATTTCCCAATGACCTATGGAGGATAAATATATTAAGAAAAAACTAGTTAGTATGTTTATCTATCAAAGTCCCCTAATGCAATGAATTTTTTTTTGGGGGTTTTGGGGGTATGCTCTTAACTAGAGAGCAGGATAGGAAAATACAAAGTCGCTGAACACTTTAAACAACTTAGGCAATTGAAAGGGGGACTAACTCACAACATGAAATCTATTATGACCTACAATGCAATGAATGGAAGCATGTACAACTAGCTATGATAGAAGGAAGAGAGGAAGAGATGGTGAAATAAGTAATTCCTTAATTACACAACTAGCTAATGTTTTGATAATACTTGAATTGTGTATCTCTCAGCTACTTCACACACTAGTTTCTAGCTTCCTTATGTAACTAACCATACTAGACACACAAAATATAGTGTACAAAAAAGATAACAAAGAGATGTTTATGTTGAAGAAAGTAAGACATACAATTTATTGAATGAAGAAAATAAAAGAAAGTTCATTTACATTCATTCAATCCCAACATTAGCACATTCACTATATACACTATAATGAAACTAAATGAACAAAAAAAGTTGAAATGGACTTAGAGTCACACATAGTAGTCCCAGCTACAAGGGTATGCCTAAAAGTGATTTTTTTGATTTCATCAACTTCATAAAAGGTTACATTTATAGGCCTTCTCAAAATATCTAGTTATAGTAGATGATTGCTTTGTAGAGCATCTCTAAACACAATAAACTAAAAATAGGAAAAGCTTTCATCATTGTCCATTACAAAGACATAAAAAATGCCATGAATGGCTACAAAAAGGAAGAGAAGGGGAAGAATAGTAGATGTCTAGAAGAGAATTAGAACTTCATGTCTTTTTAGAAATCACTGATTGGCTCTATAAGCTTTCATGGCATCTGTTACTTTGTCCAGTTCTTTGACATCTAGAATGATGATTTTGTTAGCTCGAACCATCTAATAGTTATGCATCTCTATTAATTCATCTACTCTAGCAACCCTTGATTGGAACTTTTCTAATTCTCTCCTTATGATTGGATCCACTTCTAAGAGTTCCTAGATCTTGGACACTTGGAAGTTGAGTGGGTCAATGGCTTCATCAAAAAATGCCAAGAACTTTGAGTTCATTCTCTCAATATCCATGAGATTTCCATTAGTGGACACAAAGGACTCTGTGCGAACTATCTTTAAGTATTCAAACAAGTTCTCAATAAACTTTTGCACCAAGTCATGTACATTCTTGAGCTCATGTGTAGACCTCATAGAGATTTCTATAAAAATCTCCAAGGATTGTTTCCATTGAAACAATAACTCCTTTCAGGTCTTCAAAATCTCATGAGTAATGGCCACATTTATCATCATGTCAATTACTTCTTGTAGAAGGGCCAATTTGTCTATCAACTTGTTTGCTACCTTTTGTATAGTTGTCTAATGATTTGAAGCTACTTCCATAAGCTTGTGAGCATCAAATAGTAGGCTTCCCAAGTTTTTAACTAGTGGGGGACCTTGATCCTTCATCTGATCTACCCATGCTCACCCAACTTGCTCAAATTATCTTTCTTGTTGTAGCTTTAGGAGTAGGTTTTTTTCCTCCTCTACATTTACGTCAAATTGACACAATGAAGTTCTCCTAAGTGAAGATCTTATATACTCCACCAATTCTTTGTTCAAGGCCTTCAAGATTTCCTTTTCTTCTTTAAGATCTTCCAACTTGTCTTCAATTTTCTCATTGGTGGACCTCCACATATTCACCATGGAATCATGCAGAGGAATACCAAGATGCACTATCCTAATCTAGAAGTCATCTTTGGAAAGCTCATGAAATTTGCAGTCCTTTTGTGGCTCAATAATCTCTACTATCATATGTTTAGTTGTTGAATCCATCACCAGTGCAAGAATTGTCTTCTACCTCTTTTTCCCTATCAATGGTCTCTTAAATCCATGACTATGTAGAGAGCACATTGATAGGTGACTACAAGGTAGTGGGATGGAATAGCTTCCTTGGAATTAATGGAGTTTGTTTTCTTTGAGAAGAAATAGGGAAGGTCATGTCCTTAGTTACCAAAAGGGCTAAGGTATCCCCTTGATAAGATGCATCTTGCTCTTGGCCATCAATGGGGTTGGTATCACCATCCAAGTTGATGAATTGGATAGGGGAAAATGGCTTGGACACTAATTTATAGTGTTCTTTCCCCATATCCTTGTCATTCTCCTTCACTCCAACTTTCCTAGTGTTCAAAAGAGAGCTAGCTCCATAGGTAGGAGTGATTGGCACATTCTTCTTTGGAGTCTTATCTCCACTTTGGTTAATGGACTATAACATCCCTATATATGTTGATGTAGTGGTTGTAGTGGTTATTGTTATAGCTGACTAGGTAGCTTCAATAGATACTCCACCCATAGAGCTAGTGCTCCTAGTCCTTTTATTCCTTTCTTGGGTCTACTCTACCCATTTATCTATTCTCTTGGTTATCTCCTGCATAAGAATCTCCATAGTATCAATGATGAAACCTATAGATGGGGTAGACAAAATTTGGGTGCCTTTGATCTTCACATAGGATGTGGGGTACATGTAGGCTCTACCATCTACAAGGTCAGAAACATCAATAGAATCATTATACAATTTAATCTCATTTATGGTTAGCTACAACCAAAACCTCTCCAAAGTTTGGTACTAGTTTAGACACCTTGACAAGGAGTCTTCAATATCTGGCACATGCCTATAGGTATATCCCAACTTCAAGTGATCCATTATAAAGTTAACTAGATCATAATGAGGCCTGAGTATCTCATAGTCTAAAAAATTATTTTTTCTCTCAAATCTCTTTACCAAATTTTTAGCATCTAATCTAGAAGCACATGAATATAGGCCAACCACTATAGGGAAGGGAATCCTAACTATCTTCTTCACATTAGAACATAGGGTGTTCACTTCAAGGATCTATCAACATAGTTTGACTAGAACCACCTTGTCTTTGGGTATCTTGGTATCCTCTTAGGAAATCTATTGTAAGCTCCTATTCACAAATAGGAAAAACTCAAAAACTAGATGAATGAGCATCTAAATTGGCATATGGCCTAAATCACCTCTGGTGAAAATCTCCTTTCAAGGCATCCTTACAATTCATGGCATAACTTCATTGTGAAGGCATCATCAACATCTATATACTCATAAAAACTTCTTTGCAATTGTAGATGTGGGTATAATTCATACACTTTGGTGCACTCAACATACTTAGGGATGCTAGGGAGGTCAGGCCACAAGTGGTGAGTTGCCAAGGCATAGATGAGATATGAGGACATGTAAAATTGCTTGAATCCTCTGGCCAAATTCAACCATGATGCAAGCTCATCATAGATAATCTATGCCCAGTCCATCTAAATATCCTCATCACATATAGCTTGTACTAGGAAGAAATGATGCTTAATGAACTCCAAAATCTCCTCTTTTCCTTTTGGTTTGAGGAGTGTGAGAATATCCACAATTTCTCTTTTTAGATTTGCACCAAAAAGGGTCTTCAACATTTTTCTCTTCTTTGAGTGAGAAATTTTGATGGGAACACAACCCACGCACAGAATGGACACAACAAGAAAAGGGAAATTGTATTAACTGTGAAAATAGGCTAGTACATTTAGTACAGAGAAAATAGACTTCAAAACATGCCCTAAGGGCTTACAATAACATAAATCTGGAGATAATTTCTCCTTTCAGTACCTCCTCTCAAACTCCACTCCGAACTGCCTTTTACAATGCCAGAAATGTCCTTAAATAGACTCTGGAGGGTTAAGGACTAGGAGTACATTCTAGAAAGTGCTAGTAGGCATCCACCGACCAAGTAGAAGGCTCCAAAAGCTATGTTAGAAGTTGGTGCAACTCTAGAAGAATCCAAAAATGGTAATCAAACTTTCGGGAGGCATAACTTTTGAACCATAGCTCTGATTGACGAATCATTTACATTTCCAAAAAGCTCTCAAAGTGCTCTATAGCCCTATGGACCAGCTTCATTCATCCCCTATTTTTTGACCCTTTTTGAGGTCATTTAATGCCCCTAACTTGACTTTGAAGCATTCTTAGGAGGTCTCCAAAACTTGAAAAACTGTGATAACTTTCAAACTGTGGGGCCTTTTGACTTGATTCTTTTTTTGGAATGCTCTAAATTACAATTACATTCATCTGAAAAATTTACACCTCCTAGTTCACCAAAATGATGGCTCAATTACATACTCATTTTTTTGGCTTTTACACGTATCCCAAGGTGTTCAAATACTCTATCCTAGAACACTGATAGTGGAACTGTGAGAGTTGGAACCTTTATTTGACCCAAATTGGTATCCAAAAATGAAAACACATGAAACAAAAACTAAGTCTAAGTACATTTTTTTTGGGTGACACAGGATTGCCCTTATACCTCTTGATGCTCCTGCATCAAATTTGGAACCATGTCCTCTACATTTCTTCCCATCTGAGGGTCTTCTTCTCATTAAACATAGATGTAGAAGAGCCAAAGTCAACATCACAATACTCCTCCTTCACAAGAATGTCAAATGCAAACTATATTAGTGTCTTGTTGATTGAGATGAGAATAGATTGGTCAAGAAATTTTTTTTTCTTTATTTTTGGGTTATATCCCTTGATGCATTCTCTTAGAAGCTTAGGTGCATGCACTACCATTGGAAAACTGGCTACCTTAACCAGTTTTCTCTCCTTAACCTTTTGAGTGATTGAATGAATGGGTTGAGAATTGAGTCTTCTATAAAGATAACCCAAATCATAGAATTTTAAAGATGTGTCCATTAGCTCATTTAATTCACTCTCCAAGCCAATTAACTTATTGTAACTAGTAGTTCTAATTGTCATTCTTTATGATTACATAGGATACAATTCTTGACAAATAGTCATTTTAAATATACTTTAAGTAACCAACTACAAGCAATTCTGATGAATAGGTATATGAATCAAAACATTGGCACCACATGAATGAAATTAAGTTTTCCCAATGATTATAATGGCAGGATTTTTTTTAATTCCATGATCAACAACTATTTAAACTTTTCATTCATTTTGATGTAAAATATTAACTTCTTGAAAGCTCTATTACTTTACTTAAAGTAAAGTGATATGAATAAGAATCACTTAACAACACAAATGCTTTAGCTTTATGGGAAGTGCCTTAACATTAACATGTGTGAGAGAGACATGAACACTTAGCTTTTTCGCAAACCCATTTTCCTTCTATTCGAGATCATAGTACAGGGAGTAATCCTTTGTTAGCCTATGCATTTCATTCTTTTAATTTCCTCCTAACTCTTTTAACATTGCATTTCCTTTATATCATGGTCATATTCCCACTATTTTCTTTTCTAGAAGTATCTTTCAGGTATCTTTGAAGAATATTCATACTTTAAAGTTTCTTTTATTTCTATACCCAAAACATCTGGATAAGTAACTTTTCTCATTACCTTGAGGGTGGGAAACTTCTTTCACAACACCAATTCCAAAACTAGAGTATATCTAACAACACTTTATCCTTAACCTCAATTTGATGGCCTCAAAGCTAGGTCTTTGAAAATCCCTTACTGATTATGAGCCCAAAATAGTTCATTCAACATTGTGTTCACACTCTTTGTTCATTGTGACTAGCATTTGGCTCAAGTTATTATAGCTTTGGAAGCACAAAAAAACAACTTCATTTCCATGAATACACAATAGAAAACCCATAGATCTATTTTCCCTCATAGCACTTAATTTTACCTTCACAAATTTGAATGGGATTTATTTTGGTTTTGATCCACAACTTCGTAAGCCTTTTGAGCATAATGTAATCATATTCTCAACTTTCTAATCATTGTCATGGCTTCATCTTTTAGATTTATACTTGATATAGCTTAAGGGGAAATCAGCTCGAAAGCTTAAAATCTGTGGGACATGGAATGTTATGGCAAGATAGTAGAAAATGAAATGCATAAAAAATTATTTCTTATTAGGAGGATGCTAGAACAAACCCTAACCATTCCTAGATCAACTAGATCCCACACACACCAAAAAAATAGGAAACCTGCTTAACTGGTGGGTAAAAGTAATGCAAGAGGGACCTAGAAAACAAAGAAAGTAAAGCACTTAGGAAAGATTAGAATTAAGTGACCTAAGAGATACTTAGACAACACACTTGGACATGCACTTTCTTTAGTATCAATGACCTCAAGCTTTAAAGGGTAAGACTAAAACTTGGTAACTGTAGGACTAGAAAAATGGGCTAAAAGCATAACACACTATGAGCAAATCACAAACTCAATCAACATGTATTAGCACCCACTAGTCTACCATGAAAGCCAAACTAAACAAAAGAAAGCAAACATAATCAAAAACTCCCTTTTTCGTTTGTAGCTCCCATGTCCTTCTTTCTTCTCCAAATGATTGTAGCTCCAAAGTTGCTTATAGTGCACACAAAATTGAAGTAAAAGACTATGATAGTGATAATGCCATGAGAATACTTCAAGTGCGATTTTATGTGAGAGAGAGAATGCAAACTACAAATTAGAGATTCAAGACTTCAGCCTTCTAGATTCAAGAGAGCCCAAAATGAGAGAAGAGTTTTCATTTTATAATCAACACTCAAAGTGAGGGCATTGGATTTGTCACCCATAGATGTGCGATGTGGCAAGAGATTCCTATGATGCATATGACAGAATATGCCAAATGTAAGATTCTATGACACATGAGAGTTAAATTTGGCTAAATGTGGAAGAGAATCTATGACGCATCATAAGATTCCTCAACCCACTTAAAGCCAATAATCTATGACGAATAAGCCAAATAGGGACATGCGTAAGAGGTAATAATAATTCCTATGATGCATATGATAGAATATGCCAAAAGTAAGATTCTATGACACACGAGAGTCAAATTTGGAAGAGAATCTATGATGCATCATAAGATTCCTCAACCCACTTAAAGCCAAGAATCTATGACAAATAAGCCAAATAGGGACATGTGTAAGAGATAAGAATATTTGATTATGACAAATCTCAGCCAAGTGTCAAAGGAGAATCCATGAAGTGTCACATCCAAGTGTCATGATGATGAAATATTTTATGGAATATTTGAATTAAAAATCCTTTTATTCCACAAAATAAGAACTAGTAGAAAATGGAATTAATGATGGAAAATGGAACTTAGGAAATTGTAAATTTCCATGGTTTGCAGATAATGAATCAATCAATTAATAAAATTAATTAATTGAGGATGATAATCAGGAAGAATAACTATTGAGAATAATAGAATTAAATGATGGGTTATTTAATCCTATAGAGAAAATTAGTAGATGATTGGCCAAATTGATTAAATGAATGCGACTGTATCCTTTGATGAAAATGTGACGATGATGGATATCGAATAAGATGATGAAAAGGTAGACCAAAGCCATGGTAAAATTAATTGATAGATCAAAATTGATAACATGCCAAGGACACATGACATGAATTAATTGATATGTAACATTTAACCGACATTGTAAATGCTACAGGATTGAAATTGATTGATAAGGTTTGATCATAATAACACTGACGGACACTGTCAATATTATTAAAATGGTTGATGATACCATGATCTGACATTGAAAATCTCTACAATGTCAAAGATCAAATGACATGAATGATATTTTGACCTAGTACTAAGAGCCATGACAGTACTAAGGTTAGATTGATAAGATTGATAAGTTGATAGGTTTCCAAGACACTGAAAGCCACAACAATGCCTAGGAGTGGATAAATGATGATTGATTTGGTATTTTTGATATGTTTTGGGTTTATTAGGACCAATTTTTAGTGATTCTAAGTTGATTTGGGGTGATTCCAAGTTGATTTGATATGATTTCGAGTTGATTTGATATGATTCTGAGTTGATATGAAATTGATGTGAAAGGGGATACAAATGACAAAATATGGTCAATATGGCCAAAAGATCGAAGTTAGTAGAATGAGAAAATGGGAAAAATTAGTATGAATAATTGATGAGGTCATAGATGCAAACCATTTTTTAGCATCTACATTTTGCCCCTCTTTGATACAATGTGATTTAGAGCGTTGTATCAAAGAATAACTGATGAGAAAGCCACAACATGCCCCAGTAGGGATGATATATATGGGTGCCCCCTCAAAATATTGACTAAGATAAGCATATTATAAGTCAATTTATCTACAAAAAGAAGACAAAACCATAGCAACTAACGGAATGAAAATAAGAGCTAAAATGTGAAAGTTATGAGGCCAAGAGTGTAGACCCGAAACTATGCGTGCATGCCCAAAATGGTGGAAAGATGTCATAACATGAGGGAAATCATCAAAAATGGTCATATTTGGTCAAATATGATGATACAAATGTTAGATTGAGGTTGAACCAGGTGGAAAGCCATAGAAAGTTGATTGAGAGCGTAGGATGATGCAAGAATGCATGAATGCAAGATGAAGATGATTTGGTGAATTAGAAGACATGATCATGGTGATGGAGAATGAGATGATGAAGAAAGATGAGATGAGGAGATGTTAGTATGATGGAAATACTTTTGCTTCTAGAAAGTGCACTATATGTCAAATGGAGCTTTATTTTGATATGGCAAATGGAATGCAACACATCATGGCATAAAGGGCCAGAGCACAAATGCAAGCCTTTTGCGTAAACAAGCACGATGAAAATAGAGAATGACCTTGTCCTTCCTAAGGCATATGTAAATGCCCTAGACTCTCAAAAGGTACATTGTAATAGACAAAAATGGAAAAAGATGACCATGAACCATCCTGGCCACTCTCATAGATCAATTTATATCATCGAGTAGCATAGGGACATGATCAAAGAAAAACAAAGAAAAAAATAAATCACTTACTAAAAAACGTGAGCCAACAACTATCCTTGTCCATTTTTACTTTCTTTTTAGTGTTTTAGGTCTTTAGATGGTGTTTGATAGGTTGATAATGTGATAGCACTGTCAGTTGACAAGTTCATAGTGACTGGTTGGATTGATTGTTGGTTCATGTTGCTCATATATTGTGATTGGCATTGAAGTGTAGTGCTTTGAGTTTCAATTTGCAAAGTGCAAGTGTAAACGCAAAAGGGATGGTTATCCATAGTGAGTATGTACAAGGTTTATTGCAAATTTTTGACGGGTTTTGTGATTTTTAGGGTTTTTGAGGATATTTGATTTTTTTTGTGTAACTGATTTCTTTAGGACATTTTATGATTTTTAGGGTTTATTTCAGGACATTTTATGATTTTTAGTGCTTTTTTCAGGACATGTTATGGTTTTTAGTGATTTTTTTAGGATTGTAGTTGAATGTTTAGGATTTTTTCAGGACATTATGCGAATGTTTAGGATTTTTTTAGGATCATATTTGAATGTTTAGGATTTTTTCAGGGCATTATGTGATTTTTATAGATTTTTTCAGGATCATTTTATGATTTATAGGGATTTTTTCAGGATTGTATTTGAATGTTTAGGATTTTTCTAGGGCATTATGTGATTTTTATAGATTTTTTTCAAGATCATTTTATGATTTTTAGGGATTTTTTCAGGATCGTATAAGCATATACAAGTGTTAGCTCCAATTTGTTATGCGATAGATCCAATGGATAAAAAGCACTTAGGGTATGTCCCTAGTTCAAATTCAAACTTACGCACCATGTAGGGAATATGCCCCTAGACAAGATGCAAACTATGTGCAAAGGCCAATGATAGAGTGTGTGTGTAGACTGGTGATACTTAAGCAAGGTAACAAAGGACATTAACCAATTCGTGAGCCATGGTAAGGGACCAAGGATGTCTTGCAATATGAAGGATATGATCTAGGAATGATGGAGGGGGAAAAGACTAGATGGAATCCCGATAGATGGAGGAACAATAACTAATTACACATGGCGCCTGTTTGCCAGGTTTTCACCATGGTACTTGCCCAAAGCGCCTGTTTGCCAGGTTTTCACTTTTGGACGAAATTTTTCTCTTGACTCAAATTTTTGTGCCAAGATGCCTGCTTGCCAGGTTTTTATCAATGCATCCATTTTTTCATGACGTTTTTCACTTTTTTTTTTTTGCTTTTTTCATGACTTTTTACTATTTTTTTGATATTTTTTCAGGACTTTTAGATGAAATCAAGAATGTCACTGACAAATGCTGAGAAGATATCTATTGTTGATGCTGCTAGCTGATGAGCTCTGAATCCATGCCTGACCATAACTACATAGGATTTTTTTTGAGTCTGTAGCTAAAATCAAACCACTAGAAAGGTCTCAAGATATACCATCGTGTACCATATGTAAGACAATGTCTGTCTCTTGCGAATCAAGGCATCTAAGGATAATTGGGTCAATAGAAATGTCATGTGGGATGTCACTAATGATGACATATGCAAAGGCTTGGTTGTTGGACAAATTAGGTAGCTAGATTTGGGGATAAACAAATGGATATAAGGGAGGGTTGGGAGGGTTGAGACTAATGACCTTCCGCATGAATGCTGATTGAGAGAGCTCCAAAAGACTTTGTGGCATGTTGAACACTGGAACATTGATATTCATGGCATCATATTTTTCATTTTGTATCATTGGGAGCTGCTTAGCTTTTGATTTTTTATAGTCTAATGGCACCTTTTGATTTTCACCAAGAGACCTATGCTTGCTATCTCTTTCTCTCTGTGCTTTGTAACTAGAAGGTGGAGTTGGCTCCCCAAAATATGCCAATGTGTTCTCTTTAGGAGAAATTGCTTCTTTATGATCTTCATTCATAATGCCTTCAAAGTCTATTATGAGAGTGTCATCATCATCAAATTGATCAAAAATTGGTGGTCCACGTTGGTCCCAATCCAAAGGTTCAGGATAACTTGAGGAGATTTCATCATCAGTGTTGAATGGGCTTTGGTGGAAGGTAGATATGTGGGTAACTAATTCAACTGGGTCATTGGGGTTATGCTCAGAAGCTAGGGGATTGTTGGTTTCAAGTGGGATATCCTCAGATGCCTTTTCATCATTCAAAACATCCATAGTCTTACATGTAGGTACCGTGGTACTAGGAGGACCTATTCGTAATGGTTTAAAATGAAGCCCCAAACTAGGAGGTTGTCCTTCAATGATTCCTTGTTTCTGAGATCCAAGACCACTATAGCCATCATAGCCTTGTTTTTGCATGATGGTAAACCCAAGTCCATACTTGCTAGGAGATATCAAAGTGGGTTCTCATTCTGCTTTTGCTTTCTCAATACATACGGATGTATTCTCATTGATAGAAGTATCATTCTTTGTGCTAATGGGAGAAAGTGGTGACTCCCTAATGTGAGAGAATTGAGAGATAAAGTAATCTCCACACCCATTGTCTTCAATCTTCATCTTTTCCTTGGCTTTACTGAGCAGTATATCAGCATCCACATACTTAGAGGAACTTGTGGGTTGTGCTTCATTGTTTGGTGGGATTTGGAATGCAGTAGCATCTCTTAGATTAGCACAAAATTGGAAAGGATCGGGATTGCCAGGGATGGTAACTTCCACGTTGTCATAGGAAAACTTCAAACATTGATGATATGTAGAAGGAACTACTTTAATAGCATGAAGCCAAGGGCATCCTAGTATCAGGTTGCAATTCATTTCTATATCTAGGACATGGAACAATGTATCTTCAATAGCTGGACCAACTTTGATAGGTAATGTGATGATGCCCTTGGAGAAGCATTCACCATCATCATAAGCTTTTATTGTGATTCTTTGAGAGGGATCTATATCATCTTTTGAATAACCCAAATTGTTGACAACCTTAAGAGTACAGATGTTCAGTCCTGCTCCTCCATCTATTAAGACACGTCTGACTTTGGCATTATGGATGAAGACTTCAAGATAAAGGGGATCATTATGGTTAGGTTTTTCCTTAGGAATATCATGGGGTGAAAAGGTGATATGTTGTGGTGTGGATAGGTTCCCAAACATGGCTTGGAACTGGGAAACATCAATGTTATCTAGGACTACTAACTCTTTAAGGGCTTGCTCCAAGATCTTATGGTGTTGGAGAGATGCATGCAGTAGGTCCAAAATGGATATTTGTGCAGGGTTTTTTTTGAGTTTTTCAACAAGGCTATAATCAAATGAAGTAGGAATAGTAGGTCTACTTGGGGGTGTAGGTCTAGTAGAAGCAGTAGGTCTAGCTGGGGCTCCAGGTAGGGTGATCTTTCTACAATGTGTAGTGATAGCACAACGAGGGTTTTCAGCCTTTAATATGAATGTGGATATGTGAAAGTCAGACTCATTAAAGCAATTGATGGTGTAGTCATAGCTGGTATGTGTGTAATTCACATTACCTTGCGAGTTTGAGTTTGAACTTGAGGGTTTTTCTTTATCATGATTACCCAAAGGATATTTGAAAATAGTGTGATCAAAGTTGGATGCTAACAGTGATGGATCAATTGTGATGACACCATCATCAATAAGGTCTTGTATTGCATGTTTCAGTTCGAAGCATGATGAAGTTTTGTGTCCTTTGGTGCGATGGTAATCACAATACTTTTTGTCATCCCACCAATCAGCTTTAGTCAATGGTTCATCTTTGATTGGGGGTAATTGCAGGAAGTTATTACTCAGTAGCTGTTGTAATGCAGTCTCAAGTGGTATTCCCAATGGTGTGAATTTCCTGTCTTTGGTTCTAGGATGTCTTTTGTCTTGTGTGGAAGTCTCAGTTTTCTGTTGTTGAGGTGTTGTTTGATTAGGAGTTTGTGAATTTTTAGGGTTTACACCTTTCAAAGTCAATTGAGGTTGTGCTATACTTATCGTGCAAGCATCCACAATGCCATCATTAGTCACATTCTTGTTTTTGGAGAAAAATTTTGCCTTGTCATTAGACGAGTTGGTGTTTGTGTTTTCTTTGTTTATCTTGAGGACTCCCTTACGGATAAGAGCATCTTCAATACTAGCCCCTTTTTTCATTAGTTTAGAAATGGTGCTTGGACTCTTGATTTTGAGTTCATACATTAAGTCTGGGACTAAGTTTTCAATGCACAAGTTTACTTGTTGTTCTTTAGGAATGTCTAGTGAGCATTGACTAACTAAGCTTCTCCAACGGAGTAAGAATGTGATGAATGATTCTCTTGCCTTCTGTTTAGTTGAGCACAAATCAAAAAGTGTCACCTCATTTCTAATGTTAAAGGAAAAGTGGGAGATAAACTTGTCTGCTAGCTCTGACCAAGATTTGATATTACCAGGAAGTTTGGAGTACCATTCAAGTGCGAACCCACCTAAAGAATGAGGGAACAATCTCATAAGGTAAGTGGGTTCATCACTAAGTTCAGTACATGAAGCACAAAATTCTTGGATGTGATCAATAGGGTTTCCTTTTCCTCGATATTTTTGAAACCTTGGAGCTTCAAAGTGTTTTGGGAATGGAGGCATATACAGATTTTTATCGAATGGATTAGGATGTAGGTCCCTTTCTGTATATAGAGCTTGTTTCTTTTGAACTCCCAATGCCTCAACTTGTTTGAATTGTTGTAATAGTTCCTCATTGGTGTTTTGCATGATGGTATTTCCTTCAAGTCTTTTGTGTCTATGAGTAGACCATTTGTTGTGGCGAGAACTATGTCTACTTGGTTTTGACATTTCTGTGTCTGATGAGTCTGATGAAGTGTCACTAGGTGGTGGAGGTATGTTGGTACCTCAAAGATAGAAAGGTCCCTGTTGTTGGGGAACTCATTGTGGTATTTTATGTGGCATTTCTTGTGGGATTGACTATGATTGTTGTACCATGTGTTGTTGTTGTGTCATGTGTTGTGGTTGTTGTTGGGATACCTCTGTTGGTTGTATGTGAGACCATGTGCGTGCTTGTTGTTGTAGAGGTATTTGTTGAGGTTGTTGTGGCACATGTTGTTGTTGTAACAAATGTTGCTGGTATGCAATTTGTTGCTCAAGGCATCTTTGGTATTCCAACTATTGCTTGAGTTGGTCTTGTTGTTTAGCAAACATCATTTGTTTTTGTTGGAATTGTTTTTGATAAATTGTGTGTAAGTCAAGCGGGTCCACATGGGATTGCGTGTTAGGAATGTTGGATGTTTGCCCCACTTGTGGTTGTTGTTGTTGCATTTGATGTTGTTGTTGATATGTGGGATGTGTGTCAATCAGATGTAGACTTGGTTGTGCCTTGGAAGTTTTGAGTCCTTGTACCATTGTAGGTTGTTGTTGTCATGGGGGTTGACTAAGTCCTTGAGAATTGAATGTCATGTTTGTATTGTTGTTTTGGTACCTTTGTGTTTTAGATGTTCCTGCTTGTGACATCATATTGACTTGACTATGAGATACATTTCTATTGGGAATGGGTGTAATGTCAATAAGACTTTTCCTTTGTGTGTCCATAGGGATGGTTGCGCTTGATGTTTCACATGTTGTACTTGTGAGAGGTTCTATAGTGTTTAATGTCATAGCACTGGGTAAAGTTAGGAGCAAAGGTGTACTTTGTTGATTTTCCTCCAAAGAAGGTATGTATGGCATCCCTAGAGCATGGTTCCCTTTAGGTGCATCTTGTTGTTGCATCATGTGACTAAAATCAAGTCTTAATGTCATTTTGGGGTGTTTAGGGATTGGTGGTATTTCATCAAACAAGGGGTTAACATTGATGTGTTCAAATGTACTTTGGAGGATTTCAATTGTTGGTTCTTGATGGACCTTATAGGTGCCATTAAATTGTTTGAAAACTCCAAAGGTTGTTTTCCATTATCTAAGTCCAAATTTGTCATGGGTTGGATGTTTTCAATTGTTGTGTTGGTTTGATTTTTGGACCTAGGACCTTCCAAGTTTGGGTTAAATTTGACAATTTCTTGTGCTGCCAAACGTTTGAAGTTCTTGAAAAAAATTTTGTCATGACATGCCCTAGCCATTTCTTCATCAATGATGCCATAATTAGTGTCAGAGTCATCACTTAGGTGTACAATACCTTGTTGTATGTTTGATGTGTTAGGTTGGCTGAATTCAAAGGAATGTGATTGTTCATCTTCAGGTGAGGTTGGTACACTTCCTCCTCCTAGTGGCATTGGCATGAATATAGGTTCAAAGTCAAGACTCCATTGAACCATCCCATGTGTGGGGAAAGTTTTTGGAGGAAATCTCATGGTAGGTGTATTGTTCAAGCTTTGTTGTGTCATAGCTTGAGGATCTCGCGGATACATGTTCAAGGGGTCTGCTAGTAATGGTTGCGATGCCTCGATTTGGTCATCGTCAAAGGTTTGTTGGATTTTCTTGCTCTTTCTTTGTCTTGGATGAGGTTTTGGTTGTGCTTGTACCTCAAAAAACAAAGGTTGATAGAGTTCCTTGGGTCTCTGAGCTGATTGTGTCCTAGTAAGTGCTGGCATGATACCTAAGAGTGCAAATGCAATGGAATTTTTGAGTGTTTTGGGTGATTTAGATTGGTGGGTATGAAAGATATGAGTGTTTTTTTTTTTTTGGATTTTAAAGTGTTTAGGAATGTTATGTGATGTGAGGAAATGCTAGATGAATTATAGTTTTGATGTGCAAAGTGCAAATTTCCTAGGGATGTTATGCAAATGCAAATGCAAGGTGATGTTTTGAAGTTTGACTAGAGGGGATGAAAATGACTCTAAGGTATGCAAAATGACAATTAGGGTTATGTTTTGGAATTGTTAAAGGTACTAAAGGTTGATGTATGCAAGGTGTATCATGTAAAGGATGATTTTCTAGGGTTCACAATGACGTTTGGGACATGCCAAATGAGGCTAAATGCTCAAGAAGGTAATTTGGTTGATGGACAATTTGATAGGAATTGGTAGTGAAAATGATGCTAAGGATTTTGATCAATGAAATATGAAGGGGATATACCACTAGGGTAGATCAAAATGAAATTTGGGGATGCTAGGGATATGATTATGCTATGACAAGGGTATATGGAAAGTTTTGAACTTAGATAAAACCTTTTGAAAGTATTTTGCCTAAGAGTTTAACCTTGTGATAAAGGACTTTGGATCTTGACCAAAAATTGATAAAAGATGAAAAGACCAAATTGATAAAAGATGACAAGGTAAAATATATCAAGCCATAGATAGATTTTGACCCAAGAAAATGATAAGCAAAGATAAAAGGACTAGTCAAGATCCATTATCCGTCAACACTAGGAGATACTCTAAGACTTATACTTTTTCTAGGATTTTGACTAAATTCAAAGGTTTTGGGGGTTCAAAATGATGTTCTAAGGACTCAAAATGATGGTGATGCTAAGTAGATATGTGATATGGACAATGCATATGATGCAAGAGGGGATTTTGGGTGCAAGATGCAATTTTGGGTCAAGTGCAGAATAGGGAGGTCTAGAGGCTCCTAAATGCAGTTTTGGGGTCCTAAAGTGCAGTTCAGAGGCCGAAAATGGTCATGCAGGTACCCAACTGCACCCTAATAGTGTCAAGTGTGCCCTAAAAGTACCAAATACATCATTTATGCACTTGGATCTATTTTGGGCATAGTTGGTAGTTTCTAGGCGCAGTTGGTAAGCTAGGAAGAATGTTTGTTGATTCTGAGGAGTATGGTTACCAAACTGACATGCCAGGAAGCCAGAATGCTAGGGTTGATGTTAGCATGGGTTGGGAGATGAAAAATTAAGGTTATGACATATAGAATGATGTATTAAGTGAAGGTGATAATGATTAGGTGCTGTAGAATGCAGATCTAGGCAAGCTAGTGCAAGGGGAGCTAACTAGGTACCTAAGGACACTGCTGAAGCCCCAAAATGTTATTTGGAACCCAAAACTAAATCTCAGGACCACCAAGTGCACCCAGATAGTGCATAATATGTCAATGATGTAGTTGGGGCCCAGTTGGGCGCAGTTGGTAGTTTCTGGGTACAATTGGTAAGCTGGGCTGAAACTGAGGCAATTCTGGAAGCTATTGTTTCAAGATTGATGTCATAGAGAGGTAAATGGTAGAGGAAAGTGTTAGGGCCAGTTTGGATGCACAAAATGATGATTAGGACACCTGGAATGATGGATAAAGTGGTCAAGATGATGAATAGGTATGCAAAGATGCAAGGCGGTGAATGCAAAGTGCTGATTCTGAGATGGGAATGCAAAAACTAAGGAAAATAAAATTGAACCTAAATGGATGCAATATGAAAAGTAATAGATACTAAATGAGGACTAAAAGGTGAAATATGAAGTCTATATGATGCAAGAATGAAGCCTAAACTAGAGTGAATGCAAGTGAATTCTATGCAAGTGTGAGATCTACGTTTTGCCAAGCACATTTAAGAGCACAAGTCACCATGTTTTCCAAGGTTCGAGTGTGTTGAGCCAATGTTTGCAAAGTTTGATAAAGGTTGAAATGTTTTAGCAATGTGTGATGTTTTGACAAGTTCAAATGATATCCAAGGTGTAAATTTAAAAGTTTGGCTTTTATCTTGATTATGTTTTACACACATGCAAGACACATTAAGACAAGAATAGCTATTGTAAAAGTTAACAAACACACCGCAACCTAGGCTTTTATGACTGTATCCACTGAATTCCTTCTTGAACTTAAGTTCAGCTGTGCTTATCTAGAGCAGACAACCTAGGATCTTGGCACCATAGGCTCCCCCTTACAGCGCACTCACTTCTCGAGGCTACCAAGATCTGCTTGCCAAGGGGCATGACTTCCCAAGGGACTGTTGCCTCTACTAAGGACCACTAGAATGTAGGATGTCTTCATGGGCATGGGTGACCCCTTGAGCTAGTGGATAGAAAGGATTTTGGCCACTAAAACATGGTTTTTAGTAAGGGCATTCTGTTCGACAAGTTAATGATAAACTTTCGCAGAAGGTCTCCCAGCCCTGAAAAATGAGGTTTGATGCACCACAAGGGTACTGGAGGAGAGCTATCATGCAGCAATACCGCCGACACAGCTTTCACTATAATCAAGTTTTATATAGCAGTTGGAACATTGACCTAGCTTTGGCTTGTTACTGCTCTGAGGTCATCCCCTAGCATACCCAATATCGAGTATCTTGGTCCAAGGCAGGCCTCCTATAGAAGTTACATGGATTTCTCTTACACCCAATATCCATGAATGGCGAGGGGAGAGGATATGTCCAATGAAACTCCTAGGGATCTAACACCGTAGACATGCCAGGAAGAAAAGAAAAAGGTTCTTTTTAAGCACCAAATGAAATGTTATCTAATCTAGGAAATCCACACACATTGTTTTTAAAGACACACAAAGTCTTCGAAAATGTCCTGCAAACAAAGCATTAGTAGTTTATGATCATGTCTTCATCCAACGATCACCACATGCTACAAATAGACCATTAGTAACACAAAATCACCTAATCTATGTCCTAGAGAGTGATAGGAGCTTGAAATGCAGATTTTGATTGGTGCATGTGCTTACTATGAACCTAAGTGTGCTTCGATAGTACAAATCTAGGTGTCAAAAGGAAGATTAGATAGTCATTATACCCTTCCAAGTGAGCTCCTTCCTTGCACCTACAAGCACAAAACAAGAAAACCCAAGTTAGATATGCATGTTCACGTCGGGTTCACCAAATGTAGGACCAGAAAAATGGGTTAAAATGCATAACACACTATGAACAAACCACAAACTCAATCAACATGTATTAGCACCCACTAGTCTACCATGAAAGCCAAACTAAAAAAAAAGAAAGCAAACATAATCAAAAACTCCCTTTTCCGTTTGTAGCTCCCATGTCCTTCTTTCTTCTCCAAGTGATTGTAGCTCCAATTTGCCTATAGTGCACACAAGATTGAAGAAAAAGAATATGATAGGGATAAAGCCATGAGAATACTTGAAGTGTGATTTTATTGTGAGAGTGAGAATGAAAAATGCAAATTAGTAGAGACTAAAAAACTCAAAGATTCTAGGACTCAAGACTTAAGCATTCTAGATCCTCAAATGAGAGGAAGGGTTTCCATTTTATAATTTTCATGTAGGGTGAGAGCATTGGATTTTTCACCTACACACATGCAATGTGGCAAGAGATTCCTATGACGCATATGACGAAATATGCCAAAATTAGGATTCTATGACACATGAGAGTCAAATTTGGAAGAGAATCTATGACGCATCATAAGATTCCTCAACCCACTTAAAGCCAAGAATCTATGAAGAATAAGCCAAATAGGGACATGTGTAAGAGGTAATAAAATTTGATTATGACGCATATGACAGAATATGCCAAAAGTAAGATTCTATGACACACGGGAGTCAAATTTGGAAGATAATCTATGACGCGTCATAAGATTCCTCAACACACTTAAAGCCAAGAATCTATGACGAATAATCCAAATAGGGACATGTGTAAGAGATAAGAATATTTGATTATGAAAAATCTCAGCCAAGTGTTAAAGGAGAATCCATGAGGTGTCACATCCAAGTGTCATGATGATGAAATATTTTATGGAATATTTGAATTAAAAATCCTTTTATTCCACAAAATAAGAATTAGTAGAAAATGGAATTAATGATGGAAAATAGAACTTAGGAAATTGTAAATTTCCATGGTTTGTAGCTAATGAATCAATTAATTAATAAAATTAATTAATTGAGGATGATAATTAGGAAGAATAATTAGTGAGAATAATAGAATTAAATTATGGGTTATTTAATCCTATAGAGAAAATTAATAGATGATTGGCCAAATTGATCTAATGAATGCGACCATATCTTTTGATGAAAATGTGATGATGATGGATATCGAATAAGATGATGAAAAGGTAGACCAAAGCCATGGTCAAATTATTTGATAGATCAAAATTGATAACATGCCAAGGACACATGACATGAATTAATTGATATGTAACATTTAACCGACATTGTAAATGCTACAGGATTGAAATTGATTGATAAGGTTTGATCATAATAACACTAATAGACACTGTCAATATTATTAAAATGGTTGATGATGCCATGATCTGACATTGAAAGCCTCAACAACGTCAAAGATTGAATGACATGAATGATATTTTGACCTAGTATTGAGAGCCATGACAGTACTAAGGTTTGATTGATAAGATTGATAAGCTGATAGGTTTCCAAGACACTGAAAGCCACAACAATTCCTAGGAGTGGATAAATGATGATTGATTTGGGATTTTTGATATGTTTTGGGTTGATTAGGACTGATTTTGAGTGATTCTGAGTTGATTTAGGGTGATTCTAAGTTGATTTGATATGATTCAGAGTTGGTATGAAATTGATATGAAAGGGGATACAAATGTCAAAATATGGTATATCTAGCCAAAAGATTGAAGTTAGTAGAATGAGAAAATGGGACAAATTAGTATGAAGAAGTGATGAGGTCGTAGATGCAAACCATTTTTCAGCATCTACATTTTGCCCCTCTTTGATAAAATGTGATTTAGAGTGTTGTATCAAAGAAAAATGGGCTAAAAGCATAACACACTATGAGAAAACCACAAACTCAATCAACATGTATTAGCACCCACTAGTCTACCATGAAAGCCAAACTAAACAAAAAAAAGCAAACATAATCAAAAAATCCCTTTTTTGTTTGTAGCTCCCATGTCCTTCTTTCTTCTCCAAATGATTGTAGCTCCAAAGTTGCTTATAGTGCACACAAAATTGAAGCAAAAGCCTATGATAGTGATAATGCCATGAGAATACTTGAAGTGTGATTTTATGTGAGAGAGAGAATGCAAAATGCAAATTAGAGACTCAAGACTTCAGCCTTCTAGATTCAAGAAAGCCTAAAATGAGAGAAGAGTGTTCATTTTATAATCAACACTCAAAGTGAGGGGATTGGATTTGTCACCCATAGATGTGCAATGCAGCAAGAGATTCCTATGATGCATATGACAGAATATGCCAAATGTAAGATTCTATGACACATGAGAGTCAAATTTGGCTAAATGTGGAAGAGAATCTATGACGCATCATAAGATTCCTCAACCCACTTAAAGCGAAGAATCTATGATGAATAAGCCAAATAGGGACATGCGTAAGAGGTAATAATAATTCCTATGATGCATATGATAGAATATGCCAAAAGTAAGATTCTATGACACACGAGAGTCAAATTTGGAAGAGAATCTATGACGCATCATAAGATTCCTCAAGCCACTTAAAGCCAAGAATCTATGACGAATAAGCCAAATAGGGACATGCGTAAGAGATAAGAATATTTGATTATGACAAATCTCAGCCAAGTGTCAAAGGAGAATCCATGAGGTGTCACATCCAAGTGTCATGATGATGAAATATTTTATGGAATATTTGAATTAAAAATCCTTTTATTACACAAAATAAGAATTAGTAGAAAATGGAATTAATAATGGAGAATGGAACTTAGGAAATTGTAAATTTCCATGGTTTGCAGATAATGAATCAATTAATTAATAAAATTAATTAATTGAGGATGATAATCAAGAAGAATAATTAGTGAGAATAATAGAATTAAATTATGGGTTATTTAATCCTATAGAGAAAATTAGTAGATGATTGGCCAAATTGATTAAATGAATGTGACCGTATCCTTTGATGAAAATGTGATGATGATGGATATCGAATAAGATGATGAAAAGGTAGACCAAAGCCATGGTAAAATTAATTGATAGATCAAAATTGATAACATGCCAAGGACACATGACATGAATTAATTGATATGTAACATTTAACCGACATTGCAAATGCTACAGGATTGAAATTGATTGATAAGGGTTGATCATAATAACACTGGTGAACACTGTCAATATTATAAAAATGGTTGATGATGCCATGATCTGGCATTGAAAACCTCAACAACATCAAATATTGAATGACATGAATGATATTTTGACCTAGTAGTGAGAGCCATGACAGTACTAAGGTCAGATTGATAAGATTGATAAGTTGATAGGTTTCCAAGACACTGAAAGCCACAACAATGCCTAGGAGCAGATAAATGATGATTGATTTGAGATGTTTGATATGTTTTGGGTTTATTAGGACCAATTTTGAGTGATTCTGAGTTGATTTGGGGTGATTCCGAGTTGATTTGATATGATTCTGAGTTGATATGAAATTGATATGAAAGGGGATACAAATGACAAAATATGGTCAATCTGGCCAAAAGATCGAAGTTAGTAGAATGAGAAAATGGGACAAATTAGTATGAAGAATTGATGAGGTCGTAGATGTGAACCATTTTTGAGCGTCTACAGTAACACAATGATTTCTTGACATACCTTATCAACAATCGAGGGAGGTGGTCTCATCACAATCTGCAATTTACTTTGATAGTTAAAATTAGTCTCTTCATCATCTTCTTCCTCCTTAGCTACAACTAATTTTCTTTTCATCCTTTTTGGAATGTTTTTCTTGGGTCCACTTGCTTGTTTCCTCTTTTCTTGAAATTCTTTTTATTTGATAGTTGGGGGTTGGGTTGTTTTTGATCTTGTTATAATTTTCCTTTTAGGCTTCTAAGGTATAGCAACGTTCTACACACCTTTCATAAGATCAACTTGAACCTTAGGGTAAAAAATTATCACTTTCTTTTAATTATCTTCCTTAGGCTCAGAAACAACTATCTCTTTTCCTTTTCCTTCCTTAGCTTTAATTGTATGCTTTTATTCTTCTTCTTCATCATCTTCATTTTCCTAAAGATTTTTTTTCTTCCTTTTCTTTTATGTCTTGGTCTCACTTGACTCTGTATTCATCTAGTACTTTACTATGTCATATGTGTCAAATGGTTTGACATTTTCATCGACATATTTTAATAAGAGTGTAGTCACTACTACTATGACTACATGAACATTAACCTCATAAGGCATAGGCCTTAACCATCTAATTCTAGTTAGCACTACCTATGCATAAAAATTTTTTTTGTCTGCCATAAAACATATCTCATCAAAATATCTATCTACAAAAGATTTAGGAATCCTCATTTGATTTTTCATTTTTTTTGATTTCCTCAAAGTAGTTATCCATGATTGCCTCAAAATTCTTTCCCAACTGACTTGTTAGTTCATTTATCTATTCAATAACTTTCTTGTGTCTATCCCATACTATAGTACCAACTATTGGAAAATAATTATGCACATAAAATAATATATAGGCTAATAAGGATCCAAACTTACATAATGTGATCTTTTCTTTCTTGATTGCTCCCAAATTCTCTATCAGTTGTTGTAGTTGCAACTCGGCAAGGTCATAAGTATGATCCTTTTTAAGAATTTTGTAGCCTAAGTCTACTACAATGCATGGCACACTATTTAATCTATTGGATTAGTAAAATTTATGTTCTATTAAGTGTACTACAAATTCAATCGTAGGATCTTCAATCCCATCAATTGACATCCCTCTACCATTCCACTTTTCTTTGGTAGATTTTTCAATTTCATTTTGTGTTGCACTCCTTATGCTCTTTGGTCTGTCCAAGATAGCGTATCTAGTAACTTAGCATATTATGGCCTTGTTAATTTTGATTGGACCTCCTTCTAACTAGATTGTTATATCATGAACACAACTTAGGAAAATCTTTATCCACTCAACTTTGAAAACTTTAGGAAAACCTAGGGAATAGGTAAGCCCTTTCTTAGTAATGATCTTGTATTCATTCTTCAGTACTCCATTGCTGTATAGTATCTAATAAGATTTTCTAATATCAAAATATCTAATTTCTCCTACTTTGCACTTATAACAAGATCTCACATCCCATATAGTCAAAACTCTAGGTGGAATTGATGACGGGGTGTCAATATCATCTCTAATCTCTTTGAATGTACACTTTTACTAAAATTCAGTGGGGGACACTAGCCATTCCTCATGATTTAAGAATTAATCACTTTTAACATATCAATTTTTGATTCTATTTCAATCTAGGATTCTTGAAAATAAATAATCTTTAGAAAATAATTAACTCAGCACTGAAAGTAACACTTACTCACTTTATCAAAATTTTGAATGCTTCACTATGATTCACTTTCTTCATTGCTAAACTCATGTTGTTTGCCTTTGAATCACTTGTGAACTCTAAAATTGCTTGGTAAATAGAAATGTATGCCCAAATTTGATAAATACCTCTAATTTTCCATTTTAGGTCTACAATAAATGTCTTAATGCTTGGAAGGTGTGTGATAGCTAGCTCAGTCTCCATGCTTACTTATAAACTCTTGGTTGGCATTACCTTACTCAACCAACACTAATTCATTTGATCAACACATCAACACAGTCGATCACTTGGTCTATACTACAATGCTTGATTGAAACAAACTTGATCACTTATGCTCGATACTCCATGTAGTAAATGATTTCCTTTCTATAGATTTGTTCTTGATGCATATTTTCCTATGCAGATATGAACTTTTAGCACATCTATGTTAGGAATTGATATAAGATAGATCATTGAATATACGGTTCCTAAGTACCTTCTTCTCATAGTTAGTTGTGGTGTGATCACCTGATCCATTGGATTGGGTGATCTTAGCTTAGCTTGTTCCACTACTTCCAGCTTCCATTATTTCTTTTCATGTTTTCTTTACCTTAACCTTTTCTTTAACTTTTTCATTTCCATTTTTTGGTGCTAGTTCTTTGATTCTGTAGTTTATGCTAACATCTCAAACTTTGAGACAACTAAAATAGACTAGTTCTCCATTCAACCATTTCTTATAATTTCCTCTAAAATGTGTCTTAATACAATTCTCTAGAATATGTCCATATTCTCCACAATAATGAAAATTATACCATGTAATGTAATGCCAAGGGTGAGAGTTATCTTTTCTTGGTACTTTTTTTTAGATGTTGAGTTAGATTTTGTCTTGGATCTATACTCATGAGCTCTATGTCCATATTTCTAATAATTAGAGCAATGTCCTTCAAATATAGATGTAGTGGGTTAATCACTTTTCCTTGATCTATATTCATGTGCTTGATGTCCTACCTTTTTACAATTAAAGAAATTACCAATAGACCTAGGTTTAGAAGTTTGCATACTATTCTTGCTTTTGTATATGTTAGTCGAGTGTCCAAGTTTACCATAATGATGACATATAGGTTTGCCTTTGGATTTTTCATTTATTTGTTCTCCACTCTTTGATTATTCTCCTTCTTCAGTAGATGAAAATTTCTTGTTGTATCTTATTCCATCAGTATCTCTTGTTGATCTAGGTGATCTCATCAGTTCTTCAAAGTATTTGATAGCCTCACTTGGTTTGTTCATTCTTTCTAGAAGTTTCTTTTCAGTCCTTAACTCATTTCTCAGTTGTTCATTTTGTGACTTCAGACTTGTGATCTCCAAGTCCTTCCTATTTTTTTCCTGAGTATAAATTATCAACTAATTCATAATATCCAACTAATTTTTTGTGGTTTTATGTACTTTAGAAGATCTTTCTTCAAGTCTGGTTGACATATGTCTTTTATCTTCTTCAACCATGATTTTGTCTTCATCTTCTTTCTTCTTTTTCTCTATTTCTTCACATAGTCAAACTAATTGGATTTCTTGTTCTTCCTTGAGTTATTTTACCTCTTTGCTCAACATTTTGTTCTTCTTTGGTAATTTTTCTATTGTTGCATTTCTATTATCGGTGTTTCCACTATCAAAATAATCCTCCAATGTTAGCTTCCTAGTATTATGTGTCATTTTTTTGAATTTCCAACTTGTTCCTTTTTGTCAAGTATTTTCTGAACTCTTCTCTTTCTCTTTGAAGTTGTTGCAATATGATTTGGATTTCAATCATTTGGTTATCAATAAATTTTCCAATTAAGCATTCCTCCATCATCAATATTTGATCCTCTCAAGTTGTTAGGCTTCCTCCAAGAGAACTAAACTTTGATACCAATTTTTGGAAGGATTTAATGGGAAACACGATCTTGAGAGGGAGGTGAATAAAGATGTTAAACTTTTTCTTACAAAACCAAACTATTGATTTCACACTTAATTCATCTCATATTTTAGATCTAACATCAAAATTATAATGCTAAATTGTAAATGAAAACATCACATTCATGAGAAGATTCAACACATAACATTAATGATTTGGTTACCCAAAAACACTTCAATGTGAAGGTAAAAATGGGGTGGGGATGAAACCCACAAATATTCATTGTTGTAACAATAATGTTAACCTGTTAGGGTTATAATGTTTGATCATAATATATGATCTATCCTATGAGGTGTCTACCCTATTAAAAGATTTAAGTTTGTTAGTTCTTACCCTATTAAAGGATTTTACACATATAACTAAGGAATCTATTAGGATATTTACATATATTTTTAAGGATCACTTGGTTAAGAGATATGACTTTACTCAATCTATTAAAATTGACTCAATACCTAATCCTTAGTTATCTATGAAAGCTAATATTTGATCTCCTCCATTCAATGTCTCAATCTAATATCTTAATCTTATATCTATGTTATGTCCTTCACTACTTGGATTTCTCTAATTGATCTCCTTTCAAACTTAGCCTTTCTTTTTATGTCTTATCCTTATTGACTCCTTCACTTACACATTCATACACTCCTTACTCACACATGCACAATCTTTTTTGACTCACTCTCTAGTCTTAGGGTTAGAACCCTCTTTAAATAGACAATCTTTGAAAGTTTTGGATCATAAAAAATGGTTCATAATTCAACTCTTTTTCTATTTCCCATATAATTTTTTGATTGGTTGATTTTCTTTCCTCAGGATCATTACCTTATGTAAAGATGTGTAAAATCCATCTTAATTGTCTCTACAATAATTAAATGTATATAGAAGTTGACCAAAAATTGTTTACATAAATGTGTGTGTGATTAAAAACTCATATAACAAAAGTGGTTTTCTTGGCATTTGAATGTTTTGATGCTCGGTCATTACTAACATTCATGCTAGCACTTGGCTTGTACATGATTGAAATTTTCTGTTAACTTGGCAAAAACTATCTTCTAATTTACTTAGTCTAAACTGTAATAGCTCATCTTATATTGTACTCAATCTTGTAGACACTCAAAAAAGGTTCATGTCTACTATTTAATCACCTTTTCATACTAACTTATACCATTTTCTCATTTCTCTAATTCTGATCTTTTGGCTAACTTGATTATATTTTGATAATATCCTTCATCATTTGTATCCCTGTTAAAATCAATTGTAGATCATTTCAAAAGCAGTTCCCATTTTATCCAAACTTTCTAGAATTAACCTGAAACCATTTCAACATCATCAAAATACTTTCTAATCAACCTAGAGTCAAATTTAATCAACTCAAAATCATCCCAAATCAACTTGGAATCATCCCAAATCAACCCTAATCAACCTAAAACATGTCAAACATCTCAAATCAATCATCATCTATCAAACCCTTGGCATTTTCATATCCCTCAATGCCTTGAAAACCTATCAAATCTTATCAAACCCATCAAATCTAGCCTTAGTACTACCATATCCTTTAGCACTAGGTAAAGTCTATCATTTTCATCATCTAATCTTTGACATTATTGAGTCCCTTAGTGTCAGATCATGGCACTATCCAATCAATTTAATAACATTGATAATGTTCCTCTATGCTATTAGGATCAACCTTATTATTCAATTTCAATCTTGTGGCACTTATAATGTCTCTTAAATGTCACATGTTCTTAATCCATGTCATGTGTCATTGGCATGTTATCAATCCTAATCATTCATCAATTTGATTATGGCTTTGATCTCAAGATTTAATGTGGTTCACCCAATCCCTAGGCTACATCCACTAATAACAAGTCCAATATTATTATGATGTAGTGATTACAATCTATAATCCCTTACAACTCAATACTACCACAAGAATCAATTTTTGCATCACACATTATGAAAATCCCTAACCCTAACCCTTTTATACAAGCTTATTGTTGCTTACAAAATTAGGGCTAGAATAATAAAAAAATAATAGTCAACACCTTTTACAATATAAGGTCATTTTTAGCTTTGAAAGCATTGGCCATGAAAACCC
Organism: Cupressus sempervirens; assembly: GCA_028749045.1. Lineage (NCBI taxonomy): Eukaryota > Viridiplantae > Streptophyta > Pinopsida > Cupressales > Cupressaceae > Cupressus > Cupressus sempervirens. Next base: position 311,761,713 of record CM053788.1, read on the forward strand.
TCACAGGGGCATTACCCATCAACCCCACCCTGTACTATGATAGGGAGCACACCTCGAATATTGCTGCAAGACCCCACATGGTCGTTGCCCCTTGACCCCATCTTGGGCCCCCCCATAGAAATAATCTAGATGAAAATCATGCTAAATAAACCTCTAAGTCCAGTTAGGCTCCACATCATAATAATCTCCCACTTGGAGACTAATTAGACTCCACAATAATAAAATTCCACTTGGAGATTGATCATAGCACTGCTAAACCTATAGCTTCCACTGGAATATCAAACCATCCTAGACTTTGTTGTTCTTTTATTTTGTTTAGTCTAGAAGACCAACCAAAGCTGAAGAGGAATTCAACTTCTCCCTTGTCACAACCTTTGTAAACATATATGCTAGATTATCATTTATATGTATCTTCTCCAGCTTTAACTGTCCATCATAAAATACTAACTAAATGAAATGGTACTGTAACTATATGTGTTTTGTCTATGAATGCAAAGCTGAATTTTTTGCAAGATGAATGACACTTTGACTATCTATAAACAAATAATTATCCTTCAGAGGGTGTCCAAATTCTTCTAAGAAGAACTAAAGCCATATCATCTCCTTAGCTACCTTCATAGCAGCAACATAATCTACCTCTATAGTGGATAAAACATTAACCTAATGTAACCTAGAAACCTAGCTCATGGCTTCTCCACCAATAGTAAATACATAACTTGTAGTACTCTACTTGGTATCAATAGCCCCTACCAAATCTGAGTCAACACAACTTTGTAAATTAGTATTAGAGCCCCCAAAGTGTAAACACTTAGTGGATGTTCCTCTCAAATATTTGAGAATCTATTTAACTACATTCCAATGCTCAAGCCTTGGATGACTCATATACCTTCTAACAAATCCCACTACATGTGCAATATCTTGGCTAACACATACCATAGCATACACCAAAATTCCTATAGCTACAACATAAGGTACCTTAGACATCTTGTCCTTGTCTTCTTGTGTCATGGGACACATCTCCTTAGTTGACTTCAAATGACCAGGTAAAGGTGTGCTAACAACTTTAGCATTCTCCATAAAGAAATGGTGCATTACCTTCTCAATATAATTAGCTTGAGATAATATCAATTTCGTGTTCTTCCTATCTCTACAAATCTTTATACCAAGGATATTTTTTTCTACCCCCAAATCATTCATAGAAAATGTATATGCTAACTGGCATTTCATCCCCTTAATATGATCCATGTTAGACCTAGCTACAAGCATATCATCAACATATAAACATAAAATAATATAGATGTCATCATCCAACCTCTTTAAGTAAATACAATGATTTTAATGACACCTATTGTATCCATGCTCATGCATAAACCTATCAAATTTTAGATACCTTTGATGAGGTGCTTGCTTCAAGCCATATGAACTTTTCTTCAATCTGCACACTAAGTTCTCCTTACCTTTGACCTCAAATCTCTATGGCTAAGCCATATATATCTCTTCATCCAAATCACCATGAATGAAGGTTGTTTTAACATCAAGCTACTCCAAATGCAAATCTTCAATAGCCATAATACTTAAAATAGTGCAAATAGAAGTCATTTTAGCAATAGGAGAGAATATCTACTCAAAATTGATGCCTTTTTCTATGCAAATCCTTTTACAACTAACTTGGGTTTACATATTTTCTTACCTCCATCCTCTTCTTTAAACTTATAAATCCACTTATGCTATAAAGCCTTTTTAGCTATAGGAAACTTACATAAATCCCATGTCTTATTTTTTAACAAAGAGTCCATTTCTTCTTTCATTGCAAACTCCCATTGAATCTTTGTATCCACCTGTATGTCTTCATAATAACATTTGGGTTCACTAGCATTAGTAAGTAAAATACAATACAAGGAAGGAGAAAATCTTGTAAGAGGTCTACTCATCCTTGTTGATAGTTTAACATTCACTAGGGTGTGTAGTATTTGTTATTGTAGTTTTTGCACATCATGAGGAATTGTTAGAACATCAACTTTTGGAATATCATCTAGCACTACATAATCATTTTCTTTCTTCTCATGTTGCTACAACAGATCTTTGTACAATACTTTCTCACAAAATGTGACATTCTTACTTCTTATAATTTTACAATTTTCAAAATCCCAAACCTTATAACCAAATTCATTAATGCCATATCCAAAAAATACACATCTCTTTGACTTAGCTTTTAGCTTGGTTCTATTTTCAAAATCTATATTAGCAAATGCTTCACAACCAAAGGTTTTGAGAAAAGAATAACTTACCTTCTTACCAATCCATGCTTCCTTTGGAATACCACAACCCAAAGGAGTAGAGTGACCTCTATTAATAAAATATACAATAGTATTGATAGCCTCTACCCACATGTTTAAGGGCAACCATGCATGCAACCTCATGCTTTGTGTACACTCTATTATAGTCATGTTCATGCATTCAGCTACTCCATTTACCTATGGAGTCCTTGGAATAGTTTTCTATCTACAAATATCATTAGTGGAGCAATCATTTTCAAATTCATTACTTCAATACTCACCACCATTATCTGATTTGGGACATTTTAATTTCTTTCTTGTCTCATTTTCAACCAAGCATTTCCATTTCTTAAAAGTTTGAAATACATCAGATTTCTATCTAAGGAAATAAACTCATACTTTTCTAGTTACATCATCAATAAATGTAACATAATAATGAGATCCACCAAGGAAGATACCTGAGCTAGTCCCCATACATCTTTATGCACAAGCTCTAATCTCTCACTTTTATTTTCCTTCCCAGTCTTTACAAAATGAACTCTTTTATTTTCCATACACACAACTTTCATAGAAGTCAATATTAACACATTTTAGACCTAGTAAAACATTCTTAGAATGAAGTACTTTCATACCTTTCTCACTCATCCAAGTCTATAGTTCCCTAGTGCTATATCAAAATCTATAGTAGCTATTTGTTCTTCCTACTAAACTATAATAACTATTCTTGAACATTTATTTTTCTCTGAAATAATCAAAGTAGAAGAAACAATATGACATGTACACAGATATATGGTGCCTACTTTCACACCTTTTTCTATCACAAGGAAAATTTTGAAACCTTCCAATTTTTATCATTAAAAGAAATTACAAAACCCTCATCACCAAGTTGCCTTGCTGAAATTAAATTCCTACTTAGCCTTGGAACATGGCTTACCTCATGTAGCAGCCAATGATTCCCATTCTGCAACTAATCTTAACTTTTCCCTCTCCAAAAATCTGATAGGGTTCATTATCCCCCAAATAAACAAGCCCAAAATCTCCTTGGACATAATCCATGAAATAATCTCTATGAGGTGTAGCATAAAATGAAACACTAGAATCTAAAACCCATGAAACATCAACACTTTCTAAAGATAAAAGAAAAACATCCTCTTTGGATTTGTTACTTACCACATTTGCTTCCTTGTGCCCTTCTAGTTTATCTCCTTCATTGTTCTTTCAAGTTTGGCAATCTTTCTTCTTATGCCATGATTTCCCATAGTACCAGCAATCTCTATGTCCTCTAGGTTGAGACCTCTTTCCCTTTGACTTTCATCTTGATTTCTCAAGATTTCTAAAATTATTTCCTCTCTCAATCATTCTAACTTTTCTTTTTACGTTCAAAGCACTTCATGATGTAGATCCACTTGAGGTTTTCCTACAAGTTTCCTCACTCAAAATAACTCTGATCACATCATTATATTATTTTAGGGTGCTAGATCCAAAAAAAAAATTACTCATAGCCATTAACAAGTCATTCTAGCTTTCAGGCAAAGAACACAAAATCAAGAGAGCCCTAATTTCTTCATCAAAATCAATACCCATAGAAGACAACTGACTAGTAATAGTATTAAACTAATTGAAATGATCCACAGTAGATCCATTTTCTATCATTTTCATATTAAATAAACACTTCATGAGAAATACCTTGTTTGAAGTGGAGGGCTTTTCATACAATTCCTTTATGGTTTCCATCAACTCTTCCATCATCTTTTCTTTCATAATATTAAATTCCACTGATGGTGCCAAGCATAATCAAATGCTTCCAAGTGCCTTTATATCTAAAAGATCCTAGTCCTCATTTTTCATAGATCCCTGATTCTTAGTTTTTTTTCCTTCCAATGACTTTCATAAATCCTTCTGATAAAGATAGTCCTCAATTTGCATTTTCCATAACTAAAAGTTGTGCCCATTAAACTTGACAACCCTTAGATTACCCTTGTCTATCATCGTTCCCACTCAACCATGGGACTCTCACTCAACCATGAGACCTTCCTACTAAGGATCACTAAAAAAAATATGACAGTTTGGCCAAAAAAAATGACAACCACCTAGCTCTGATACCACTTGTTAGGATTAATCTTGTATATAAATAACAGTTACATACAAATATAACCAATACTAGAAAATAGTAGATCACATAAAAGAGAACACAAGACACCAAGATTTAATGTTGTTCACCCAATCGCTAGGCTATGTCACCAATAGCAAGTCCAATATTATTATTATCCAGTGATTACAACTTGATTACAATCTGTAATCCCTTATAGCTCAATACCACAACAAGAACCAATTTTTGCATCACACATTATGAAAATCCCTAACACTAAGTCTTTTTATACAAGTTGTTTACCCCAAGACCTTGCAAGGGCATTGCCCCCAAAACCCTATAGAAATAATCTGGAGGAAAATCACACTGAATAAACCTTTGAGTCTGATTAGGCTCCACATCACAACATTATCATCCTAGTCAATCTACATAATCACCATGTTTTGTCAAAGTATGTTATCACATTTATTTCATCAAATTGGCTAATAATTTACTAATTTTCCCTATAGGATTTAGATAACTCATAATCTAATCCTATGTCAATCAATCTTGTTCATCTCACATTATTAATTATTCTTTCTACTGACCAAGTTTCTTAATTAATTGATATTTATTAATTAATTGATTCATCTTCACAAACTATGGGAATTCTCAATTTCTTAAGTTCCATTTTCCACTTCTAATTTCCATTTGTGTGGATATATGAATTTTTAACTCAAATATTCCACCTATTCTTGACACATGGACATTATGCATCATAGATATTCCCTCTACACTTGGCTAAAATATGTCATATTTGATATATTGTATTCCTTACACATGTCTATAATAAGCCTCCATCATCATAGATTCTAGGTTACAAGTAGCTTTGCAATGTCATATGCACGTCATAGATTCTCCTCCACTTTTAGCCATGTTGAATTTCATGCATCATAGAATCCTACATTTGGCATATTGTGTCAGCTTTTCATAGAGATTCTAAGGAATATCATACCAAGTTGCACATTCAATTTGACAAGTGTCCATCTTCTCATTCAATTCTCCCCTCTTGCATTTTGGCTATAAATTGAGCCATCTTGCTCTCATTTTCAATCCATAGAATCCTTAAGAGCCATATCTCTTAGAACCCATTATGCTAAAGCAAAACTTCTAGTAGTCCTAATAGCATTATTGTATCCTAGTCATTTACTTTTAATTGTATAAGCACTATAGGCAATTAGAGCTACATCAAATGGAGAAGAAAGAAGGACATGGGAAGTACAATTGAAGAGGAAGTTTTGATTATGTTTACTTTCTTTATTTCAATTGGTTTTCATGGTAGATTAGAAGGGTTTAGTGTATTCTCATAGTATGCTAGTTGTAACCCATTTTCTAGTCCTACATGTCTCAACTGGGGTGTTTAGCAATCTTTGACTTGCTTGGCATGTAATACAAAATAATAAAGTCCTCAACCTTTACTAGAGGACTCAGTCATAGTGATGACCTTGCATCCTTTCCTAGTAAGTGATGAAGTGTTTGGACACCAATAGGAAACTTAGGTGTAGAGATCAACACTCTTTGTCTATGTTCCTTAACTAGGGTGAGAAATGAGAAGTCTCTTGTGTGATTACCTTCTAGTTAATTTGAAAATTTTTGTCCACTCTCTTAAGTTTGTCTACTAAGGTAGCTAGATCTTCATCCTTCTTCTCTTCTTCTTTTCCTTCCCTTTCAACATATTTTCCTTTCTTGTCTTTTTATTCCTTTTCTTCATCATCAAAAGTAGTATATGCAACCAAATTGTTAACAATGGAGCCATAACCTTTAAAATAATGCTATGATGCATCTACAATAATGTTTGTGTTATCAAGATTCATTGTATTTATACCAATTATAGTCTAAAATGTCTATGATGTGGTTTCATATGAATCTTTCATCATAATATTCTTTATTACATTTGAAGTAGTAGTGGTAGTAGGATTTTCTCCCCCTAACATCATCTTCTCTTTCTCTTTTTTGGGTTCAAGAATATACGCCTCTATTATCCTTCAGGGTTCTATAATTTCATTCTTAGCCTCTTCTATGGAGGCTCTACAAATAGGATCATCTAGAATTTGATCCATAAATATCTCATTATCTCTAATGACTCCATTTTTCTATCCTCCCATAATTCATATTATTGTCATTTTATCTCACACATGTGGATTTAGAATATTCATTATCCTTTTCATTTGTGCATTATTCCTCACAGTGAAATATATTCTTATTACTACTCTCAAGTTTTCTTCATGTCCCTTCAACCTTAATATTTCTTCATTCAATCTATCATATTGGTCCTTGGGTAGCTCACCATGAAGAGTAATTAGTAGTTTCTTAAACTTTATCATATATACTAAAGCATTGTTGCATCCAAATTTCTCTGCTCATATATGGGATAATCATTATAAAATTTCTTCAACTTCTTAAGGTTTCCTTTATTTATTATGAAATTGTTGAGATTCTCAAATCTGGACTTACAAGAAGCTTTATTTTTACTACTTTCTTCTTCTTTCCATAGTGGCTAAGTCTCTATAGTAGTGTTGATGTGTGGTAGCTTGAGTTGGATAAACCTATAAGATATAGTTATATATGTGTTTATTATTATATGAGATAAATTAATATAATAATATAGTTATATATTAATTATAAATTAATATTATAATAATAAATAACTATGATTATATTTATCATAATATTAATTATTAATTAACAAATAGACATGTCTCAGGACATGTCTATTCATGAATTACTCTTATTTATATAAGGAGAGTTTCCTTTGGAACAAACATACCACAAAACATGGTAGTACTATTACATCAACAACAATCCCTAAAATTTAATATGGTATCAAAGAAGAGTTTTAATGAGATTTTATATACAAATAGAAAAATTACCTTCATCTACATATTTATTAAAAAGTCACCGGTGATATTCTCCATCAAAGACAATGGTATGCCCAAGACAATGGTAACCTAGGAGCTAGTAGGTTGTGGTCTTGGGCAATAGGGTTTTTCACGCTCCAAATAAAATATGGAGCCTTTACTGCCTCTTGTGATTAGTTGATAGTATAAGATTGGTGGATAAGAGAGCTTTCTCATTCTGGATTTTAATGTGATATCCTCATCCAATCACGTGGTAGAGTCGATCATTTGAAGAGACATATGTAATCATCATGATGAGATATACCATGGCATTAAAATTAATGAATGGACATAAATACTTTAAGATAGAGAATGGAAGATGAGATAGAGTATATTAACCATTAGGTTTGACAAAATGAAAATTTTAAGTGGGGATTAAAAATTGCATCGAATATATGTTTAATGTTGATGGAGTCAACACAAATGGTTCTTTATGTGATCACTACAAGCTACTATACCACTATTTTTCTTCATGATGATCAATGGAAATGAACCCAGATCAGATGGATCTCAAATCTTTACACTCATACTAGGATTTGAATATCAAAAGAGTTGGATTGACAAGGAAGCTTGGGGTTTTCTCACATCAACCTCAATGGTGCAATGTCCAACAGTCTTCACCAATGACTCACAAGTTTACTTTGGTGTCTTTAGAGATTTCTAAATGAAATTATTGGTGTTTACATAGCATCCATTGAGGAATTAGGGGATGAATGCATCTCCATTGATTCCACATTTTCAAGCATGTGTATTAGTGCTATTGGACCATAACATTAGTGAAACTCCTATGTATATTTTACATTGATATATGTTCATAACCTTTTCATCATGTCGATAGGATAAGAGAAAGGTTTCCACATTTGGAATTTTTCCATAAATTGTATTTTCTTGAGGTTATCTTGTGCATACTTGAACTCCCTAAGATGGAAAGGGTATGTGACATTGTGTCTAATAGTTATCATGTCCTTGACTACAGTGTAAGCTTGTGAGAAAACTAAGGGATTTGTGGGTAAGAAAATTTCAAAATTCTTTAGGTTGTCATATAGATATGTATGCAAGCTGTAAAAATATTGGAGGTTGGTACCTAATCTATGCTCCCCATTCTACTTCTCTTTATAAATTAAAAAAGTATATATTGTGTTAGGATCATCTTTGCAGTTGGTGATGACTTCTTTTTCTCAAGCTTAAACATTCAACCAAATGCTTTATACACAACCTCATGCTCCAACCTTAACACAAATGAAGATGATATAGAATAGGTATAAAACATTATTATTGACTTCTAAATTCATGGATGTATGCATTTGCAAACCCAAAATGATGCAAGGTCCACAAAATAGATTATAGTAGGAAATTAGAAGTGTGAACTCCACACAATAATTAATGATATGAGAAGGCTACATAATGAGAAAGGGATGCATACATTATAAGGTTATGCAAAATTATAAAAGATATTTTTGTGGATCTATACAAAGTATTTCTTTATAACTTTGCATTCTTGATAATTGCAAGTTGCATCTGAACACATACAAGGGTCTTGATAACATGAAATCATGGAATGGAGCATGATAGGTTGGAAAATTAGTGTGACATGACATCAAGCATCGAGCCTCATGAATAAATTTTCATGAAGGGTATACTATGTATTTAAATATTTTTTTGTTTAGTTTTATGATTATTCATTTCTATGTTCAATATTATATATTTGTATATAATATTGTGAATGTATAAATATCTATTAGAGAAATTACTCATATTTTATGAGATAATTCATATAACATTTTCTATAAAAGAAAGTATTTATGAAAGTTACAAATATGAAAGTTTAGTAAATAATAACTAAAATCTTGTGAAATTATTTTATTTTTTTAATGTTCTTATAACTTTGAGATTAATTATTAAAGGTATTTTATTATTATTATAATAATTATGTGCCTTGATCTTTTTCAAGAATGTTCTTGTAGGAAAAGGAGGATTAATATCAGATATAGAAGGAATCTGACACTTCTTCAAAGCTAAAAGAGCTTTGAAGATTGATGTTCAGAGGGAGCCTCACATGTTATTAGAGGAAACCTTGAATGAAAGGGAGAATATTGAGGATGTTATTTGGTTAACCTTTAGTGAACTCACTCATATTGATTAAGAGGGAGAAAACCATGTTGAGATGGTTTCTCTAGTGTTTTATAAATTTTCACAATCAAGAGGATCATGATTCCCTAACCCCTATGTACATTATTAGGAAGTAATGACTTCTAAAATATCATCACTTGTATTTGGAGAAGTTGTTGTAAGGTGGAAATCTTATAATAACTTGTATTATGAGATCACATAATTGAGTATATGGTGAATGTCCTACATCTCAACATTCTAGATGACCATTACTCAAAGAGTGCTTGGTGAATATCATTGATATTTGGGATACCAATATGCTTGATATAATATGTGATATCTAACCTTATTGTGAGTACTTGGTGAATATCATTAATATTCTAGGAGGCCAATACTCTTGATCTTAGATGTGATATCAAACATTTTTAAAGTAATTGGTGAACATTGAATGTGAATATTCTGGTAGGCCAATACTCTTGATATCAAACCTTATTGATTATTTGGTGAATATTGTTGATATTTTGGGAGGCCAATACTTATGATATCATATGTGATATCAAACTTTTACTTGGTGGATATTGAATGTCAATATTTTGGGAGACCAAGACTCGTGATATCAAAATATTAAATATCTTCTGATCAAAGATATTCTTATATTATGGTAATATATGATCATATGTTTATCATCCCTAGCTAAGAGAAATTATTGATGTGTGGTAGCTTAAGTTGGATAAAACTATGAGATATAGTTATATATGTATTTATTATTATATGAGATAAATTAATATAATAATAATATGGTTATATATTAATTATAAATTAATATTATAATAATAAATATCTATGGTTATATTTATGGTAATATTAGTTATTAATTAACAAATAGACATGTCTCAAGACATGTCTATTCATGGCTTACTCTTATTTATATAAGGAGAGGTTCCTTTGGAACACACATACCACGAAACATGGTAGTGCTATTACATTAGCATCAATCCCTAAAATTTAATATGGTATCAAAGAAGAGTTTTAATGAGATTTGATATACAAATAGAAAAATTACCTCCATCAACATATTTATTAAAAATTCATCGGTAATTTTCTCCATCAAAGATGATAATATGTCCAAGACAATGGTAACTTATGAGCTAGTAGGTTGTTGGTCTTGGGCAATAGGGTTTTTCACGCTCCAAATCAAATATGGAGCCTTTAATACCTCTTGTGATTAGTTGATAGTCTCAAATTGGTGGATAAGAGAGATTTCTCATTCTAGATTTCGATGTGATATCCTCATCCAATCACGTGGTAGGGTCGATTGTTTGAAGAGACATATGTAATCATTGTGATGAGATATACCATGGCATTAAAATTAATGAATGGACATAAATACTTTAAGATAGAGAATGGAAGATGAGATAGAGTATCTTAACAATTAGGTTTGACAAAATGAAAATTTTAACTGGGGATTAAAAATTGCATTGAATATATGTTTAATGTTGATGGAGTCAACACAAATGGTTCTTGATGTGATCACTACAAGCTACTATACCACTATTTTTCTCCATGATGATCAATGGAAATGAACCCAGATTAGATGGATCTAAAAACTCTCTTCTCATACCAATATTTGAATATTAAAAGAGTTGGATTGACAAGGAAGCTTGGGGTTTTCTCAAGTCAACCTAATTGGTGCAATGTCTAGTAGTCTTCACTAGTGACTCACAAGTTTACTTTGGTGTCTTTGGAGATTTCTAAATGAAATTATTGGTGCTTAGATAGGGTCCACTGAGGAATGAGAGGATGAATGCATTCCCATTGATTCAACATTTTGCAAGCATGTGTATTAGTGCTATTAGACCACAACATTTAGTGAAACTCCTATGTATATTTTGCATTGATAGATATTCATAACATTTTCAACATGTCGATGGGATAAGAGAAAGGTTTCCACATTTGGAATTTTTCCAATAAATTACATTTTCTTGAGGTTATCTTGTGTGTACTCACAATCCTTGAGATGGCACAGGGTTGTGACATTGTGTCTAATAGTTATCATGTCCTTGACAATAGTGCAAGCTTGTGAAGAAACCAAGGGACTAGTGGGTAAGGAAATTCTAAAATTCTTTGATTTGTTGTATAGATATGTATGTAAGTTGTGAAATTTTTTGAGGTTGGAACTTGAGTTATGCTCCCCATTCTACTTCTCTTTATTAAAAAAAAGTATATAGTTTGTTATGATCATCTTTGTAACTTGTGATGACTTCTTTTTTTCAAGCTTCAATATTCAACTAAACACTTTATATGCAACCTCATACTCTAGCCTTAAGACAAATGAAGAGGATATAAAATAGGTGTACAACATTATTATTGACTTCCAAATTAATGGATGTATGCATTTGTGATCCCAAAATTATGCAAGGTCCACAAAATAGATTATAATAGGAAATTGCAAGTGTGAATTCTACACAATAATTGACGATATGAGAAGGCTACATGATGAGAAAGGGATGCATACATGATAAGGTTATACAAATTTGTAAAAGATATTTTTGTGGATCTATACAAAGTGTTTCTTTATAAATTTCCATTCTTCATAATTGCAAGTGGTGTTTGAACACATACAAGGGTCTTGATAACATGAAATAATAGAATGGAGCATGACGGGTTGGAAAATTAGGGTGACATGACATTAAGCATCAAGCCTCGTGAATAAAGGTTCATAGACGGTATACTATCTATTTAAATATTTCTTGTTCATTTTTATGAATATTCATTTCTATGTTTAATATTATACATTTGTATATATTATTTTTAATTTGTAAATATTTATTAGAGAAATTATTCATATTTTATGAGATGAATATAATATTTTCTATTAAAAAAAAAGTATTTATAAAAGTTTCAAATATGAATGTTCAATAAACATTAATTGATATCTTGTAAAATCAATTAAAATTTTTAATGTCTTCTTATAACTTTTGAGATTAATTATTAAAAGTATTTTTTTTTTATTATAACAATTATGTGCTTTGATCTTTTTCAAGAATGTTCTTGTAGGAAAAGGAGGATTAATATTAGATTCAGATGAAGTCTAACACTTTTTCAAAGGTAAAAGAGCTCTAAAGATTGAACTTTAGAGGGAGCCTCACATGTTATTAGAGGAAACCTTGAATGAGAGGAAGAAGATTAAGGATTTTATTTAGTTAACCTTTAGTGAACTCACTCTTATTGTTTAAGAGGGAGGAAACCATGTTGAGGTGGTTTCTCTAGTGTTTTATAAATTTTTGTAGTCAAGAGGACCATGATTCATATGTTGTAACTATGTAATTTTAATGGGCCTAATCCCTCTATATATCATGAGAAAGTGATGACTTCAAATGATCATCACAAGATCAAACAATTGAGTATATGGCGAATGTCTTGCATCTCAACATTCTGGGAGACCATTACTCAAAGAGTACTTATTGAATATCATTGACATTGTGGGAGACCAATAATCTTGAAACCAAATGTGATATCAAACCTTATTTTGAGTACTTGGTAAATACCATTGATATTCTAGGAGGCCAATACTCTTGATATCAGATGTGATATAAAACATTTTTAAAGTAATTGGTGAATATTGAATGTCAAATTCTAGGAGGCCAATACTCTTGATATCAAATGTGATATCAAATCTTATTGAGTATTTGGTGAATATCATTGATATTCTAGGAGGCTAATACTCATGATATCATATGTGATATCAAAATTTTTGAGTACTTGGTGGATATCAAATGTCAATATTCTAGGAGCTCAAAACTCATGATATCAAAATATTGAATATCTTCTAATCAAAGATATTATTATATTGTGGTGCTATATGATCATATGTGTATCCTCCCTAGCTAAGAGAAAGTGTTGATGTGTGGTAGCTTGCGTTGGATAAACCTATGAGATATAGTTATATATGTGTTTATTATTATATGAGATAAAATAATACAATAATAATATGGTTATATATTAATTATAAATTAATATTATAATAATAAATAAAAATGGTTTATATTTATTCTAATATTAATTATTAATTAACAAATAGATATTTCTTGGGATGTGTCTATTCATGGCTTACTCTTATTTATATAAGGAGAGCTACCTTTGGAACACACATACCACAAAACATGCCAATGCTATTACATTGCCAGTGATCCCTAAAATTTAATAAGTAGAAATATGTCCTCATATATTCCTCTTGACTTCATAAGAAACAACTACTTTCTATCTTTTACCTAGTGTAGTTGTCATTTCCTTTACTCTCTTGGGTTTGGAGGCTTATGTTGGTTCTTTTTTTACTTCTATCAACCTTGTAGACCTTCTTGTACTTTCAAGTCTTGAAGGATCAACTTCAACTTCAGCTATACTAACATCTTCTTCTTCTATGTACTGATCCATGACTATTTTAGGTGATGAAATATATTGGGATGCATGTGTTGGTATCGAGCTTGGACCTTCAACTGATAAAGGTTGAGAAAAAAAAATCTCCTTTTCCAATTTTCCTCATACCAAATATTGTCTTTTTAACTACTTAAAATTATTGCAAACACATTTTTGATTCATGGATAATATTTTTCCTTGTACTATCTACTTTCTTTCTAGAACACTTTTAAGCTTTGAATATTTCATATCTTTAGTCTCAAGTTTAGATGTCAGTTTTGTAAGTTTGGATTTTAGATCTGCATTCTCAGATCTCAAATCTGATTCAATCTTCTTGTCATCATCCTTCAAACTCAATTTTAGATTTTTAGTCTCTAGCTCATGCTCTAGGATCTCATTTTCTATCTGAGGTCTTGATACTTCATCACCATCCTTGATCTAATCATTATAATCTTTCTTAAATCTAATATATTCAATCTTATATTTTAGCTTATGAAGGTAGTCTTTTGCATTTACATACTTGTTTCTCTTTTCTTTGTAATTACATCAAGTTTTTCAAGAGCTTCATCTTAGAGGTTATTTTGTAAATGGTCCATATCTATAGTGATCTTACTCAATTTGTTAGGCTACTTCTAAGTAATTTTTCTCCTATACCAAAAATTTATCAATTACTCTATCCATATTGATCATAATGACTCATGCACTTAGGTAGAATATCCTAACACTCTATAGTATCACTAGGTAACTATGTACATGTTAATTCTATATGTGTAAACTGTGCCTAACCAAAACTATATCTGTAGTGTCAAATAAAATCTATGATACTTGGACAATTTTTAGAGATAACTTCTTCCAAACAAAACTTCATGATCTACTCACTTAATATAGAATATATGTTTCCATAAATGAAAACTCAAAACTATTTACCTAGACAGATTGCCAACATGCAGTGCCTAAAAATAAATTTGGAATCTATGAGTATGAGTGAAGATGATATACTTAGTATATATATGTAGAAGATAAAAATAATTATTTGTAGAGTTACATCTATTGAAAAAATATTAAGAAAAATGAGATTGTGTCAAAGATTCTTATATCCTTGTACTCTTTCTATGAAACCAAGGTTTTTTTTATTGAGGTGATTAGAGTGATTTATGATGTGGTAAGAAATACATAGTTGATAAGGCACCTTCTTTTGAAATGATTAAATTTGACATAGGGAGAAACTAAATAGTTAGGACTAGAGGAACACCTAAATATTCGATCACATTGCTAAGTAAACACAATTGAAGAAAACAACACAAAGAACAACACCAAGAAGACAAGGAAGTAAAATATACTTTATTGATTCATTAAATCAGCATACATGCCCAGTTGTGAAACCTTTTGAGTACACATTATCAATTCTCCCTTTTTCTTAGGTGCCAATACAATAGGTACAATACATGGACTCAAGATTTCTCTAATAAATTCTTTTGGGAACAACTCATGTACTTATCCATTAAGTTGTTCATTCTTAGTAGGTGTCAATCTATATGGTTCTTCATTTGGAAAACTATCTCTAGGAATCAAATCCATACAATGACTTATACTTCTTACTAGTGGTAAACCATCGGGAATATATGCAATAATTTCCTTGTATTCTTTCAACAAGTTTTCAATCTCTACTGGCACTCAAATGAAACTATCAGTTTCTTTTGTCATTCAACTTGTATTTTTCACTTAGCCATTACTAGCACAAATTTTCTCTCTAGGAATTATAGAAAAACAAACTTTGTTCTTTTTACTCTCCTTCCCAAATTACTTTCCACTAACCATGAAAATTTTCATAGTACAATTTATATCATTAGGAGACTCAATGAAAGGCATCAATGTATCCATAAATCCATTTGTCCAAATAGTAATTGATTCAATCTTCAATCATACACAACATCTCTATCATTTTTTCAAGGTCTACCCAACAGAATGTGTGATGTAAACTAGATTGCCTCATAGCCCTTTTCTTCACTAAGGACACACCTAGGCTTCTCTCCTAGCCTACTAGGGTTCCCATTTTTTCACCCTAACCTCAAGAGGATTGTTATCTTATCCTCCACACTTCACTATCCGGTTACACCAATTTTTTTACAACTTGCCTCCATCTCTCAATTTCATCAAACATAGTCATTATACCATCAAATTGGAGTTATGGATGCAACTTGAGGGATTTTGGACTTCCCCTATCCTCCTAGTCTCAAAATCCATAGGTTTCACTATTGATTCCTTCAAATTTGGAAAAACTATCCTAATTAGTCCTCTAAACTTGTTTTTTGGAGTATAACTCCAAATTTGTCTTAAAAAGATGGCAACCTAGTTACCAATTTGGATACACTTTTGGAAGTGCTTCAAGATTTTGAATGTCTCTGGTTCTTAACTTGTCTCTACATCACTTTACTATATTTATGCCTACAAGTAAGGGTTTCAAGAATTTTCTAACAACACCTACTAGGGTCTAATGAAATTCTTAGAAAATATTATCTTGGGAACTTATCCTCTCACACATAGCTTCCTCACACATCCCTCTTCCTTCTACAACTCTTAGATTGAACTTTCTAGCACATTCAATATACCAATTTAATAATCATAAAAGAAAATAGTTAGAACACAAATAAACCTTTCTCTTTTCCACCCAACCATTATGGCATCATGAGATCTCATGGATCCTAGCCACACCCCTAAGCTAAAGAACCTAATGCATCAAAGGATCATAGATGATATCATATGAGTTTTATTTTTACACAAAACCATTTCCTTAACACTTCTTTAAATTACATCATTTTTCTACACATTTCAAATTTACATAAACCCTACTCAAAGAGAAATACCATAAAATAAAAGGGTTAAAAATACTCATCTCCCTTAAGTCCCCTCTTGTTCTCCATCTCCAAATACTAGATTTTCCATCTCTCCTTCCCATCCTCCTAAAATTCTATGAACTCCACAACTTTTCTTCAATGTGAAGAGTAGTTGTATAAGAAGAATGTTCTCCCCACCTTCTTCTTAAAATCCTATCCTTCCTTCCTCATCTCCTAGCACTCTTGGTAAGGATGTTAGTGGCATTGTGTTTCTTCCCCACATACACAATCTATAAGAGAATTTATTTTGTTTGGCTTCCAACTTACACATCCTACAAGAAATTATTTGTCTTCCCAATCTCCACATTCTACTATAAATATCCTTTAAATTTTGCCATCTTGGGAAAATCAACTTTTGGGTGGTTTCCTAGGTCCATAGTGAAGGTTTTATTAGTTAAAAATGCCCCTAGCCCCTAGGTCTACCATGTGGGCCTTCTAAAAGGGTCCTAATACAACCCTATGAGTCATATAAACCCTCCTAAAATCCATATAAAGTTTGCATACGAATTTTACAATTTTTTTTGTCTAATTCCAAACTCTTTATCCATGGGTTTTACAACACTAGCCTAGGCTTAGGTTGAGACACACTCATCCTCAAATTTACATATCATTTTCCACATCACACCATAAATTTTGCATATCCATGGAATTACATAATTAGAAATCTACTTATTCATGTTTGAGCAACTTTCAAGTTACCCCATTTACAAATAATCACATGGAAATGAGGCATTGTAGACCCATTTTTCATCCATAGGATTGTCCTAGCTTTTTGAATTATTTCCATGGAGATTATCCTACACAATTCAATTCAAAAATTAGTGACCCAAAAAATCATGTACATAAATAGTATAAATAAATTACATCTACAAAATCAATTTATTATTCCCTAAATATTGAATGTTTAAATATGCATATGTAATGTCCCTCCTCACATGTACTTATTAAATATGATTTTCTTTGTTAAATCTATTGTAGGAGATTTGAATGGATATGAAGAAATTTTTTATGTTGTAAATGTCCTAATGAAATTGAGAGTAGTTGATACATCCATATTTTAATAATTAGTGATTCGAGAACTACATTGTCTCGACTATTAAACATTAAAATTTCACTAATAATAATATGAGGCATTTTCACCTATTGATAAGGGTGTTGATTTTGATACCTCGATGATTAAGTTTTATGCTTCAGATAGTTCAATATTCTTTAATTGGTGATGTTATAATGTTTAGGTATATGCATGCCTAATGATGATTATACTAGTACTTAATTTGAATTAATGAATAAGCTATATGTTATATTTATTATGTCATTTCTGATGATTAAATGCGAGTAGAAAGTGAATGTAGAATTAAAACTTTGATTATGCAAATTTGGTGGTTAAGTATATGAGAAGATTTGAGATAAATAGTTGATTGATTGAAAGATTATGCTTTGGGTTATGTGATTTCCCTGATAAGTTATATATATATATATATGCATGAGATTTTCTTGAGCTACTAATGTGTACAATGAGTGTGTAGGGTATTTTAGCCAGAAGGCCTGGCAAAGAAATGAAACTAAACCCTATGTACTAATTGTGGAAACCAAGGTTGAATCTAACAAAAGATGCAACCTTGTTGTTCATGTTTTATTTGTATCATCAGATGAATGAATGTATCATTCTGTAATCAGTAAATGTTAATGTTTGTAACAGTGATTTTATAGTGTCTCTTGACACTCGTGAATTGTATATGTATTCCAACATGATAGTTAGGATTAATTGAGTACCCTAAAGATCTGAGTTAGACTAGGTTAGTGACCTTTTTGCTAATTAGCTAGTAACTGAGATTAAGTACCCTAATCAGGATTAGTGATTAATCTACATTTATGAAGGTTGTTAGAAAGTCCTAAACATTCCTAAGCTTTTGATAGGTCCCTAATTAATCATAAAGGCCTAAAATCATGAAATCTAAGTACCCAAGGGGTATGGGTATGGGTTGGGGGCATTTTTCACCCCTCTAGCCCCTTTTGTTGACTTTTATGGTCACTAAAAAACCCTAATTTTTCTTTATTGCGAAAATTGATTGTTTCCATAATGAGTTGGAAAAATTTAACTCCACCTTGAGGTTAGCCTTAGGTCTAATTGAGTTAGAAGCCTCTAGAACTTTAGGCAAGTGGGGGAGTTATTTCTTTTTGGAGTGGTTGAGTTTAGGATCTTATTTAGAGGCAATTTTGAGAGGGTTTTGAGTGTTCACCCAACCTCTAGTTTAGAGTGGAATTCAAGATTGAAGGAGAAGGAGAAGGAAGGGAATGCTCATCTCAAAACTGTTTGTTTTCCATAACCCAATTTCTAAGGTAGGAATCCCTCAGCTCATGTTGTTTATGTTTTGTTCATGCTTAAGTTATTGTGTTTGCAGTTGTATGTTCATATGTGTGTTGAGTATGTTTGGGAGGGATTGAAATAGGTTTTCTTAAATGTCTTTCCTTTGTGTTTTGTTTTTAATTTTGAAGGGATTGTATGGGTGTCTTGGCATTACCCACCCTCAAATAGGGTAGAAGTGGCCATGTACGGGAGGAGGTCTTTAGTTGGACTCCAATAGTGCAAAGTCTCTTCTCAAGATGAGAAGAGGGAGAGAAGGTAGGGTGTTATGGCCCCCTACTCATAAGCACAAACCATGTGTTTTGAGTTTTGGAATTTGAGAAGTGAAAGATTGAAAGTCTTTGTGATATCAACCTCAAAAGGGCATCTGTGGAAGAATGAAAGTTCTTGAGATTTTAGCCTCAAAAGGGCATATGTTATGGTGTTGTGGCCGACTTCTCCTATTGGAAAAATCCACCTTCTCCCTAGTCTGGTTCAATGTCAAACCTATTGTGTAAACCTGGGATGGGAGTGAATGTCTGATTTTGTCTTCATGTTATGATTGGTTGTCTCCCGGTCAATTTTTGTTCTCTCCATGATCACCATGATGTATTGTAGAATTCATGATGGATCCCTTGTTAAGGTCCAAGAAGGAAATTCAAAATGATTAATGGATTTTAGTTATGTTGGGAGATTTCTCCTCAAGATTGAAATCCTATGTAAAAAAATTATTGTTAACTTATTGTGGAAATGGCAACGATGTCAGGTTTTCTTCCTAGTCCTTTCTCGGTGGAGCTTTTGAATTAGGTGGTTCAATAAAAAAAAAGATTGAGTAATATCCTTGCTTATGATATTTCTAGTTCATTTCAATTTTTACATATGTACTTATAAATAATTGTGATGATCTTTACCTTACTCTAGCATTCTTATGTTTTGTAATTATATTCATTTGATTTAGTTTAATTTGATAAAATGACGAAATATAATCTTGCAATTTTATGTTCAAACTATGTTAAAGAGGCTTTGATGATATGATTTTTATTTCACTCCATAATTTTCATGTGTATTAGGAAGCACAATGGTCCTTTTCAAATGTTCAAGCATTATATTTAACATCTACATTATAAATCAACTTAGAAAAAAAAAATAGCCCCCCTTGACAAATAAATAAATTTGAAAATTTCATACTTAGGCAAAAAAATGACCTTAAAAAAAAAAAAGTGTTCCCTTGAGGTAAATAGTTTTGGATTTTGTATGGGAACAAAATTAATTGTATCCCTACAACAGAGAATCTAAAAGATTCCTCAATTATCCTTTATTTGAACTTATTTAATATTATTTGCTTAAAATAAAAGGAAAAATAAAACTATATATATATAAACAAATATCCTAAATATTGTAATATCCCATCTACATTTCTTTATAGCATAACTTCCTAACCCTATCTTACCCACCTAGAAAACTTTTAAATTTAACCCATCTCCCTTCTCCAACCTAGGCGATTTGAAAAGCTTCCATGGCTAGTTTAAAAGTGTAGCACGTGTTCCCATGTTAATTTTGATAGTTGTGCTAGTAAATGAGATTAAAGGAGCAAATTTAAAAATGGTATGGAGGGTTGTTTTTAAAAAGTTAGTCCTTTTTTTCCTTAATCCTTCCTTGCCATTCTCCTTGGCCCTGTGTACTTATCCTTGGTAGTCCTATTTTCTACATTGGGCAGCCTTGGTTTGAGTGGGGAGAACCTATGGCTTTGGGAAGGGTGAGATGTGACTTGGGGCCAAGTGGCCTAATGGTTAAGGCGTAGGATAGTTAGGTGGTATGTGGGTAGAAGGTTAGTGTGTTTTTTTTTTATTGTTAGTATTATATTTTTAGATATTAATATATAGTATTAGCATTAGTTCAAATAGTATTAGTTAGTAGTTAATGTTAGTTTAGTAGATAATTGCTAGATGTTAGTTTAGCATTAGTTTTTAAGTATGTTTTTCTTTAGTTGTTAAATTTAAGTTAGTTAAATTATTAAATGGTATTAATATTAATTTAAGTATGTGTTTAAGTAGTATTTGTAGATAGTTAATTTTAGTTAAGTTAAGATATTTTATTAATAGAATTAATATTATTATTGATGTTAGTTAGTTTTAGTTACTCGTTAAATGTTAAGTTAGGATTCGATTAGTAGAGGATGAAGTTAGTTGTAATTTAATCAATTCGCTAAATATTGCATGTTATTAAATGTTAGTTTTATTTCATTTGTATTAAATTATTTTAATTGATATGTTTAGAGTGTTAGAATTATAATTGGTAAGTACTGTTAATAAAGTTTAGTGATTTTATGAGATGTTAAGATTAGATAGTTATTGTTCTTGAAATAGATTTTAGTATTGGTTTAAGATTAATTTACTTTAGTTATAGATATATTTTATCTTTGAAGGATCAATTAAAGTTTATTTGTTTATATTATTATTGTAATTGCAATGAAGGCATCTTAGGGTTAGTAAGTGTTATCTTATTGTGCAAAGGTTTTATAGGTTAGATTGCTTGATGACTTGATAGTTGTTCAGGATTTATGTTCAAAGATAAATTGTTTGACATAAACAATTTTTTTGAGGAATTTTTAATGTTCTAATGAATTCTAGTAAGTTATTCTTATAACCAGAATCAAGTGTTAAGGTGATAGGTCAACTTCTTGAAGGTGTAAAACTAGCTCACCTAGGAGATTGAACCTACACACCGAATGAATATGAGATAGCTTGATAAACTAACATAACTTATGAAATTATATAAAATTAATAATATGATATACAAAATGGTCAAAGTAAGGTTGACTCAGTCCTTAAATAGGGTTTGAACCCAAATGTACCCTGGTAAAGGGTGTAACCTTCAAGATTATGTCTAAACAAGATGTATCTATAGTATCTTGGCTTGAGTGTTTTGAATCTGTGTAGTTTGGTTGAAGGGTCAACCCTGCATCTAAATGAAATGAAATCAAACTCCCTTAAAACCCTTGGTCAACCTTCTATAACTTTTGAGGTATCATGTTTTAAATGTAGTGGTTATTTAACTTCCAAAAAAAAAAAATTGGTGTGTTTTTGCCCCAAATTTTGGGTATGACAACATAATTCACATTAGGATCATAATCACATAACCCAAAATAAATTTATATTTTGATAGTCACCTTATGTAGAGAGATTTCATTAGAACACAATATCTATTTAATTCATTCAGCCATTATTCAATTATTAAAAATATATAATTATCATCATGAGATAAAGTGGAATAATATAAGGTGCTTATCCTTACGGTCAATTGCATTAGCTAATCAAGATATATGTATTATTACATATGTCAACATAAATTAGGTCATCCATTATAACATGAATTAGATCTGATGTTATCAGTTATTTTGACACAATATATCACTATTACATATGCATCATCATATCATTAGGTGGAGAAGCTCACTTAGACTTATATCAATAACCATATGCCTATTTTATTCTTTAACTCAAGTTCCTATGGATATATGTGTATAAATATATTCCTATCCCCTCAATTATGAATTGTACTTCTAGTTGATCATAATTAAATCCATAAATAGGTATTTAATAACATGTGAACCTGCATGATAATAAAGCTTTATTTGCAAAAGATGTTATAATGAATACTTTGTTATTTTAATGATTCCAACCACATTATATCTATCACAAGTGCTGCATACACACTTCTACATAATACAAAGGATCTTCAAATGGTAACAAGGGACTTACAACAATGAGTTGAATCTATATTAATGCATCTAGGAGGTAATTTAGATAACTAGATCTAAAAATCTCAAAAAGGAACTATCCATTGAAAGAAGATATATATATATATATATATATATATATATAATGATATTATGAGTATTTTCATCATGAATTACACTATACTCAACTAATTAATTAAGCTTTAATAATTGATGAGCCTCTAAAAGGCCAATATTTTGAGAACTTTTTATCTTGTTTTTAGACAATTATGTTGTAGAAACATTTTATGACTCTGTGGTTTAAGAAAAGGAACTTATGTTTTTATGAATATATTATCTATATGTTAAGAAATGAAGATTGAAGTATAGATAGTTTAGATATGTTGTGTTTTCTTGAATCTATGGACTTCTATGGTATAATGAAGGAATATTACATCATGATAAATGTTTCCTCATACATGCTATGTTTGGGTAGATTTTTGATCAAAACATAGTCCAAGAAGATGTAGAGGAAGTTGGCACAAGAAAAAATGGGAAAATATCGAAATCCATTTTTTTTGTATTTTCTATGTTTTAGTATCCAAGGCATTTTTTGGCTTCAATAGGGCCAAGAAGTCTTAATGTTGTGTGTAAGACTATAGACAATAAATGTAGAACTCTAGAATATCTTTCCAAAAATTTTGACAGTTTGTGATTTTGAGCTAGGAGTAGAAAGTTATGACTTCTATGAGTAGATGTAAATTTTAATATATATTTTTATAGTTTTTATAGTTGTTAGAGTTTATTTTAAAATTAATTAGCTTGTGGACTTTTTTTTTTTCATATCCAAGGAATGATGGTGACCCTTGGGATCCATCAAACTTGTATAAATGCTATTTTTCAAAATGAATAGATCACTTTTTGACTTGCAGAACATCTATTGTTGCATTTTAACTATTTTCAATTTAGTCACAATATCACAAGCTCTACACTAGGTATTGTGACCTAAATTCATAATTCAAATCAATTCCTTCCTATAGTCATAGGATTTGCAAAGAGTGATAGTTTGAACATTATACCTTTTCTAACATTGATGATGAAATGAATATATATGTATGTGGAAGTTGTTTCATTCAATATTTTGTAGGTAATTGTTGTGAATATTCAAAGTCAACATTTCAATGCTAAGTCAAAGCTAACCAGATTCATGAATCACCACAATAAGTAGATTATTGTGTGATTTTTGTTATGGAAACACCCAAATATAGCTTCCTCAACTTGCTATATTCTTGGAGGAGTTAAATCACAATTAATTATATTTCTATTGTAAACTTTATGAATCTATAATTGATCCTTGTTGATGTAGTGATTGTAGAAGTAGGAACTTATTGTAGATTTCCTTTAAATAATGCTCATTGTATCTTTGAAAGAATGGTTTTCTAGGAGAAAGATAGAATAGATTGTTTGTTCATATCAATAGTGTGTAATATTTTTTAATTAGATATAATCTCTTACTATGAATAAATAGAATACAAAGTTCAAGTTTCCATCTTCTCTCTTGATTATCTTTTCTATTCACTCATCTAAGGGGGGCCACTTGGTGAGTGAATTTCTGTGTTAGAATATAGTAGACTTCTTGTATTTCTATAGCCAGTGATAATAGAATCATTAAATTTTTCATGTAGCATAGGTGCATAGATAGATTTGATATTTATAGTAGTACTCTAAGCTTTAAGATAAGATGTCATTTCAGTTCCTAGCTTAGTTTCCTTCTGCATTCCTTTTCTATTTTAGTTGTAATGACTTAAAGAGGAATCAAAGCATATACTTTGTAGCCACCCTCTCAAGCTTAGACTCTCAGGTTGACAAAATAAAATGAAGTCACTATGTTATTCTTAAAAAAACACATGATTTTATCTAATCATGGAGTCAATGTGAAAGGATGTCCAATCCTTTATTATTGAGGTTTTTAGCTGACTGGCCAATAATCTAATTAAATCAAATTGTGACTTCATTAAACTCCTAGGAATAATGGTCATAGAAGTCCTTAGTGAGGTGGGAAGGTCTTACATCTCCCTTCCCTTGTCTCTGACTTCCTCCTAGAAGTCACCAAGATTTATGAACATTATTCTCATCCATAATCTTTGTTATATTAGTAAAATTTTAAACTTTTTTGACTAATAATTTCATGAACATGCATAGATATATTAGGCATATATACTTACTTTCACCAATGTTAGGCATTATAGAACTCACACTATAACACATGTTAAAATCATATTCTCCTTAGACAAAGTACTTCAAGAATTTAGGAATAAAATAAAATCATACTTTCCTTAGACTAAGTACTTCAAGAGTTTAGGAATAAAATATCTTAGGGTGGAATAATGTAGCTCTAATTTATACCATATTGATTATTCACACAATTCCATAATTTTAAATGTAATTATGCTTGGTTCTTGTTGGAAGCATGAATGTTGATGATATTCCTATGGGGGATTATTGTAGATATGTTATCATGGTGATATGTTACATTCATGATAGAGTTTTTCATTGATGTCAACATAGAAATCTTCTATGGTATCTGACAAAAGAACAGTGGAAATATCAAGTTGATATGGAGAGCTAGTTGACTATTCTTACTATCCAAGGTTATGGGAGATAATTTTGAGTATTTATTATACGTAATCAATTTTAGGTGAAGAAAAGCTAAGTCTAGAAGAAGTTATGTAAGTTTTGGTGATGTATCTTCTGAGATAGAGTTTACAGAGGCATGTTATGCTAAACTTGTTATATCTCTTAGTAGAATTTTTACTCTAAGAATTGAGGTTGAAGATGTGAAGAAGACATGTTGATGATGATGTAGCTAAGTTCTATCATCATAATGTTATGTGTACAAAAAGATATTCAAGTTGCAAGGCAGAAGATTAATGTTATCACTAAGTGTAACATGTTTCTAATGTGGTCTTATAATAATTAATTGAGAAGGTGTAATAACTGACTTGGGGGATTATTTTATGGATTCAATATAAAGGAAGGACATTTTCCTTTATCATAAGTATCAAATTGAAGTGATTGTAAGAAACACAGAGAATGGAAAATGAAAGTGAAGAAAACTTCATTGCTAAGGTTTTATTGTGTGATGTAAGGTTTGATATTTGGATCTGAGGTTCATGACTTGGTCTGCAATATCTAACAGTGATCAGTTCAATTTATAGAACAAAGGAAAGAGAAACTTAATAGTAAATTACTTGTTTTTGTAGTGAGCTCTTCTTGTAATTGAAATTACATGTTTGGGCAGTGAGCTCTTCTTGCATACATTGTACCACAACTCCTAACATGGATTCAATGTCTCCTAATATGGACTCTATTTAATAAATTTTGTAATAGACTCCTAACAAGGTCCATCCTCTTACAAGGAATATTTATATTAGTGCATCATCTTGTGGGCATCATTCCACCAGGGTTTGCCCTTTGATTAAGGGTTTCCCTAGTTAACATATCTGGTGTAACTATCTATGTGCATCTTGTTATGATTGTTATTTACTTTGGTTGAATGGATATGGTTGTTTAAGGTTGATAATTTTTTTAATTTTTGGATAATTTACTCACCCACCCTTCCCCCTCTTAGTTATCTTGGTGGACTATTGTTTCTAACAATTTTATCATCCAAAATGTGAATATTTGAAATTTAGGAAAATGTTAGTGTAACTTGGTTCCAAACTTAATTATCCAATTATTTTCCAACATTACTCATGATATTGTTAACCAAAATAAATTCCTAATTTCATTTGTGTATCATTTATAGTTAATATGCTTAATATGTGTCACTTTATGTTAATTCATGCTTCATAGCTATGTTGTAGTATCTTGCTTGAACATCACAATAATTATTATACAACCTATATAATTACACAACATATTTTAAAACACATACACAATGTCACATTTTAAAATAATACTTGCAACCAAGGCTTGCACTTAGGATCACTATTGATCGATCCAAAGGGTGAAGATGGAAATTAACATTAGGGAGAAAACCACATTTCAATATAATACACATTCCTTGTCAAGGCTATGCATAACCTATCACATACCTTTGCAAGGTTATCATTCACAACCCTTATGGCCCCCAAGTGAAGAAAATCCTAATGGCCCCCAAGAAAATGTGGCATATGGGACCCCTAACACCCATATGACATCCCTCTCCTTCATAAGGAAAGACTCTCCAACCAATGCATTCCCCATACACCCTTCACCCAAAAAGGTTATCTTCCCTCCCAAGGGTGAGGCTCATCTTGTAATTGTAAGAATAGAAAATGGGTTAGAAGCTAGCATACTATGAGAGACCACAAACACAATCAACATATACTAAAACCTTCTAATCTACAATGAAAACCAATTTAAATAAAGAGAATCAACATAATTAAAACCCTTACTTCAATTGTAGTTCCCATGTCCTTCTTTCTTCTATATTTTGATGTAGCTTTAATTACCTATAGTGCACATAATTGAAAGAAAAAGACTATTGATATGATGATGATATTGAGAAGAATAGAAGCATGTTTCAAGCCTAATGGGTTGTAAGGATGTTATAAGGATCCAAAATGAGTGCAAGATGGCTCAATTTATAGCCAAAATGCAAGAGGTGAGACATGAATGAGGAGATGGACAATCATTAATTCAAAAGTGCAACTTGGCATGATATTCCTTAGAATATCTATGACATACATGATGCAATATGAAAAATCTAGGATTCTATGTCACATAAAAGTTAACATGGCCAAATGTAGAAGAGAATCTATAACGTCCATATCACACATAAAAGCCACTTGTAGACAAGCATCTTATGATGAAGGTGGCTTATTATAGTCATGTGTAAGGATTAACATATGTCAAATATGACACATATTAACCAAGTGTAGGGAGATAATCTATGACGTATGATGTCCATGTGTCAAGGCTACATGGAATATTTGAATTAAAAATTCATAATTCTACACAAATGAAAATTTGTAAAATACAAATTAGAGTGAAAAATAGGACTTACAAAATTGAGAATTCTCATAGTTTGTGAAGATGAATCAATTACTTAATAATTATTAAGTAATTAAGAATGCTGGTTAGTAAAAATAATTAGTAATTTAGGATGAGAAAAATTGAAATGATGTAGGAATAGATTATGGGTTATCTAATCATATAGGGTAAATTAGTAAATAATTGGCCAATTTGATGAAACAAATGTGAGATTGTCCTTTTGATGAAATGTGATGATTATACAAATTGGTTAGAATAATGGTGTGTAGATCAAAGCCATGATAAACTTGATTGAGTGATTAGGATTGATAATATGCCAAGGAAACATGACATGGATTAAGGACATGTGACATTTAATGGACATTTTAAATGCCACAAGATCAGAATTGATTGATAAGATTGCTCATAATAACATCGATGGAAATTATAAATTTTATTAAATTGATCAAATAATACCATGATCTGACACTGAGGGACTCAATATTATTGACCATTAGATGATGAAAATGATATTTTTGACCTAACACTTAGGGACATGACAGTTCTAAGGTCATATTTGATAGGTTTGATAGGTTTCTAAGGAACTGAGGGACACAAAAATGACTAAGATTAGATATGTGATGATCAATTTGAGATATTTGAAATGTTTTACATTTATTAGGGTTGATTTGAGATGGTTTTGGGTTGATTTGGGATGATTTTGGGTTGATTAGAAAGGATTCTAGTGATATTGAATGATTTGGAGTTGATTCTGAAAAGTTTGGATAAAACAAGAATAGGAAAAGATCAAAACTAGTGAAATGAGAAAATGGGACATGTTAGTATGAAAATGTGATTAAATAGTAGATGCAAACCATTTTTTAGTGTCTATATTTTGCACCTCTTTTCTACAATGTGATTTAGAACGTTGTTCAAAAAATATTGATGAAAAAGCCATAAAAGCATGACCAAGTAGGGGTTAAATATGGGTTCCCCTTTAATAAATTAGCTAAATAATGAAAATTATAGGTAAATTTGTTTAAAATGACAAGACAAATCCATGGCAAATGATGGATCAAAAATTAGAGCTCAATTGAAAAAATTATGGGGTTTAGAGTGCAAAACAAGGATCAATCGGGGCCCTAGGGGCAGTTTCAAGCATCAAACTACCCAAACTGCAACCAAGTATGTATAGGGAACACTTGGCATGATCAAGTACAACCTAGAATGACTAAGTGCACATGTTGCACCCTAGGATGCTCAAGTGTACCCTAGGCATAGTTGGGAAGCCCAACTATGCCCTAGGATGCTCTTAGGGCCTAAATCAGTCTAACTAGACATGGAATGGCCCAAAAAATTGTGTGCATGCCCAAAACCATAGAAATAAGTCAAAGCATGGGTCAAATCACTAAAACATGGTCAAATGTTGTAAAATTTGGTCAAACTTAGGCCAGACTTGGTAGAAAGCCACAGAAGGTTGACATACAGTGTATGATTATGTAGGAATGTAAGAATGTAGGATGGAGATGCTTTTGGTGTATTAGAGTGTATGACTATGGTGGTGGTGAATGAGATGGATGTCAAAAGATAGCAGAGACAAGATGAGGACCAATTAATATGAGGTAAGGACTTTTGCTTTCATAAAGTACACTATATGTCAAAGGAACTTTATTTTGATATGGAAAATAGAATGCAACGCATGATGGCATAAAGGGCTAGAGTGTAAATGAAAGCCTTTTGTGTAAGAAAGTACTATGCAAATAGAGAATGATCTTATACTACCTGAGGCATATACATATGCCCTAGACTCTCAAAGGGACATTCAATAGATAGAAAAACAAAAGATGATTAGGAACCATCTCAACCACTCTCATAGATTAGTTTATATCATCAAGTGGCATAGGAACATGATCAAAGAAAAAAGAAGAAATAAACACTCACTAAATGCCATGAGCCAATAGTGATTCTCATCCATTATTACCTATTTTTAAGTTTCTTTGGTTTTGAGAGAGTGTTTGATAGATTTATTATGTGATAGGTTTGTGTGTTGGTTGGTTTGATAGGGTCATAGTGATAATTTGGATTGATTGTTGGTTCACATTGCTCAAAGGGTAGGTCAATTTGTGATTTTCATGAATGCACAGTGCTTTGAGTTTTAGTCTACAAAAGTACAAGTGTTTAAGAAAAATGGGTGAATTTTACAAGGTTTATTGCAAATTTTTTAGTGGGTTTTGTGATTTTTAGGGTTTTTGAGGATATTAAATGTTTTTTTTTTTGCTTATTTCTTTAGAACATTTTATGATTTTTAGTGATTTTTTTAGGACATTAAATAGTTTTGATCAATTTGTTCAAGAAATTTTATGATTTTTATGGATTCGCTTAGGATGTTCTTATTGACATATCAGTCAAGTAGGTTATTAGTGACACACACTTATTTGGATTGTATATAGCTACCAAGTAGATTCATTTAATGTAAAGACCAACAATGTAAACTGTGCATTTCAGTTGATGCTGAGTTTATCAGTCGTTACTGAGTAGTGTAGTGTTCACCGAGTTCACAGTGTATGTGATGAGAGTCTAGTCTTAATCAAGCTTTCTAGTGTTAACCAAGAGACTCAATTTATATTGATCTCAAGGTGAGAATTTTTACCAAGTCATATAATGTAAATCAAGAGACTCGGTTTATATGATGAGTTTCACAATGTCTACTGAGTCACCAGTGCAGATTGAGTTTAGGACTACTTAGAAGTGATCAGCATGGACCAAGCTTCTATTTCTACCAAGTGCATTGCAATGTTGAGTATTGACAGTGGATGCTGAGTATCAGAACCTCACTGAGTTAGTCTTTAGAACCTGGATGTCTTTGTGTGGGCCAAATTTGTAACATTTGTGGTAACTTGTATGATGGCCAACTTTGTAATTTATATAATTGGATTGATACATATGTAATACAATTTATCATATCCAATGTATGATGTATGTATGTAATGTATGGAAATATGAATGTGAATTACATAAGAGAAAAGTAGAAGGAGAAAATTGTAAAGGCCATAATATCATAATGAGCAACAGAGATGTATCTATCATAGAAAGGTGATCAGTATACAAAGGAATCTCATTCAACAAACTAAGTTACAGATTAGAGATCTAATACTACTTCATCCTAATAGGTGGATCAACCAAATCCTTTCACAAAGTAGACCTAATAGTCTTTTTTAAATCTCTTTACCAAGTGCATACTTGATTATATGTTTGTAAATCCTTTCACAAGGTGGACCTAGCAGTCCTTATTGCTACTAATAGGGCATATTATCAAAAGTGGTCAATGTAAGCTTTAACAAGCTAACTTCATACTACAGTACTAAATGTAAGGTTTAATAAGCTAACTTTATACTACAGTACTAAAGTTGTGGGTATCATCCTCACCCCAATTTTACTTTCTATTTGGAAGGTTTTTGGGTCACCAAATCTTTGTGTCTCAGTGTTATGAATGTTTACAATTTCTTATGGATGCAATTAGATAAAAATTTATATGATGGATAAATGCTAATTGAATGGTTGGATTAAAGGTTGAAATTGTTGAAGTTTTAGAAGTTACTAATTTATTCCTCCCCTCTCAGTAACTTAGCTTAGTCTTGAATATTTCCAACAATTGGTATAAGATCTTTTTGGTTCTCAGGAGAAAGCTTAACAACTTGAACAAAGATCAAGGCCATTGAGATATTTAGACTTGAAAAAGCCATTAACAATGAAAAGTTGGATTTAGAAATGGTCATTGCCCAAATCAAGAAAGAAAAGGAGAAACCCTCTCAATCCTTGAAAAGAAGAAAAGAACATGCAATTCGAATGAATGATCAACTCTACATTGAAGAAAGAATTGAAGACCTTCATTCAAGAAATTTAGATGAAGCCAATAAAGCAATCAAAGAACTCCTAAAAAAGAATGGTTCCCTAAAAGAAGAAGTAAGAAAGCTAAGAAGAGAAAAAGAGATTTAGTTAGTAAGGTTATGTGAAGTCTTGCAAGAAAGAAACAAGATAAAAGAAGAAATAAATGGCAGGAACAATAAAATCTAGAACCAATCCCTTTAGCAAGTAGATCTTATTAATTAGCTCTCAAATGTAAATGAAGAAATCATGAACCTAAGATTTGAAAATGAAAGAATGAGGAATGATCTAAATTATAAAAGGAAAATTAATTAAAGAATGAAAAATGATCTAAAATCTGAAAGAAAAACCAATAAAAGAATGAGGAATGATCTAAACTCTAAGAAGCAAATCAATGAAAGAATGATGAAATCTCAAGCATACATGAATCAATTGAATGAGAAAAACCTCTATAGGAAAAAAGGGAAAATAGGAATTGGATATATAGAAGAAGGAGAATCATCCAAGCAAGGAGCTTAAAAGAACCAAAGACCTACTTGCAATCACTATGGTAAGATAGGTCATACATTAGACAAGTGCTAGAGTAATGGAAAAGCAAAAATCAATGAAAAATGCTACAATTGTAATCAACTTTTCCATAGAGCTAATGAATGCAAAGAGAAACTAAGATTTGAAGGAAAATGTCAAAAATGTAAGAAACATGGACACAAGTCATTAGAATGCAAAACCAAGGTATTGAATCTAGTAGAGAAAATTGTGAAAGCAATATTTGGTGGGACTACGACATCCAGTGTAGATGTCATTACTATGGAGAATTTGGATAGATTAGTATGAATTGTGTTAAACATCATATGAGGAAAAGAAATACTACTAAAAGATGTTTCATTTGTACAGAACTTGGTCATCTTGCCAAGAACTGCATGAATACTGGTAGCATTGAAGATGAAAAGAAGGCAAAAGTTGATAACATCCAAAAATACTGAGGATACAAGTCTGAGCAATGATGGTCAAATCAATCAAGAATTGGGAAACTCTACCATTTCTAATTAAGTTCTCAAGGTAGAACTAGAACTAGGTTATCAAAGATGACATCCAAAATAGTTTCAAATTGAAAGGTGGCGAAGATCCAAATATGTATTTAGGATACAAAGGGATCACTAAGTGAGATCCATATTAGTTACTACCGAGTTACTTCTCTACTGAGTAAGGTTAGGTCACAGAATCTACTGAGGAAGGACAGGAGTAGTGAAGATTCATATGGTTACCAAGTCATAAATACATCACCAAGTGTTCAATGCCAAGTAGTGGATGACAATTTTTCAACATGTCTACTTTTGTACTAAGCATTAATGGAAAAATTTCATCAAAAGACATGGAATTGAAATCATTTCTTACCATGAAATTTTGAGTGCTATTGTGAAGAGCGATTTTTAGTGCAATCAAAGTGATTTGAGAAAAATTCTAGAAAATGTTTTTTGAATTCTCTCAAACCCTACTAAGTGAAAATGACATCCAGTAGCAAAAAGGTTAAGTGAGGATCTAACATGTTGGTTCATGGAGTTGAGTGGAAGGTGTCAGATTTCAAGCTTACTCCTGTGATTGCTAAAACCCTGGATCCAAGTGGTGTACAATGCCAAATTCCTCCTAAGGTACTTATTATCAATGATATTCATACCCATTTAAAATGTGTTATTCAAGAAATTGGTACACTAGAAATGGATGATGCCCTAGGTCAGTTATGTGTAAATGGAGTCCTAAAACTCAAGCATCAACATCTAGAAACTAAAGGGTTGACACACATCCCTCACATACCCCAAGAATTTCAAATCAAATGGATTAGGATTATCCTTAGATAGGTGCATAATGGGTAGCTATGGCTAGAACGACCAATTCTGATAACCAAGAAGATGATTCATCAAATCACTGACCTCCCTATGCTAGCCAAAGCCAAAATGACAAAAACCCTAGGTTGGGTAGAACTAGAAAAGAAAACCCTAGTTGAATAGGATGGCAAAGGAATGAAAATCAGTAGTGTCACTAATGTAGAACTGAATTTTTGTATTCATGTCATTGTACACAAGATATATAGTTTGAGTAGACTAAATAGTGTGTCATGTGAAGCTGTAGACTTAGCTTACAAGGTGGTCAAGAACAATTTATCATATGACCTTGCCGAGCTATTGCTAAGATAGTTCAACAAGAACATGGAAAGTATAAGAACTTTGAAGAAAAATCCATGTAAGTTTGATTCCTTGTTGACTTGCCTATTCTTTTATGTACAGAAATTCTTTCATTCTGAAGGCACTATAGTATAGAGAAAAGATGTGTTTGTGCTCTATCAAATCAATGAGTATATTATAGAGATGGGTGAAAATTACAATATTATTATGGATAATTATTTTGATGTGTTTAAGGAGAAAAAAAAAAAAAGGTTCAAAATCCTTGAGAAGATAGTTGAAGACTACAAAGATGATATATGTTTCATGGTGGATAGTGACAAGGTGTATATTTAGGCAGCTAAGCCTAGAATAGTGTGGGTAAAACCTCCTTGCTATGAGGTCAACATTGATGAAGAAAAGGATATCATTGAAGTTCTTATCAATGAACCTGTTGATCCTAAGGATACATACTTTGGAATGTATGATGAAGACAAGGCCAGGATTGAACTTGAAATAAAGCTCCCTTAGGCGATCAACACAGGGAAGAGAAGGAT
This sequence comes from Cupressus sempervirens, assembly GCA_028749045.1. Classification (NCBI taxonomy): domain Eukaryota; kingdom Viridiplantae; phylum Streptophyta; class Pinopsida; order Cupressales; family Cupressaceae; genus Cupressus; species Cupressus sempervirens. The sequence goes on from CM053788.1 coordinate 311,796,109, forward strand.
TACAAAACTGAAATAAAGTTCACCCCTTTTGCTAACTAAGGGAAAAGGTGAGGATGTAGAGGATAAGGAAGAGTCTAAGGAAGAAAAGCCACTAAAGAAGAAAGGCAAGGTGATCATCACCAAGCCAGTAAAACCATCCACTATAGTATTCACTAGGAGGTCAAGAAAGAAAGCTGAAAAAGAAGGAGGAGACATCATATTTAGAAAACCTCCACCCACGTTCCAAGATAGATTAAAACAATTGGAAGAAGGAGTAGGCATAATTTTTTTAAATCATTGAAATATGAGATTAGGACAATAGATGAGCAAAAATGAGTTGAAGACCTAGTGTTGAATAAAATGGGTAAGTGGAAGTACTCACCAAATCAACTCACTTGTCAAGTTCCTAGTGAATTACTAGAAAAGATAAAACCAAGATGAGATTTTACTATGAAAATTCTTAAGGACATATATGGACAAACCATAAGGTAGTTGTCACCGAGCATATCAAATGCTGAGGTGAAAGAGTCATTGAAGAAAAATGAAGAAAAATTGACTCTAAAGTTTAACACTTGTCTAGTTTTTATCAAGGCTATCGAGCATGTTGTTAGGAATGCAACAAACACTTGGAAGAATATATATTTTCTATATAAACCAAGTGATTTTCCAGTCAATGTCAAAGATGATGATGAGGAAGAAGATAAGGAGAAAGATGAAGAAGAGAATGTTGAAGAAGCAACTCACTTTGACAATAAAGAAGATGAAGAGGATCAAGGACAAGAGGCTATTGAGGAAGAAAAGCAAGATGACGAGGAGACTAACCCAGTCAAGATAGCTATAGTAGTCATTGCCTCACTTTCTCACTCTCCAAGCAAGCTAGTGTCAACATCAAGTGTGGAGATAGCATCAACAAGTTTAATTGTGACCACTAGTGATATATCAAATGTCCAATCACTCTTTGTTCCCACTTAGCTTAGAAAATCACTAGTAGAAGTGACTTCCACTTCATCCATCGAGCTGTAGATTCTTCTTCCATCTATCAAGTTAAGTACTTCAATTTTGACTTCTTTAGTTGCAAGTACACCATTTTTGGGTTCTACAATTTTGAGCACATCAATTTTTTGTTCCTTAGGCATTTCTATAAGTATTCCTTTAGTTAGTACAACATCAATTTTTACAAAAAGCCTAAGCATCTCTATTATTGTTTCTATTTTGGATACAAAATTAATAAGTGCAAGGACAATTGAGCCCAAGGTTCAATTGATAACAAAATTTTTGGGAAAGGGCAAGGAGACAGAGGAAGACATTGATTTAGATGAGGAAATAGTAATCCCCAATTGGGATATTTACATGCTTACTCCAGATCAAATGTAGAAATTTGGTGAACTCCTCCAAAAGAAGGCTAAACAACAAGGGCTAAGAGAGGAGAGAGACAAAGAGTATAAAATAATTGAAGATGCTAAAAAAATTTTGGTAGAGGCCATAGAAATTGAGATTAATTCTTCTCAACCTATTTTGTATCAGCTAGCAGAAGCAGTCCATAAATTTAATGAAGACACTAATGGATGAAATAAGCTAGTGGACAAGCCTAAAAAGAAGTTTAACAATAAAATGCTAGAGCACATTTCTCAATAGATTTCAATTAATCAAGTAGAGCTCTCTACAATTTTAGGTAATTTAGAAACATCATGTTCAAATGTGTCATCACTTTTTGGGAAGCTATGTGATGTTCTAGTTTTACAAAGGAAATAAAGGACAAATTGTCCAAAATAGATGAAGATCTAAAGGCTAGTTCTCAATAGCTACAACTTGACCCTAGTTTAAGCTTTGCACACTTCAAGAAAATAATTTTCTTGTCAAAAATGCAAGTAGAATTCCTAAGGAAAGAAGCAAGGATCAAATCTACATTGATTGATATATAGAAAATGATCCTTCCGAACATGGATGCACTACAAAAATATATTACATATTGAAAAACTCTAATCCATGACAATAACTTCTCTATTGTAGACCATATGATAGAATTGTCAATAGAAGTACAAATTGCAGTTCATACATGTAAGGTCCTATAAAAAAATTGGGACAAAACTTTGGCAATCATTCTTAAGGTACATTCTAAAATTTTGTCTCTTTTTGGTTTTTCTATGTAAATAAATAGAATAGAGCTTTGGCATTACTATAAAAAATGGGGAGAAAAGTTATATTGGAGAAAACCATATGTTATGGGGGAGTAAGACATGTACATAGAGAGACATATAGTATGAGGAGAAATATGCTACAGGGGAGAACTTGCAATAAGTAAGACATGTTGTATAGAGTAGGAAGATGCATAGTATATTGTATATACCTTACAAAATCAATTTTGAAAAATCCCAAAAATAATATACTCTATGGAGCCAATATCATATGATGATGGATATAAGGTATTCCGTTTTGGCTGATAAGTGTTTTTATCACTAATGCCAAAGGGGGAGATTGTTGACATATCAGTCAGGTTTTTTATTAGTGACACATACTTATTTAGATTGTATATGTAATACCCCAAAATTGGCTCATTGCCATGATCACCAATTCTGGTCTATTTTGATCAATTCTAAGTCCTATTTCACTAGGCAAATTCTTATTCTGCTACTCGCTACTTGACTTAATTGTCAGATGCAAAAAACCCTAATCTGCATTCATCATGCTTATTATTTAATTCCTATAGTATTTACTCATATTAATCACATTAAACCTATTGATTAATATTTAATTTAATTATTAAGTATTTATACTTTAATTAAATTAAATATATCCTAAGGCTAATGTACTATGGAATTAAATTTATTTAATTTAATAAATATGCCTATTCTAATTAATTGAATGAAATTATTTAATTAAATAGGAAAAAATATGTATGAGGTCATATCTCATTTTATTAAATTAAATATCTCTCCAAAATCTCTCTTTAGTTCAAAAATATCCAATATCGTTCCTGTTTCCAAGCACAATAAATCTATCAGGGTTTGTACAGACTTCTGTGATCTTAACTTGGCATGTCCTAAAGATGACTTTCCGCTTCCTAATATTGATATGATCATGGACATGATGGCTAGCTATGAGATGTACTCACTTATGGATGGTTTTTCTGGATACAATCAGATAAAAATTGTGCCAGAGGACAGGAGAAAATGACTTTCACATGTGCATGGGGAACCTTTTGTTGCAATGTGATGTCATTTGATTTGAAGAATGCTGGTGCTACATATCAGTGGGCTATTACTACAATTTTCCATGACATGATGCATAGAACCATGAAGGACTACATTGATGATACCTTGGTCAAAAGTGCAAAACGCAATACTCATCTACAAGATTTGGGTCCCATCCTAGATCATATGGAAAAGTTCAATTTTTGACTCAATCCTAAGAAATGTGCATTTGGTGTCACATCAGGGAAGTTGTTAGGATACATCATCTTTGCAAAAGAAATTAAAGTAGATTCAAAGAAAGTACAAGTGATAATGGACATGCCACCACCTCAGAACATCAGTCAGATGAGAGGACTAGAGGGAAGGCTTCAATCTATTCACAAGTTTATCTCACAATTCGCGGATAGATCACAACCCTTCAAAAAGAACTTACATAAGGGTGTGAAATTCAATTGGAGCCAGGATTATGAGCAAAGCTTAACATAGATCAAACAATATCTTCTCAATCCACCAATCTTGATGCCTCCTATGCATGGGAAGCCTTTTCTTTTATACATTTCAGCCACTAAAACATCTCTGGGAATCCTGTTAGCTCAGGAAGACAATGACAACAAAGAAAGAGCTATTTATTACTTGAGCTGAACATTGGTCTCTTATGAGAAGAACTACAACATTATTGAGAAAGCTTGCTTGGTAGTTGTCTTTGCTTCCTAGAAGTTGAGACACTACATGCTTGCCCACACTACATGACTTGTGGCTAAAATAGATACATTAAAGTACTTTCTCAGTAAGGCAACTCTCATAGGAAGATTGGCTAAATGGGTCATGATACTCAGTGAGTTTGACATCTAATATATGTTGAACGGAAGGCTATAAAGAGATAGGAAATTGCAAACCAGCTAGCCAAGGCACCCATACAGAGTCTTCTACCAATGAACATTGATTTCCTAGATGAGTCAATTCTAACACTCACGCACCATACATGGGTTATGTTCTTCGATGGGTCCTTCACACAACAAGGATCAGGTATTAGATTATTCTTTATTACACCATAGAGGTACTCATTGCCCAAAGCATACAAGATTATGTTTCCTTGTACAAATAACATTGCTAAATATGAGGCTTTGATCAATGGCATGAAAATTGCAGCTGAATGGAGAGTGGATCAGTTAGACATCTTTGGTGACTCTCAGCTTGTTATCAACCAGGTAAATGATGTGTATCAAACAAAGGATGAGAAACTAATTACTTACAAGCACATGGTTGATGACTTGAAGAAATATTTTGCACACATCACCTTCCAGCAATTTCCATGAGTAGATAATAAAGTGCCTGATGCCATGGCCACTCTAGCCTCCCTGCTACAAATGCCAAAAAATGATCTCTGACATGAGTTCTTGGTGGAAGCGTTACACTACCCAGCCTATGACACACCTAATTCTAGGATGATCTATTCTATTATAGGACAAGAATCATCCTGCTACCATCACATCTATTCCTACCTTTGTAATCAAACCATTCTGGAAGGTCTGACCCAGAATGAGAAACATTACCTAATTCGTAATGCTTCACATTATGTCATTATTGCTGATGATCTGTATAGGATATGTCTCAACGGGACACTCCTTAGGTGTTTAAAACTTGACGAGTCCAAACGTGCACTAGTCAACTTTCATGAAGGCATTTGCAGATCTCATTCCAATGGCCTGACACTAGCTCACAAACTCCTTCGTGTTGGTTACTACTGGCCCAAAATGGAGCAAGAAGTTATCAAGTATGCTAGGTCCTGCAAGTAGTGTCAGCTACATGGGATCTCATTCATGCTCTAGCCAGAAAGCTGATTCCCTCTACTACAACATGGCCATTTCAACAATGGGCCTTTGACTTGGTGGGGCAGATTCACCCAACCTCCTCTAATGGACATAAGTTCATTATCACGGCTATAGATTATTTCATAAAATGGGTAGAGGCCGTACCTCTCACAGTTGCTGATGGCAAAATTGTAGCACTTTTCATCACAAACTACATCATTTGTAGATATGGTGTACCATCATCAATCATTACTAACAATGGAGGACAATTCAAGAATAAAGACCTCAAGGAACTATGCAAGAAATTCAAGATCACACAACATTGGTCTTCCATTTATTACCCCCAGGGTAATGGCCAAGCTGAGGCATCTAATAAGGTGATCCTCAAAATTCTTCATCACATAGTCAGAAAATCAAGTAGAGATTGGCATCTTCAGATCAATCTAGCTCTGTGGGCATATAGGACAAGCATTAGAACTCCAATGGGCACAACTCCCTTTGTGTTGGTGTATGGGGCAAATGTTGTGCTTCCAATAGAGGTCGAGATTCCTACCTTGAGAATCTCTATGAAAGGCCTTATCACTTATTATGACTATAGGATAGTTTAGCTTCAAGATCTTGTGTTACTGGATGAATGATGACAAGTGGCATGTGATCATCTATGAGCATATCAACAACGAATGGAAAGAAGCTACAATCAGAGGGTTAGGCCATGTGACTTCTAGCTGGGTGATCTCGTCCTGAGAGAGAACCCTAAGAATCAACAACAATGAGTACAAAAAGGAAAGTTTGAACCAAACTGGCTTGCTCCATACATCATTACTACAGTATATGGATCTAGCACCTATCAGCTTTCCACAACTGAAGGAGACATTCTTAAAGAACCTATCAACACTCTCCATCTAAAGCAGTTTTACAGTTGATTTAATCTTAGCAAGCTCTTTGTACATATCTAAATGTCCTAAAAAAAATCATAAAAATCAGAAAAAGTCCTAAAAAACTTGTTACCCTGGTGAAAACCTAGCAATAGGTGCCTTGGTAACACCAAAAAAAGTGAAAAATTTCAGAAATACAAAAAAAATTCAAAAGAAAAGAAAAATACAAAAAAATTGAAAAATAAGAAAAGTGTCATTAGTGAAAACTTGGAAATAGGCATCATGGTAGCAAAAAAGAGAATCTTGCTGAGAAGGTGAAAACTTGGTAAACAGGAATGTCTTGTTCCCAATGCTCCATCTTGTAGCTCATCTTCTAGCTTTCTGTACAGTTGCTTTCATGCTTTCGCTTTCTTGCTTTTCTTGCTTTCTACTCATGTATCGATGGATTGAGTCTTCTCATAGCTCAGGGGCATTCCCCCTTTACTGTTACTCTTTTCAAGATTCTCCTCATAGAATCTCCTTCGCGATAGTCACTAGTGGTCCTCACTTCGTCTGCCTACTGTCGCTAGTGTCACCATTTTTTATTCTCCTCATAGAATCTCCTTCACGATAGTCACCACTGGTCCTCACTACATCTTCCTACTATCATAGTGTCACTCTTTTCAAGATTCTCCTCATAGAATCTCTTTCGCAATAGTCACCAGTTGTTTCAGCTATTTCTACCTACTGTTGCTATGGTCATGTCTCCAGATTCCTTTATGGAAAATCTCTCTTGCATCGGTCACTAGTCATCTTGGCCATGTCTGTCTACTATCACTTAGTCCTTCTTAGGTTCTTCATCATGAATATTCCTCTTTGACCTTAGTCACTAGTCATTCTAATTGCGTCTGCCTACTATTGTCACCTTACTGAAGAGATTTATTTCAAATATATTCTGGACATTGACACTTGACATCAATCCCAAAAAATTGAACTCAAAAATGATATACTTGTTTAGATATGCTGAGCTTTTTCTTTTTTTTTCTTTGTTTTGCTTTATCATGTCCCTTTGAGCAACTTGATGATGTCATTTCTGATTAGAGAAGTAATGACTGGGGGCATGATCTTTTCTTTTCTTTCTGTCTGTGGTTTGGTTCCAATAAGTTGGTATATTCCTATAAAAGGGGTGTCCACTATAAGAGCCTCCATCTCATATTGGATGGCCATGTGTACCTTGAATCTTTTTATACGAATACATCGATATCGTTGGTTCTTATCCTTCTTTGTTGGAGTGAAATCTTCATGCTATAGTAAATACTGATACTCATCTTGCTAAGTGAGCATATGGGTCACTACGAGTATATCTAACACACTACTGTCTTAGGTTAAGAATGCAAGGGTTGTTGCAGACATAATCAATACTGAATACTTAGCATAAGAGAGATCTCCCATGTGTTTGGTGTGTCTATCATGCAAGCAACATTTTGGTCATCCTATCATTTATTCTTTGATGCTTATGTTAACTTGCTATATTAAAAGGGACAAATGTTCTATTCATTTTGGCTTCTTGTGCCTCAAATGCTTACATTTAATCTTGAAAAACCTATAACATATGTTCTATTCATATTCCCATGATTGCAATGTTAGTGGGAATTGTATAATATACGGGCTTTGTTCTATGTCCAGTGGTGATAAGTTGTCGAGGCTTGGTAACTAGACCTAGGGTTGCATTTAACATAATCTTGCATTACATACTTCACTTGCATAAGCATGCAATTCAACTACAAATCTACTTTCACCTTCTCTGATGAGGGATTGCTAATCTCTTCAAAGAATCATGTTCTTTCATGAACTGGATAAATGATTGATTAATCACCCTCTTGGCTACTTTGGCTGTTCAGAACCCATTTTTTGAGATCAAATTCAAAATCTGACACAATTAAGTGGCTCAAAATGGCATTTAAAAATTTTTGTGCAATCCAAATTCTTTTGATACTTTGCGATTCTTGGAATCTTTTCAACTCAAACTTGGACTTTTGGACCTCAAAATTAGTTTGGATCAACTTCCAGATTTCTTCAAATCATTTCTGATCTCTTCATATTTCCTCAGATTGTTCTGATCCCTTTATATTTCTTCAGATCATTTTGATCTCTTTATATTTCCTTAGATCATTCTGATCTCTTCAATTTCTTCTGATCATTCTAATCTCTTCATCTTTTCTTTAGATCATTCTGATCTCTTCTATAGTCTGTTGAATCTCAAATTTGATATACTACTTCACATCATATTTCTGGTGTGTCATCTTTCAATTTCGCTCTTGAGGGGGTAGGATGATTACATCATTGAATACTTATTGCTCGGGGCATCTTGTTCCCATCTTATGTCCTTGTCACTTGGGGCATCTCATCACTCGGGGCACCTTGTTCCCTTCTATCTGGCATCTTTGCTATCTATCTTATCAATTCATCAATTGATCAACCTTATAACAAATCTTCTCAAAGTTTGATGGACAGGTATTATGATAGTCTAAACCCTGACTCCTGAGGATCAAGCCTCATTCTGGGGATGATTCTATGACTCATGATTGGACCTTGTTATCTTTTTTTCAATCTCTTGGGTATTTAGGTGTTCTATCTAGATCCTTGAAGGTTACACTCCATTCTAGAGATAATCTTCTAAATGCTTTCAATCTCAAGTATCTAGGTGTTCTATCTGGATCCTTAAAGGTCAAACTTTGATTTGAAGAAACCTTTTAAATGCTTATCAATTTTAGGTATCTAGACATTCTGTCTAGATCCTTAAAGATTACACTCAGTTTTGGAGATAGTCTTTTAAATGCTATCAATCTTAGGTATCTAAGTACTCTACTTGGATTCTTTTGGACTAAGCTCTATTCTAGAGATAGTCCTTAAAAGCTTATCAATTGGTCTCTGTGTCATCACCTTCAGAACCAATCTCATCTTTGCATCACGCTTTCTAATTTTTCTTTGAATTGAACATGCTATTTGCACATTAATTCAAAGAGGGGCAAAATTTAATACCCCAAAATTGGCTCATTGCCATGACCACCAATTCTGATCTATTCTGATCAATTCTAAGTCCTATTTCACTAGGCAAATTCTTATTCTGCTACTCGCTACTTGACTTAATTGTTAGATGTAGAAAACCCTAATCTGCATTCATCATGCTTATTATTTAATTCCTATAGTATTTACTCATATTAGTCACATTAAACCTATTGATTAATATTTAATTTAATTATTAAGTATTTATATTTTAATTAAATTAAATTATATCCTAAGGCTAATGTACTATGGAATTAAATTTATTTAATTTAATAAATATGCCTATTCTAATTAATTGAATGAAATTATTTAATTAAATAGGAAAAGGTATTTATGAGGTCATATCTCATTTTATTAAATTAAATATCTCTCCAAAATCTCTCTTCAATTCAAAAAAAATATTCCCAGTTCACTGCTGATCAAGTTAGAAGTGACCCAGATCACTTGCTCTTACACTGAAGTCTATCTGACTTGACTGACTCTTACACTCAGATCTGAGCCAGTTAACTCCCTTTGATTTGGGAATCTTTGTTTATGACTAAACTTCATTTTCAGTCTTGACCATTGATCCGAGTTGATCTCAACTGTTGATGAATTCTAGGAAAGTCTATTTAAGACACCCTCATTTCCTCATTACAGAGGTTGGAATTTTCATAGTAGTGAATTGCTGTTGAATTGAGCACTCACCTTATTTTCTAAATTTTCACATTGCTATCATTTTTAGATTCTCATCTAGATTAATAATGCATACATTTAGCTTAATGTCTTTTATTTCTTAGATTAATTGCTTGCATTTTATTTAGAGTAAATTTGCATTCATCAAACCCTTCATTCTTAGAGGGTCTGGTTGCTTACACCTCAAATATGAGGATATTTAATAAGAAAAAAACCCTTTAGATAGGAGGCAACGGGTTGCACTGTTAGGTGACTTGGGTAAACAACTCAATGTTTATCTCAGGATGATTCTACAGGTAATGACTATGTTGAAGTGTCTATGAAGTTCAAAGGCCCACAATTCATACGTATAGTATATAGCTACCAAGAAGATTCAGTTAATGTGAAGACCAACAATGTAAACCATGCATTTTAGTTTATTTCAATTTTATCAATGGTTATCGAGTAGTGTAGTGTTCACCAAGTTCACAGTGTATGTGATGAGAGTCTAGTGTTAACTAAGCTTTCCAATGTTAACCAAGAGACTCAGTTTATACTGAGCTTGAGGTGAGAATGTTTACCAAGTCATATAATGTAAATCAAGAGACTCAATTTATATGATGAGTTTCACAATGTCTACTAAGTCACTAGTGTAGATTGAGTTTAGGACTACTTAGAAGTGGTCAGTATGGATCAAGCTTCTACATCTACCAAGTGCATGATGATGCCAAGTATTGACAGTGGATGTTGAGTATTAGAACCTCACCAAATGTATTCATGTGGGTCAACTTTGTAACATTTGTGGTAACTTTTATTATGGTCAACTTTGTAATTTATATAATTGGATTGATACATACATAATGCATTGTATCATATCCAATGTATGATGTATGTATGTAATATATGGAAATATGAATGTGAATTACATTAGAGAAAAGTAGGAGTGAATTGTAAAGGCCATAATAGCATAAGGAGCATCAGAGACATATCTATCATAGAAAGGTGATCAGTACACAAAGGAATCTCATTCAACAAACTAAGTTGTAGATCAGATATCTACTACTGCTTCATCCTAATAGGTGGATTAGTCAAATCCTTTCACAAGGAAGACCTAGTAGTCTTTTGTAAATCTATTTACCAAGTGCATACTTGATTGTATGTTTGTAAATCCTTTCACAAGGCGAACCTAGTAGTCCTTATTGCTCCTAATAGGCTAGATCATCAAAAGTGTTCAATGTAAGCTTTAACAGGCTAATTTTATACTGTAGTACTAAAGTTGTGGGTATCATCTCCACTCTAGTTTTACTTTCTATTTGGAAGGTTTCTAGGTCACCAAATCTTTGTGTCTTAGTGTTATGAATGCTTATAGTTTCTTATGCATACAATTAGGTCAAAATTTATATGATGGATAAATGCTAATTGAATTGTTGGATTAAAGGTTGAAATTGTTGAAGTTTTAGAAGCTACTGATTCACCCCTCCCCTATCAGTAACTTAGCTTAGTATTGAATAATTCCAATAGTTCTAAGATTTTTATGGATTTTTTAAGGATATTTTATGATGTTTATGGATTTTTTCATAACATTTTATGATTCTTGGGTCTTTTTTTAAGATCATATTTGAATTTTTAGGATTTTTTAAGGATCATATCTAAATTTTTAGGGTTTTTTCACTATCATAAAGGATTCACAAGGGTTAGCTCCAATTTGATATGTGATAAGTATAATGGACAATGTGTGCTTAGGGGCATGCCCTTGGTTTAATTTTAAACTTGTGCACTGCATAGGTAACATGCTCCTAGACAAGACACAACTATATAGAAAGACCCAAGGATAGAGTATGTACAGACTGGTAGTGCTTGGGTAGGATAACAATAGATATTAACTAGTTCATAGGCCAAGATCAAGGATAAGGATGTCTAGTGGTATAAAGGATTCGATAAAGGATTTGATTAGGGAATGACAAGGAGGGGGGACAAATAGAATCCTATTAGATGGAGGAGCAACAACTGATTACACATGGCACCTATTTGCCAGTTTTTTGCCATGGTATTTGCCCAAAGTGCCTATTTGCCATGTTTTCACTTTTTGACATAATTTTTCTCTTGACTCAAATTTTCATGCCAAGATGCCTGTTTGGTAGGTTTTCATCAAGGTGTCCATTTTTTTTGTGACCTTTTTTCATGAATTTTTTCTTTTTAAAAAATACTTTTCTCATGACTTTTTGCCATTTTTTTGATATTTTTTCGAGACTTTTAGATAGAATCATGAATGTTGCTAAAAAAATGCTAACATGAATTTTTTATTAATGCTTTTGGTTGATATCCTTTGGACCCACAAGTTACTATAACTACGCATGACTTGTTCCCAATCTATAGCTAAAATCAAACCACTAGAATGGTCTTAAGATATACCATCATGTAGCATATGTAAGATAACGTTTGCTTCTTGCAAATCAAGGCATCTGAGGATAGTTGGATTAACTGTTCCATGGTATAAGATGTTACTGTTGATGATGTTCTCAAAGGCTAGGTGGATAGAGGTTTAATTTTGGTTATCAGACAACTTAGGTAGTAGGATTTGGGTATAAGTAGTTGGATACAAGGAAGAGCTATGAGGATTGAGACCAAAAACTTCCCACATGAAGGCTGATCAAGAGAGCTGAAAAACACTTTGTGGCATGTTCAAAATTGAAACACTTGTATTTATGGAATTAGCTTGTTCATTTTGCATCCTTGGGAGCTACTTAGATTTTTTGTTTTCATGGTTTAAGGGTGCCTTTTAGTTTTCACCAAAATACCTATTCTTGTTATTTTCTCCTTTGTTTCCATTTTTGCAACTAGAAGATAGAGTTGACTCCCAAAAATATGCCAATGCGTTCAATTTGGCATAAATTTCTTCTTTATGGTCATCAATTGTAATGGCTTCATATAGTTCAAAGGCTTATATAGGAGCATCATCATTGTCAAATTAGTCAAAGATCAGTGGTCCATGCTAGTCCCAATCTAGTAATTCAGAATAAGGTGAGGGTATGTCATCATCAATATTGAATTGGCTCTTGTCAAAGGTATATATATGGATATATGATTTAGTGGTATCATTGGGGTCATGTTTAGAAGTTAGAGGACTTGGATCCCATAATTTTTCAATCCAAGGTGTAGATTTGGTTTGAGTGATAAGTGGAGTTAGGGTAATATGTTTTCCTCTAGAGCTAGGCTATTAGGGTTAGTAAATACATTGTCAAGTGCATAAGGGATATCAAGGCCATCAATTTTGGGTTGGGTATCCTCATAGTCTCTCATGTGGGTACCATAGTACTAGGAGGAACTATTTGTAATGGTTTGAATTCAAGCCCCAAACTAGGAGGTCATCCTTTTATAGGGATAGATTCAATTATTCCTTTCTTATGAGATCCAAGACCATTATATCCACCATATCCTTGTTTTTACATGATATTAAACCCAAGTCCATACTTGTTAGGAGAAAACAAAGTGCATTCTTGTTCTACTTTTTCTTTCTCAATATATATGGATGTATTCTAATTGACATGTTCCTCATGTATGCCTCTATTGCTAATAAAATTGATAGAAGTGGCCTTTTGTATACTGATCTTGGGATGTTTTTCTTGTAATAGTTGTGATTTTTCATAAGATTGGGGAGAAGGTGGTGACTCCCTAATGTGGAGTATTTGAGACATAAAGTATTCTTCATAGCCTTTGTCTTCAATCTTCAATTTTTCCTTGGTCTTACTAAGGAGTATATTAGAGTCCACATATTTAGAGGAATATGTGAGTCATGCTTTAATATATTTTTAGGACTTGGTATGTAGTAGAATCTCTTAGATTAGCATAAAATTTGAAAGGATCTAGATCACCATGGATGGTAACCTCAACATTGTTGTAGGAAAACTTCATATATTGATGATATGTAGAAGGAACTTCCTTCATAGCATGAATCCAAGGATGTCCTCATATCATGTTACAACTCATTTTGATATCTAGGACCTAGAATAATGTACTCTTAGTAGTTTTGCCAACTCTAATAGGTAATATGATAACACCCTTGGAGAAGCATTCACCATCATCATAGGTCATTATTGCAATTATGCAAGATCCATCTGCATCTTCTTCAAAGTAACCAAGACCCTTAAGAACTTTAAGGGTACATATGCTTAGTCCTACTCCACCATCTATCAAGGCACATCTAACCTTACCATTATGGATAAAGACCTCAAGGTGAAGAGTATCATTATGGTTAGGTCTATCCTTAAGAACATCTCGAGGTGAAAAGGTAATATGTTGTGATGTGGATAAGTTCCCAACCATGGCCTAGAACTAGGAAACATCAATGTTATCAGGCACTATTAACTTTTTTAGGGCTTGGCCAAGGATCTTCTAATTCTAGGGGGATGCACACAGTAAATCTAGGATAGATATTTGCATAGGCATTTTACTAAGCTGGTCAACAAGGTTGTAATTAGAAGAGGTGGGTTCAATAGGTCTACAAGGGGTCATAGGTCTAGTAGAGGTTATGGGTTTAGCTAGGGCTCTAGGTAAGGTGATCCTAGTAAGATGTGTGGTGAAAAAAAAATGAGGATCTTTGGACTTTAAGGCCAAGGTGGATATGTAGGAGTCATACTCATTGAAAAAATTGATGGGTTAGTCATATCCATTGCATGTGTAATTTACATTAGCCTACAAGTTTAGGTTTGAACTAGAGGCTTTCCCTTTGTCATGGATTCCCAAAGGATCTTTAAAAATAGTATGATTAGAATTGGATGCTAGTAGTGAAGGATCTACACTAATCACATCGTCATCAATAAGATCTTGGATTTCATGTTTGAGTTGGAAACATGAGGTGGTCTTGTATCCTTTGGTACGATGGTAGTCATAAAATTTGTTGCCATCCCACTAAGAGGATTTAGTGGTTGGTTTGTCCTTAACTGGGGTTAGCTACAAGAAGTTTATTCCAAGTAATTGTTGAAGTGTAGTCTCAAGGGGTATCCATAGGGGTGTAAATATTCTATCTTTAGTTATGGGGCATCTTCGAAGTCTTTCCTATGTAGAGGCATCTGTTATCTTTGGTTGAGGTGGAATTTGGTTAGGATTTTATGAGTTTGTGGATTTTTCACCTTTGAGATTCATCTCAAGTTCTCATGTATTGATCATTCATGCATCCACAATACCATCATTGGTTACATTCTTATTCTTGGAAAAAAAATTTGCCTTGTCATTAGATGAGCTTGTAATTGTATTTTCCTTATTTTTTTTTAGGATGCCATTTGAATGAGGGCATCTTCAATACTAGTTCCCTTTTTTATTGACCAAACAATGGTGCTTGGACTTTTTGATCTTAAGTTGATACATTAGATCAAGAACTATATTTTCACTGCATAAATTGACTTATTGTTCTTCGAGAATATCCAATGAGCATTGACTAACAAGGTTTCTTCAATGTAATAGGAATGTTATGAATAGTTCTCCTATTTTTTCTTTGTTGAGCACAAATTAGACAGTGTTATCTCATTTTTATGTTGAAGGCAAAGTGGGATATGAACTAGTCTACTAATCTTGGCCAATATTTTATATTACCAAGTAGTTTTGAGTACCATTTAAGTGTTGGCCCACTATGAGAATGAGGGAATAGTCTCAAAAGGTATGTGGGCTCATCACCAAGTTTAGTACAAGAGGTGAAAAATTCACTTATATGGTCAATTGGGTTGCCTTTTCCTCAATATTTTTCACATCTTGGTGCCTCAAAATATGGAGGCATATATAGACTTTTGTCAAAGGGATTAGGATATAAATCCCTTTCTATGTACAAAACTTGTTTCTTCTGGACTCCCAATGCCTCAACTTATTTGGCCAATTGATTGAACTGGTGTAGCAAATACTCATTAGGGTTTTGAATGTTAGTCCTTTCTTCAAATATTTTATGTCTCTAAGTAGATCTTTTTCTATGGTGAGAACTAAATCTACTCAGTTCTAATATTTTTGTATTTGAAGTCAAATAATGTATCGCTAGGAGGTGGAGGTATGTTGACACCTTGAAGGGATAAAGGTCCTTGTTGTGGTACTTTTTGTGGAATTGGTTGTGATTTTTGTACAATAGGTTGTGGTTGTTGTTGTGCCATTTTTTATGGTTTTTTTTGAGCTACCTCTATTGGTTGAATGTAAGGTCATGTATGTGACTGTTGTTGTAGAGGTATCTGTTGAGTTTTTGTGGCACATATTTTTGTTGCAACAATTGTTTTTGATAGGATATTTGTTACTCTAATCATTTTTTATATTCTAATTATTTTTTAGTTTCTCTTGTTGCTTAGAAAAAAATTCTTCTTGTTGTTTGAATTATTGTTGATATATTGTGTAAGTCAAGTGGATTTATACTAGGTTGTGTGTTGTGGATGTTGATATGTCACATGCATGTTAAGTGGATTTTTCTTTGGTTGTCCATTAGGAATGTTGGTTCCTTGCACCACTCGATGTTGTTGTTGTCTTGGAAGTTGGCTATGTCCTTTAGAGGTGAGCATTATGTTAGGATCCTTGTTTTTATACGTTTGGGGGTTTGATGCTTCACATTGGGACATCATATTGATTTGGAAATTGGCCATATTCCTTTATGAAATTGGTGAAATCTTGATAAAACATTTCCTTTGTGGTTCGATAGGTGTTTTTACAATAAGTGTTGATGCTTCACATGATGTACTTATAGGGGGCTCTGTAGTATTTGATGTCATAGTAGTTGGTAGAGTTAGGAGAAAGGGTGCACTTTGTTGATTTTCCTCCAAAGGAGGTATGTTAGGCATCCCTATGGTGAAAGTCCCCTTAGGCACTTCTTGTTGTTACATTATTTGATTGAGGTCAATCCTTGATATCCTTTAGGGATAATTTTGAAGAGTCTTATTGTCATTGATAAATGGAGGTTCAACAAATAAGGGGTAAATATTAATGTGTTCAAAGTTACCTTGGAGAATCACAATGGTTGATTCTTCATGAGATATCATAGGTATTATCTTTGTATTGAAAATTCCAAAGGTTGTTTCCCCTTGTCCAAGTCTAAGTTAATCATAGGTTGTATATTTTCAAACATGAGGTTTTCTTGATGTTTAGACTTAGGTCCTTCTAAATTGGGATTAAACTTGACTATCTCTTGGGCCACCAAGAGTTTGAATTTATTTCAAAAAAAATCATCTTGACAAGTTATGTTAGAATCATCACTTAGGTGCAAAGTACCTTGTTGCATGTTTGAAGGATCCAAGATGCTTTTTTTATGTTTGTTGAATTCAAATTAGTGGTTTGTTCATCGTTGGGTTTTGTAGATACACTTCCACATCCAAGTGGTATAGATATAAATATGGGTTTGAAATATTGGGACTCCATTGAATGATTATGTGTATAGGGGAAGTGTTAAGAGGGGACCTCATCATAGAGATGTTGTTGAGGGTTGGTTGTCTCATTTCTTGATGGTTAGTGTTTGGTAGATACATTCTTAGTGGGTCCACAAGTAAGGATTTTAATAAAGTGGTTTGATCCATGTCAAATGTTTTTCAAGGTTTCTTAGTGTTATTTCATCTTGGATGAGATTTTGGTTGTGTTTGTACTTAAAAAAAAAAGGGTTGATATAGCTCTTCTGGTTTCTGAGTTGATTTTGTCCTTGTGAGTGTTGGCATAATACCTAAGGATGCAAATGCAATGGAGAAAGTTTGAAATGAACTCTCTACCTTCCAAGTGTGTACCTAAACTACCAACTATGCTTTGATAGTACCAAGTGTGCCCTTGATGTGTGTACTTGGTATCTAGAAGGGTGCAATTGGTAAATGAGGTGTTTGGGTGACCAAAATGTAGAGTGTGAATGATCTAAGTGTTTTTAGGATTATTTTAGGGTTTAGGGATGAAATATAAGTTGTGAGAATGTAGTTCAAGGTTCTGAAAGCCAAGGTGAACTTCCTAGTTACCAATTGCACTCTAAAACTACCAACTATGCACTTGAGGTGTCTAGTTGGTAAAATAGGTTAAACTTGATAATTTGGAAGACGGTATGCATGATATGAATATTTTTTAGATTTTTAAGGGTGTAGGTGTATTATGAAACCTAAGGAAGTGAAAAATGATCTAGGATTATGGTATGCAAGGTGAAAATGACCTAAGGGGATGAAGTATAATGAAAATGTGATAGACATTTTAGAATTTGACTAAAGGATATGAAAATGATTCTAAGGTATGTAAAATGAAAATTGTGTTGGATCTTAGAATTGGAAATGATGTTAAAGGTTGATGTATGTAGCTTGAGATTTGATTATGTAAAGGGTTATGCTAGGGTTGATAATGAAATTTAGGAAATGCAAGATTGGGACCTGAGATCAATTAAAGTTTTGGGTTTGAAAAATGGTTTGGACAAGTTGATTGTTGGAGATGTTCATGGAATTTTGATATTTGGAGAGAATGTTAGGGTTTGGGACTATGCAAGGTGAGGTGATTATGTAACTAGGGTTAGGAAAAATGGCATTTAGGGAGACTAAGGGTGTGATAATTCTATGACAAGTGTATACAAGGTTTTGAACTTAGCATAAATATTTAGAAAATACTAATCTAAGAGTTTAACCTTATAAATATGGACTTTGGATCTTGACCAAAAGAGAAAAAAATGAAAAGATCAAGTTGATAAAAAGGACAAGGTCAAATCCGTCAAGACATAGATAGAATTTGACCTAAGAAAATGATACAAAGACTAAGATCAAGATCCATCATCCATCAACATAAGGAGATACTATAGGACTTGTACTTTGTTATGATTTTTTATTAAGTTCAAAGATGTTTTAGGTTAAAAATGAGGTTTAGAGGGGATCAAAATGAGGGTTATGTGAATTGAATATGTAAGATGCAATGATCCTAGGAAGAAAAATGATGTTTAGGGTGAAAATGATGTTCAAGGTTATGATTGAGGATCTATATAGGAATTTGAAGGTAGTTCTAGGGTCTCAAAATGAAGTCTACAAGCCAAAATTTGGCTTAGGGTCTCAAAATGAAGTCTAGAAGCCAAAATATGGCAACCAAGTGCACTCAGAAAGCACCAAGTATTCTCTAATAGAGCCAACTATGCCTAGGGTGTAGTTGGGGCCTGGTAGAGTGCAATTGGTAGATTCATGGTGCAATTGAGAAAGTAGGCTAAAATTTTGTTGATCCTGGACTTGGTGACTTTTAGATTATTAAGCCAGAGAGCTAGTTGATAAGGGATGATATTATGATCATAATAGAGATGTAAAATGAGGGTTAGAAAATGAGAAATGGAGCCTAAGATGTGAAAAATGAGGGTTAGGACTTACAAGAATGATGTTTAGAACACGATCAAACTGAGGACATATACATGCATTTGGTGGCAATTCTAGGGTCCCAAAATGCTATCTAGAAGTCAAAATTGGTTATTTTGGCAACCAAGTGTGTTCTAATAGAGCCAATAGTGCCTAGGGTTAATTTGGGGCCAATTAGAGTGTAGTTGGTAATTTCATATCATAATTGCTAAAGTGGGCTAAAATTTTGTTGATTCTAGACTTAGTGACTTTCAGACTGGTATACCAAAGAGCGAGTTGATAGTGAATGATTCTATGATTATAATGAGGGTGAAAAATGATGGTAAGTGCATGAGAAATGAGGACTAAGATGTGCAAAATGAGGGTTAGGTCATGCAAGATTACAATTTTAGGGATGCAAGATGAAGATTAAGGGCTAAAAGGTAAAGACTAGGAGATGCAAAATGAAGCCTAAGGGATGCACTATGAAAGCTAAGGGATGTTCTATGAGGACTAAAGTAATTGAGTATTAGGATAAAAAGATGACAAATGTAAGAGTATACCATGTAAAAATGAGGTCTAAATCATGCCAAGGACTCCTAAGGCTACAAGTCCTAATGTTTACAAAGTTCTCAATGGTTTCAAGTGTTTGACAAAAGGTTTACAATATTCTAAGAAGAGTTTTAATGTTTTGACAATGTTTCAAAGTGACCAAGGTTCAAATGTGTTTGGTATGAACTTGTAAATTTGGCATTTATCTTGATTAAGGTTATTCACACATACAAGACACAATAGACAAGAATATTTTTTGTTAAACTTAAAAGGCACATCATAACCTAAAAATTTAAGACTATATCTATTGAATTCCCATTGGAACTAAAGTTTAGTTGTTCCTATCTAGAGTGGAAAACCTAGGATCTTGGCACCATAGGCTCACCTTTATAGTGCACTCACCTCTTGAGGCTACCAAGATTAGATTCCAAAGGGATTATTGCCTCTACTAAGGGTTGGGAGAATGTGGGATGTCTTCAAGGGCATGGGTGACCCCTTGAGCTAATGGATAGAAAGGATTTTGGCCATTAAGATATGGTGTTCAGTTTGGGCACTCCATTCAGCAAGTGAATGATAAACTTCCTCAAAAGGTCTCTTGGCCCTAAGAATAGAGGTTTGATGCACCATAATGGTACTAGAGTAGAGCTATCATTCAAAAATACCATTGATAGGGCATTAATAGTATTGAGTTTGTTATAGTAGCTAGAGTGTCGACTTGTCATTAGCTTGTTACCTCTTCAAGGTCGACCCTTGGGACTCACCAAGTGGTGACTCTTAGTTCCAAGGAAGGCCTCTCTAAAAGAACTTGCACATATTTCTCTTACACCCAAGATCCATGAATGGTGAGGGGAGAGGATATGTCCATGTAACTGTTTGATTTCTAAACAATGTAGAGATGCCAAATAGAAAATTAAGTATCTAAGACAAACCATGCACATAGTTTGAAAAAACACACAAGTCTTTGCCAATGTCCTACATACAAATGATTAGTAGTTTTCAATGGATAAGTATTCTCCTAATGAATTCCACATTTTTTAAAAGAATCATTAGTAACACAAAAACCTCTTCTCTAGGTCCTAGAATCAAAATGAAACCCTAGGTTTAGATTATGGCTAAAGTTTGACCTTTTTAAGAACCAATTATGCCCTAATAATGCAAACTATGCCAGAGAAGGCCAGAAACACTGAAGAGGTTCCCAAATGTTATCAGATAGTATCAACTATGCTTATGGTTTAGTTGGCACTAGTTAGAGTGTAATTGGTAGTTTCATAGTGTAGTTGGGAAGCTAGGAGTAAACTAGGATAAAATAGGGTCAAAATGGCACCCACAACATGCAAATTGAAATCCAAACTACTAAGTCCACTTTGACAGTGCCAAGTGTGCCCTTGGTGTACTTAGGACCTAGAAAGGCATAGTTGGTAGTCTTGGAGTCCAATTGGTTATGTGAGAATAGTAGATAAGGGTTATACTAAATCCTAGGCCCCTAGAATAACTTTCAAAGGCCCCTCAAGTGTGCACTGATAGTACCAAGTGCACACTTGGGACAAAGAGCTATAGAAATACATAAATAAGAGACAAGAACTTGTTACTAGGCCTCCTAATTAGACTAGATGTAATAAAAATGATTAGACAAGCATTATACTCCTTCAAATAAGCTCCTTCCTTGTACCTACAAGCACAAAACAAAGAAAACCCACACTAATAAGCATGGTATTCATGTTGAGTTTCCCAATTGTAGGAGTAGAAAATAGGTTAGAACCTAGCACACTATGAGAACCTAGCACACTATGAGAAACCACAAGATAAATCAACATATATTAAACCCTTCTAGTCTACAAGGAAAACCAATTAAAATAAAGAGAATCAACATAAGTAAAAACCCCTCTTCATTTGTAGCTCTTATGTCCTTCTCTCTTCTCCATTTTGATGAAGCTCCAATTGCCTATAGTGCACACATTTGAAAGAAAAAGACTAATGATATGATGATGCTATTGAGAATACTAGAAGTGTGGTTCAATCCTAATGGGTTCTAAGAATGTTCAATGAGTTCAAGAAGGCTCAATTTATAGCCAAAATGTAAGAGATGAGACATGAATGAGGAGATGGAAAATTGTTAATTCGAATGTGCAACTTGGCATGATATTCCTTAGAATATATATGATAAACATGATGCAATATGCCAAATGTAGGATTCTATGACACATAAAAGTCAGCATGGCTAAACGTGGAAGATAATTTATGACATGCATATGACACACCAAAGCCACTTGTAAACAAGAATCTTATGATGAAGGTGGCTTATTATAGTCATGTGTAAGGAATAATATATGTCAAATATGACACAAATTAGCCAAGTTTAGGGAGATAATATATGACATATGATGTCCATTTGTCAAGGCTAGGTGGAATATTTGAATTAAAAATTCATAATTCTACACAAATGGAAATTAGTAGAAAGGAAATTAGAGGTGGAAAACAAGACTTATGAAATTAAGAATTCCCATAATTTGTGGAGGTGAATCAATTAATTAATAATTATTAATTAATTGAGAATGTTGGTTAGTCAAAATAATTAATAATTTGGGATAAAAAAAATTAAAATGATGTAGGAATAGATTATGGGTTATCTAATCCTAGAGGGTAAATTAGTAAATGATTGGCCAATTTGATGAAATAAATGTGAGGTTATCATTTTGATGAAATTTGATGATTATGTAGATCAATTATGATGCTAGTGAGTAGATCAAATCCATGATCAACTTGATTGAGTGATTAGGATCGATAATATGCGAAGGACACATGGCATGGATTAAGGATGTGTGACATTCAATGGACATTGTAAATGCCACAATATTAGAATTGATAAATAACTTTGATCATAATAGCATCAATGGACATTGTCAATGTTATTAAATTGATCAGATAATACCATGATTTGACACATAGGGGCTCGATTGTATCAACAATTAGATAATGAAAATGATAGTTTTTACATAGTGATTAGGGACATGATAGTGTTAAGGGAAGATTTGATAGGTTTGATATGTTTTTAAGGCACTGAGGGACATGATAATGCCTAGGGTTGGATATGTGATTATTAATTTGAGATATTTGACATGATTTTGGTGGATTATGATTGATTTGAGATGGTTTTGGATTGATTTGGGATGATTTTGGGTTGATTACAAAGGATTTTGATGATATTGAAATGATTTGGAGTCGGTTCCATAAATTTTGGATAAAATAGGAACCAATTCTAAAATGATTTGCAACTAATTTAAAAGGGGGTATGAGTGATGAAGAATATTATCAAAATATGCTTGAATGGTAATCAAGTTGGCAAATATATCAAAATTAGTAAAATAAGAAAATGAGACATGTTAGTATAAAAATATGATTAAATAGTAGACGTGAATCATTTTTTAGCATCTATAGTAACACTCGTACACCCATAGGAAATCAAAAAGAAAAAAATAGTAAAAGCTACAAGAACACTAAAACACTATACAACACCATTCAGAATAATATATTAAATGCATGAGACATATGAGAGCTAATAACTTTATAGAAAAATAAAAGTGATGCAAGAATCTTCTCTATCTGCAAAATCAGAATCATAGTTGAGTAGCCATATAATCATAATAGCATGTCTTATGAGATGATATCTACCACATAAAATATAATGGTTCCATATGCAGAAGTCAAGAACATTTATAATATTACATACAATAATAGCTCCCAACCCAAGGTTTTCACAAAGTTAATAACTGACTCAAATAATGGGGTGAATTTGGACTAAGTATTGATGAGGAGAATGTTGATTAACAAAGTAACACTTTCTTTCTCAAGGCATATATCTCAAGACCACAACACCAACCCTTATGTCCCCCAAATGGATACAATCAAATGTTTCCCTTATATTCCCCATAAACCAAATTATAGCCATATGGACTCCACAATCTATGTGTATCCCTCTCTTCCCAAAAGAGAGACTCTACACTCTATGGGCAATCCAAAAATTCCCTTCATTGAGTGAAGGTGGACCTCATCTCCAAAAGGAGAAGATTGTAATAAATATGAAAACATATGAATTAAAAATACTTCTACACAACCCTTTGTTGGAAATATGGTTAGTTAGATGTCTTGATGGTTGTCATTTATGGAAATATATACTCAACATCTCATTTATGCATTCAAAGACATAAAATTATCTAAGTTTTAGATAGATTACAATAATACAATGAATAGATCTTAACAGTATGGATGTCATACAAAGAGTTATTTTATGTGTAGTTGAGGAAATCTTTGTGACATTATCATGATGATGTGTACAAATGCACATATGTGTACCATCATTACAACACAAGTCACAATAATTTTAATTGTGTCAGTATTTAATAGTGCAGAACAGAGCATAGCAAAAAATAGAGTTCTACGGCTTTAGGAATTATTTTGGTTTCAAAATAATTACTAAGTCATGTTAAGCCAACTATGTCTATATTATTTTATATTATGTCAAGCACGTGAAGACATGGAAGCTGACTAAGAAATAATTTGTGAATGTGCAAGATATAAGTAAAGATTTTTATGTTGCGCAGATAAAGTGTGAGTTGTGTAGTGAATGTATGTGATGCACAGATATTGTGGAAGTTACATGATTAGATATGATATGTGAACTATTGTGAGAACCATCTACAAGCCTTGTGTGATGCAAAATCTAATGTTAGATCAAAGAAAATGTGAGTTGCAGCAATAAGCAAGTATTATATGTATATCTATTTTGTAAAGGAAGTAAAATATATAATTGCATGTTAGGGTAGTGGGCTCTTCTTGCATACATTTTAATTCATCTACCAACTCCTAATAGGGTTGTAGCAACTCTTAACAAGTTTGAGGCTTCTAACAAGGCCTATTCCTCTAACAAGGACTCAAGACACTATATGTACTTCATAGACTTCTAACAAGGTCAATATCCTTAACTGGATCCTATTGTTTAGTGAATCATCTAGTGGGTATCATCCCCACAGGGGTTTCCCTTGGCCAGGGTTTCCCTAGTTAACAAATAATGGTGTTATGAGTTCTCTATGTGTATATTTATATTTATTGTTTAGTGTTGTTGGTTTACTTTCATATGCAAGTTATAAAGTAATTAACAATATTCAATTGTGGACAAAATTTTGTAGAATATTGATTCCCCTCCTGCTTTTAGTATTATCTATTTCTAACAATTGGTATCATGCATAGTTACTTTGAAGAGGCTTAATAGCTTAATTAAGATCCCAATGAATAGGAATAGTTGAAGAAGAATATTGAAGAAGCTCTTGAATAGAATGACCTTTTGCATAGATTAGTGTTAATGATGATATAGAAAATCTCAAGAAAGAGAATGAGATCTTGAAACATTAGTTGAAAATTGTTGAACTAAAATTGAATCTTAAGACTAGTGGCAATAAGTGTGAACCTGATCTAAAATTTGATAATGCAAACCTTAGATCCCAGTTAAATCAAGTGACATCTTAATTAGATTCTATTAAGATAGGGCATATAGAGTTGGAAAAATACAAAATCATCATGAAAGAGGAGTTGGCACAAGTAAGCAATAGATAGAGAAACTTTACTCAAGTTCTAAGAAAATTGATGAATGGATACTTCATCAAAGACCTTCTTATGAAAAGATAGATCTTGGATATCTTCTTGGATAGAAGTCACAAAAAAAAGATGAGATTAGGATAGAACTAGATTCTATAGCATAAATCCTTGAAGAAAAGTTCAAGTGGTATGATGATGTTGAGAGAGTAAAATTGATAGAGAATTTTGATGAACCTAGAACAACAAAGAAAGTTGAAGTACCTAAACAAGATGATTTATCTAAAGAGGTAAGACATGAATTTAGAGGAAGATGTTATATATGAAATGAAGTTAGACATATGAAGAAATATTTCATAGGTAAGTCTTTTACACCTATAACTAGTTTCTATTGTTATAATTGTCATGGTTATGGACATAAAGCAGTAGATTGTATGAAGCCTAAGTTTGATAGTAATAATGAGAATAGTAGAATGTTTAGGAATACTAACCCTATAGGTAATGGAAGAAGTATATCTTAGAGTATATCTAATGATGGAGAGAAACATGATAGTGAGAGAAACTAGTTTGGTTGTTACAAATGTAACAATCCTAGACACATTGCAAGAAATTACAGAGCACATGAAAATCAAAATGGAGACAATCAGAGGAGAAATGCACTTGTATGTTAGTTATGTAATAACTTTAGACACACAACAAGATTTTTTAGAATGGATAGAGGGAACTTTAATTGGAACCCTAATCACAAAAGGAACAACAAGAAGAATGATAGAAGGAATGAAAATGGAGGTAACAACAGTAAGAAAGAAGTAGTTTAAGAACATGTTGAGGAATTTAAAGAAGCATTTGTAAAGGCTTGTAATCTAGAGAGTTCACATATAGTATTGGAAGAGAAATTCTTTGATGCACTTGATGAAAAGTTGAAATCACATATTATTTGTGACCTAGCCTATTTGAATTAAGCTATTATAGAAGTAACTAAGCATCAATGGTTAGAATTGATGTTAGATAGTAAGTTAGAGATTGTGCAGTTAATAGAAGGTAGAAGGCATAGAGAGAAAGCTATGGTTCAATGTACAAGTCTTGATGTGATTGTTGTAAGTGGGAATTATAAGATTAAGGTCACTAGTAAATAGAGACAGTATTCCAAGTTTGTGGTAGATATCTATTTATTGTGTAGTACAATTTGAAATGATTCAAGGATCGCAAAAAATATTTTATGTACCATTTGTTCATGTGAAGTGTCTTGAGAAAATTGAGGAGCAATTTGACAACAATCAAAGTGCAAAGCAATCTTGTAAAGATGAAATTTGTAGAAGCCCTAAAACTATGAATTTGAGGTATTTTATGGAGTATTCAATCTTGTTTCTTGAAGTATACATAGTTATAAAGGAATGGCTAGTCAAAGAGTGCATGATGTTACTGATAGGCCAAGCTATGAGTTAAAGAAACATCCATTTTTTTCTTTATTAGATGATCCTATAGGTGAATTTTTGCAAGTTTTGGAAAATGTGTTACATGTAGAAGATATAAGGAGTTATATACATTGAAAAATTGGGAGAATAAGTGATGAGGAAATTCACAAGGACTTAGGAGTCATGTTTAATAACGACTTATCCCTAAAGTATAAGTATGCACACCTTGAAGATTTGAATTTAGTGAATTATATTTTCTACACAGAATTTGACAATCACAAGTGGACCCAAATTATATTGAGTAGAGTACATGATGATATGTTCTGGTTAGGTGATGCACAAATTATCATTGATAATAACCTAATCCGTAAGGTCATAGGATTTAGAAATGAAGGTTGTAATCCCATTAATGAGAAAAATATCAAGAAAATAGTGGAGACAAACCAAAAAACCAAGTTTGATGGAAGGAATATGATTGTTGATCCTATTCAAGATAAAGGAATCAAATTGTTGATCAAAATCTTAGGGTACAAGTTGAACCATGGATCAAGGGTAAACTCTGTACTGGCTGGATTGCTTCTTATAGCATATGTGATGGTTGTTAAAGGGAGAAAGTAAATTTGCGTGACATTATTAGAGTGTAGCTATTGGATAATGTTGCAAAGATAAAGAAAAAAAAGAGTGCAATATTTAGATTTGAGTCCCTATTGACTAATTTGTTCTTCTATGTTAGAAAGAAGTTTTCTAGAGTGATAAATTGGGATAGCAGTGAGTGCACAATGAAGATTGTAACTCAAAGCTATAGATCTAAACCTGAGAATATTAGAGACATTGATATTGACAAGATGATAAATTTAAGTCTAAGATGAAATTAAGGTATGGGATACCTCCCTTTATGGTAGAGAAATATAAGGATGATTTATTCTTCATGGTGGAAACTAACAACACCTGCATGGAAGTAGTGATACCTAGAGTGAAGTTCATTGAGCCTATAGGCTGTGAGATGAGCACAGAACTAATTGAAGGGTATGCTCAGATCATACTCAAGTCTAAGAAGGACACAAAATGTCCTAGATGGGGAACATATGATGAAAAATTAAGCATATTAGAATCTAAGCTCCACAACAAGGAGAGAATGAAGAAATTCGAGAAGGAGATAGATTCCATCCTTAAGGAATCTAGCATGTCAAGGCACAAATTCAATGAGTTGTAGGGAATTGTACTAGAAATTAAGGCTAGTGGGTAGTCTAAATTGTTAGCAGCAACACCTATTGTAGTAGTAGGACCTTTAAAAGTAGTAACAATGGCACAACCATGTGTGCAAGCTCCTATTGCACCATATGAAGCAGCTGCAAAAGTACAACCTATAAGAGAAAGCTATGAGCAAGCATGAAGGAAATTAGAGGTGGAAGAACTTATTACACAAAGGAAGTTAGGGAGAATGGTCAAGGTTAAACAAGAACCTACACCTCAAGTGAAGAAAAGAGTAAAGTAGTCTAGTAGTAGCCCTAGAAAAAGGAGGAAAACTATGCAAGTAAGAAGTTTTGCAAGCTCAAATGATGATGATGAAGATAGATTTATTGAGAAAGATGCGCAAGAAGCCAAGATAGCCACATACAAGAAGGCATGAAAACCAAAGGTAGATAATCTTAAAATGCATATTATAAATGATGACAATTTTGTTCAGTTGAATATATTTTATAGAATTTATAGTAGTATGAATAGGAGGCAATTAGAGAATTCTATAATAAGAAACTTGATTCTAAGAAATAAAAGATTTGATAGCATTTAGAATAAAATTCTTGAAGACCTATACAATAGGTTGATCAATAGGAAGAGAAGAGTAGTAGAAGAAGATTTGAATATAAGGATCACATCCATAAATAACTTATGTGACGTTGGATCAAAAGAAAAAATGTAACAAAATTTTGAAGGGTATTGAGGCATTTTTGAGGAACAAAAGAAGATCAATTCTTTTGATGGGAGGTAGTTATGAGGAGGTAAGGTAAGAAATAGAGGAGGCTATAGTGAAATATATGTCCTTAGTACCTAAGGAGAGTGCACAAGAAAATGCTAATAGTCCAGTATATGTATAGGAAAATACACATTCTAGTGAAGAGGAAGAGGCAAGAGGGACAAAGAAAGCACTATCTCCACCTCACATTGTTATCGGTACTGAATCCATGCAAGTGGATAGTATGCACATAACTATGGATACAAAGGAGAATCCATTTGGAGCATATGGGGAAAATATTGTTGGCAATATTACTTGCCTACACCAATTTTGATGATGAAGAGGAAGAGAAGAAGAAGAAAGGAGAAAAGGAGAAGAAGTAGAAAGAAGAAGAAGAGAAAATAAAGAAAGAAGAAGAGGAAAACAAAAAGATAGAAGAAGAGGAGAAGAAGAAGAAAGAGGCTAAGGAAAAGAAGAATGTAGTGAAACAAAAGATAAAGACTACTGTATCTTCAGTACTATTAGCAGTTGGAACATCAGCAATAGTACCTATTCCATCTGATGATGAAGATCCGAAAGAGCTAATGGGCACTTTGAGAAAATTGTTTGAGAAAAACAAATTTGTAAAGTCTTTGGAGAAGACCCTTGCATCTTGGAGTGCATGCATAAGATAGTTTCTACAATTGTAGCTAATCTAGACTTGAAAGCTAAGGCAAAAGAGTTGGTGAAGACCTTTGATGGGAAATTTGCAACCTTAGTTTAAGTAGTAGCAACACAAGTAGATAATAATCATGATGTAGCCCTATTCAACATAGTGTGCACTAATGTGCACAATGATTTTGAAGGAACTTGATGGAAAAATCAAGGAATTGAGATAGTATATTGCTTAAGGTAAGAATTTATATGGATAGTGTGAAATGTCTTACACTTATTTATCTAATTTTGATGAAAATATCAAAGGCCATATGAGTGAGCTTCAGTCACTCACTATAAGATTGCAACAACCTGAGATCAGAAATGAAGATTCTAAGAATGAGATTGAGAAGATACATAATGTTGTTAGAAGAATTGAATGTGAAAAGGAGAAGGTAATATGAAGATTCTCTATTCTTAGATAATATCTAGCACCTAAATTTGTAATTTTGCAAAGGAAATTGGAGGAATGTCTTTCAACAAAGAATTTCTATGAAAAATTCACCTATACTGGCTTGAGAAAAATTGAAGTGGCATCCTATTCACTTTGAGCACTCATCAATATATTAGATATAGTGAAAGGAAACTAGAATAAGGACTTTGAAAAACTAAATATTGATTTTAAAGATTGCATATCCAGAATGATGAGCCAATCAATAGCAAGCAACAAGATTTCGTGATTCATTTTTTTGACACCTTTTCCCTTGATATTCAAGGGGGAGTATTGTGTTATTACATAGAAAAAAATTGTATAGATGTAAATGTATATGTAAGGGTGGTCTTATGTATGTATCAATATAAAGGAGTGATAAGGAATGTAATGATCCATCTACACATGAATACAATTGTTATGTTTTGAAGGCAATTTTTGTGTAGTTAATTTCTTTTTGTTATGTATACATCATATTGGGATATAGACAATTTTCCCAAATGTTTCCATCAATGTCAAAGGGGAATATTTTTGGAAATATGGTCAATTAGATATCTTTATGGTTTTCATTTACAACAACACATACTCAACATATTATTTATGCATTTAGAGACAATTTTTTTTCAAGTATTAGATAGTTTTCAATATGCAAAGAGTTTGCTTATGCAAAGTTGAAGAAATATTTGTGACATTATCATGATGATGTACACTAGTGTGCATATGTGTATGGTCAATACGGTGCAAGTTACAGTAAGTTTAATTATGTTGGTATTTAACAGTGCAAAATAGAGCGTAGTAGAAAATAGAGTTGTATGGCTTTAAGAATTATTTTGGTTTCAAAATAATTACTAAGTCATGTTAAGTTGACTATGTGGATAGTATTCTATATTATGTCAAGTGTGTGAAGACATGGAAGCTAACTAAGCAACAATTTGTGAATGTGCAAGATATAAGTAAAGATCTTATATTGTGTAGATAAAGTTTGAATTGCACAATGAATGTATGTGATGTGCAGATATTGTAGAAGTTGCATGATTAGATGTGACATGAGAACTATTGTGAGAACCATATATAAGCCTTATTTGATGTGAAACCTAATGTTAGATTAGAGCAAGTGAGAGTTATAGAAACAAGAAAGTATTGTATGTATATCTAGTTTGTGAAGTAACTAAATTATATAATTGCATGTTAGGGCAATAGGCTCTTCTTGAATACATTGTAATTGATCTACCAACTCCTAAAAAGGTTTTAGAAACTCCTCATAGGACTTCATGTACTTAATAGACTTCTAATAGGGTCAATTTCCTTAACTAGATCCTATTTTTAGTGAACCATCTAGTGGGTATCATCCCCACTAGGGTTTTCCTTTGGCCAAGGTTTCCCTAGTTAGCCAATAATGGTGGTATGAGTTCTCTATGTGTATGCTTATATTTATTGTTTCGAATTGTTATTTTACTTTCATATGCAAGTTATAAAGTAATTAACAATATTTAGTTTTGGGAAAAAGCTTATAGAATACTGATTCACCCCCCTAACCCACCCCTCCCCCCCCCCCCCCCCCCACTCTCAATATTATCTATT
Organism: Cupressus sempervirens; assembly: GCA_028749045.1. Taxonomy (NCBI): domain Eukaryota; kingdom Viridiplantae; phylum Streptophyta; class Pinopsida; order Cupressales; family Cupressaceae; genus Cupressus; species Cupressus sempervirens. The sequence continues at coordinate 311,827,159 of CM053788.1, forward strand.
TCTAACAATTTATCAGAGCATAGGTACTTTGAAGAGGCTTAATAGCTTAAGTAAGATCCTAGTGAATGTGGAACAATTGAAGAAGAATCTTGAAGAAGCTCTAAAATAGATTAACCTTCTTACTAAATAGAGAGATAATTTGAAAGATAGATAGAAAGATGATAAAGTTTATATTGGCAAACTAAAAGATGAATTGATGATCTTAAATCTAGAAAGGAAGTGTAGATTAGTGTTAATGATGATACAAAAAATCTCAAGAAAGAGAATAAAATCTTGAAACATGAGTTGGAAATTGTTGAACTAAAGTTGAGTCTTAAGGCTAGTGGCAATAATAGTGAACCTGATCTAAAATATGAGAATGCAAACCTTAGATCCTAGTTAAGTCAAGTGACATATGAATTAGATTCTATTAAGATAGAGCATATAGAGTTGGAAAAATATAACATCATCATGAAAGGAGAGTTGACACAAGCTAAATAGTAGTTAGAGAAACTTTACACAAGTTTTGAGAAAATTGATGAATATATATTTCATCAAAGACCTTCCTATGACAAGACAGGCCTTGGATATCTTCTTGGAAAGAAGTCAGCAAATAAAGATGAGATTAGGATAGAACCAGATTTTATAGCAGAAATCCCTAAAGAAAATTTCAAGTGGTCTGATGAAGTTGAGAGAGTTAAATTTATAGAGAAATTTGATGAACCTAGAACAATAGAGCAAGTTGAAGAACCTGAACAAAATGATTTATCTAAAGAGGTAAGACATGAATTAAAAGGTAGATGTTATATATGTAATGAAGTTGGACATATGAAGAAATATTGCACTAGTAAGTCTTTTAAACCTATTACTAATTTCTATTGTTATAATTGTCATGGTTATGGGCATAAAGCAATAGATTGTAAGAAGCCTAAGTTTGATAGTAATTATGAGGATAGTAGAATGTATAGGAATACTAACCCTATAGGTAATGGAAGAAGTAGATCTCAACAAGATCTAATGATAGAGAGAAATATGATGGTGAGTGAAAGTAGTTTGTGTATTAAAAATATAAAAATCCTAGACTCATTGCAAGAAATTACAAAGCAATTAAAAATTAGAATGGAAAAAATCAGAGGAGAAATGCACCAATATGTTAGATATGCAATAACTTTGGACACATGACAAGATTTTGTAGAATGGATAGAGGATATTTTAATAGGAACCCTGATTATAGAAGGAACAATAATAGGAATGATAGAAGGAATAAAAATGGAGGTAACAATAGTCAGAAAGAAGCAATCAAGGAACATGTTGAGGAATTCAAAGAAGCATTTGTGAAGGCTTGTAATATAGAGAGTTCATGTACAGTATTGGAAGAGCTATTCTTTGATGCACCTAATTGAAAGTTGAAGTCATAGATTGTTTGTGACAAAACTTGTCTGAATTAAGCTATTGTAGAAGTAGTAGGGCATCAATAGTCAAAACTAATTTTAGAGAGTAAGTTAGAGATTTTGAAATTAATAGAAGGTAGAAGACATAGAGAGAAAGCAATAGTTCAGTGTGCAAGTCTTGATGTGATCGTAGTAAGTGAGAATTGTAAGATCAAGGTCACTGGTAAATAGAGACAGTATTCTAAGTTTGTGGTAGTTATGCATTTATTGCATAGTGCAATTTGAACTAATTTAAGGATTGCAAACAATATTTGATGTACCATTTGTTCATGCTAAGTGTCTTGAGTGAATTGAAGAGAAATTTAACAACAATTGAAGTGTGAAGCAAGCTTGTGAAGAAGAAACTTGTAGAAGCCCTAAAATTATAAATTTGAGGTATTTTATAGAGTATTGTATCTAGTTGTTGAAGTATTTATAATTATAAAGAAATGGCTACTCAAATGGTACATGATTATAGTGACAAGCCAAGGTGCAATTTCAAGAAACATACATTTGTTTCTATATTAGATGATCCTATAGGCACATTTTCACAAGTTTTGTTACATGTAGAAGATATGAGTTATATACATTACAAAATTGAGAGTATAGGTGATGAGGAGATTCACAAGGACTTAGTATTCATGTGTAATAATGACTAGTGTTAACAAATTATGGTGTTATGAGTTCTTTATTTGTATGGTTATATTTATTGTTTAGCATTGTTGGTAATAAATTAATTAACAATATTTAGTTGTGGGCAAAAGTTTGTGGAATACTATTTCACCTCCCCCGCCCCATCCTCCTACTTCTCAGTATTAGCTATTTATAACACCCTTCTCATCACATACTTTCTCAAAAACTATAAAACTCCTTATGATCCTCAAATGGCCACATACCAAAGCTCCCCTTATGACCCTTGAATGTATAATTAGCAACACGGATCCCATAATCATTACATCTCCATCTCTTCTTAGAAGAGAGACTTTGCACTCAATGGACTATCACTTCCTTCACCTCAAGACTTCTCTTCCTTCCAAAGGGTGAGATTGGCCTTCATAATCCCCAAACAAAAATAAAATACATGGAGACACCTTTACACAACATAAGATGACAACTCAACTTATCTCAATAATGCATGAGAACAACATCATTACCACACAAATATGATAGGAACACTAATACAATACCAACACAACATCATCACAAGTAGGTTTACTAAAATAACTGCATTCACTTGATTAAAAATTTGAAAATTTACATAATCATCACATTCACTAACTTACTTTACATGACAATATATATGCTTCAAAATCTAGATTCACTTCGAACATCCCTACAAGCATGTTACATTACTACACAAATTATGGTGGTCATATTTTTTCACAATTCTAAAATACATAGAAGTATGGATTTATTGACACATGACACACACCACATGGTATTGTTGTGGTGTCCACAACAACCACCCCATTCCTCACTAGGAATGGGGACCCCCCTACTTTTTTTGACTCCCAGACTCATAGTTCGGGAGTCAGGAGAAAAAAAATTAGTTAGGAATTTTTTGAGTGGAAAATAAAATAAAATCATCATCATCTAGTGTGTGCATGCATCGAGGCACGACATTCTTTGCAAAAGAGAGAGAGGGTTATAAAACCCTCCCTCCCCTTCTTGCTTGCTCATTTTTTTTCTCAAGAGCAAGGAGGGAGAGGTAAAACAGTTCCCCCCTCCAACCTTTTTCTATGTTGCATGTCCATGAGGTGTGTGTGTGCGCGCCCCACACCCTGTGTGTGAGCAGCATGCCATTGTAGCATCGCTCATCATGCCAAGGTGCACCACATGATCCTTTTAGGCATGTGAGCGGTGCTTGCGCTGCGTGCCCTTTTTAGGTCGTGAGCGACACCTATGTTGTACCCCTTTGGGTATGCCATGTGGTGATCGTGCTTGAGTGACATGTCACGCACCTCTTTTATGGAATGCGAGTGGTACCTATGCCCCTTTTGGGGCACACATGCGGTGCCGTCGCAGCACGCGTGCCCCTTTTGGGGCGTGCACATGCTACCCATGCCACCACACAAGCGGTGTGTGCACATGCATGCCGCACACCCCTTTGAGGCACATGTACAAATGCCCTACACATCCAAGTGCACTTCGATATATTTTAATTCAAAAAAAATAAAAAAAAGGTAAAAAAATAAAAATAAAAAATAAAAATAAAAAAGTCCCTAGGGGGGACCATTTTTTTAAAACATTTTTTCATTTTTTTGCTTTGATATCCAATAATTAATTATGTTTTCTTTTTCCTGTGATGTTCAGGTAATATAATCAGATGGTATCCACATCTGGATCAACAACAAAACCAGTTGTGTACAAGTTCCAAGGCATAACCCCAAAATCATAGTTACACAATGTGTACTCTAAGATCACTAGGGAAGTGGTCTTGGATCTGTGGCCTAATAATATTGAGAGGGTTTTTCATCTACCCAGAGCCAATTAGTTCATCAGGCTTTCATATGAAGCAACTAAGAGGTGGCATAAGGATCATCATCAGGAGGCCATCAACATCATATATTCCTCATACTTCATTGAGAAACCACCTCAGGGGAAGACAATTAGCAAAGTGGATATGACTCAAGGATACATGAAGGATGATATTGGATATTCAATCATTCTCCTAAGAAAAGTTATGGGATTGGCTGCAGTAGGTCATCTCGCTCCATTCATGGTCAACTTCATTGAGACCATTAGGCATGAAAAGATGCCATTGGATTGGGCCACCACACTTAGTGAAAACTTGTGTGACCAGTTGCGGATAGTAAAGGACAAGAAGAAGTTCTATATGACTTCTTATGTGGTGTATCTTCTTGCAGCAAGGGAAAAAAACTATCCTGGGTTGTACAAGAAGGGCAGTATGTAGGTCCCTAATGCATGGCCATATATAGTCTATACTCATCTAGTGAAGAAGAAGCTCTCACCGCAGAGCAAGGAGTACAAAATTGTGAATGATGCCTTTGTCTTTGCCATCATTTGATTCATTGAAGGGGATTATGGGAAGAGGTTGTTTGATGAAGCCAAGACATAGATCACAGCTCTTGGTGCATATTTCATCCAATTGTAGACATTCACATACATTTGGGGTGGTGGTGCATCCATCAATCCAAAGAAACTCCCAAGGTACCCAAGTGACAAGTTGGTTCTGATGGAAATATCTCGGTAGATTGATTCAGCTTATGAGAGGATCAAAAGACAATGGAGGCCTTGTTGGGATTGGCCTTTTGTAATAGGAGCATACCAGGTAGAGAGAAAGTAGGGTATCCTAACTTTCGAGTGGGAATGGGAGAATTATCCTCTTAAAGAATATAAATCTCCCCAGCCATTCTTCCACAATGTTGGTAAAGTGGAAAACTTGGTAGGAAAAGAGTTCTACCATGAGGATGCCATTAAAGATCATTGGATGAATGCCACAAATGACTATGATGTTCGTATCAAAGACTATTGTAGAATGACTTTGTATTTAGTAGAAAAGGCTCTCCATTTGACCATCCCAGATGAGATAAGGCTACAAGATTTGCATGAGCTACTAGATCCCCTATTCAATACAAATAAAGTTGGTGAGAGGCCCATTCTAAATGCAAAAATTGACAGAGAGGAAGGAGATGATATTAATCATCGAGTGAGACATGTCATTAGGATGACAAAGAGTTGGATCAAGAAACCCTTCCCACTTGATCCAATTTTGGATACAATGATATTCCATGCACATGCTCACCTAGAAAGGGGAAAGGGAAAGAAAGTCATAGTTCCTATCTTTGCACTCCAGTCTCTTATTAGGCTAGAAATAGTCTACCAGCTAGATTGTCTAGTTGGATACTACTACCCTTCAGAGAAGAAGGGAAAAAGGAAGAGAGCCTCTCCTCAGAGGTTTCAGATAGAGCATGTTGAAGAATAGGCCCCTTCCTAGCGATAGGAAGCCAATCCCCAAGAACCCTAGGATGGTGGAGCCCCTCATATTTAGGTTGAATTTCCATTGCCTCCTATTTTGTTGAGTCAACAAGAAGAAGGAGAAATTCCAGATACATCCATTCATTCAGTGCATGAAGAGCCCACTTCTCCTATGGTTCCATAGAAACAAAAGAAGATCAAGGTTAGAATGAAAAAGAGGCAAAGAGTTTGTAAAAGATTAGTGTCTATTCCCTCTATTCCTAAAACCATTCCCAAGGAAGAATTGGATGAAGGGGAAATAGAGTCAGATGAAGAGGACGAGCAAGTACCTCTACAAAGAAGAACTCAGTTGACCAAAGCCACAAAATTGGAAAGAAGGAAGATTGTCACAAATACCCCACCACCCACCCAAGCTGAAATGGTGGAACTCTCTTCTTCAAAAGATGAAGTACAATGATGGGCAAATGAGCAAAGGGAGCTAGGTGATGATGTCCTATCCATCCCAAATTTTGATTTCATGCCAGTGGGTATAGAATTGGTTGGAGATAAGATCAGAGATACCCCTACAGGTGAACTTCAACAACATGATTGGATGTAGATGCCACCCAAGACACAAGGTCCTCATCTCACTCCCCCATCTTCACCTCAGGTTATGATGGTAGATAAGGTTTCAGTAATGCCTCCACTTTTGAGTTTAGAAGAACCTATTTAGAAGGAATCATCATTACAAGGGCAACTAGAACCAAGGGTTACCGATGAGCCATCAAAAGAAGCATAGGTAGTAGAATCTATACAGAAACCTTCTCAGGAAGTTAAGGATCAAACTATGAGATCTACAAAAATCAAGACTACAGAAGAAGAACCCTCACAACAAGAGACTCTAAGAAAGAGTGATAGAGGGAAGGAGGTATTTGAACACATCCCTTCATCATCTAGAGCCAAGGTTATAGAAAGACATATGCCAAGATGGTTTCAGAAGGAGATAATGAGACGTGCCAAGCATCAATTCCATGCTTCAGAGGATGATATTTGTGACATTCCAGAGATTTTCAACAAGCCTGACTCTCTATTACATGATGCAATGCCATTTTCATTCATTACTACTACACGAAACAAGGACTTATTTGCACAAGTGGTTCACCCTCCAAAAGGTACAGATGAAGAAGCTGTTAGCCTTTAGGACTATGAAGTGAAAGATATTATGTTAGAAAAGCCTACACAAGATACATCCTAACAGATGATGACTATGGGAGTCAAGGAGGTTCTCACCCATATGAAACATGATGAGATTGAAATTAGAAAACTTCAAAGGCAAGTTGAGATCTTAAAGGGATATCTAGCTGAAGTTATTGGTCCTCTTGATTTTGAATGCCCTTAGGAGACTTTGAATACCATTCTTAGAGAAGGGGAAGGTGTATGACTTAGTCCATTTTTGAGAGCTTTTCAGGATTGGTGAGACAACCTTAAGGATAGGGGTGTAACTATAATCACAAGAAGTCTGAAGTTATTACATGCTACACAAGAGAATGTTGATAAGATCGTGGAAATTTTGAGGCAAGACTTCAATATTATGGATGAGGTGCAGGTATGGAGCAAGGATTTACAAACCCTATAGGCCATAAAAGGGAAAAGGTACCACATTTTGATTGATGTATATACCAAAGAAGAGTTAGACATGATAGATGATTGGATAGAAAAGATTATAGATGTAAATAAAGTGACAAAAACATTGCACGACGAGATACATAGACTCAAGGACCAAGTCTGAGAGTAATTTTTGGAAGCAAAAAAGTTGTACAGTGATGCATGCTTGGACATTTTTGAAGATGAAGAATGAGAGAAGCTTTTTTTGGTTGAGGTAGTTGTGGAAAATTTCAAAAAAACTTTAGAGGAAGCATCCAGTGATGAAGACATCAGACAAGCCTGTAGGATAGAGGAAGCACCGTTGGAGTTTTGTAGAAACTCAGAGATTTTGCAGAAACTTAAATTGAGGTGGACAACTATAGACAAAAGGTCAAAGACAAGTATGAGGCTTTGGATCTTCTAGATGCTGTTAAGATTATTGAGATTATAGAGAAATTCAAGGGCAAACATCCAAACATATCTTTAGGATAAAGATGAGCAAAAACCAGATGCTAGAATTTCAATTTTGACACTTAGTAAAATTTTGAGATTTTTGACCCAATTGAGGTCCACAGGTCCGTAATTTAGAGGTGCATCGATAGTTGACCGCTAGTTCCAAAAATAGCACTTTTCATGCATCAGGAACACATTCTGAAGATAGTTTAACTCCAACACACGCCTAGTGAAGGGGAAACTTATATTTTTGGTGTCTCCATGCACTTCTACTTTCACTAATGGCTTCCTCCTACTTTCTCTCTCATGCTTTCATTGTTTTTGATATGTAAAGGGCTCATGCATCAAATTAATGAATAAAATATGGATGGAGTCCCTCTAAGCACCAGTTAGATTGTCAGTTTGTATATATTTAGTTTATTTTAATGTTTTAAAAGCATTTTATTGCATCAAGATATCTCTCACTCTCAACAAAAATTGAGGAGATGATTTCTTATAAATACACCATTGTAAAATGTAACAAGGGCTACCATTATTATGCAATAAAATTATGTTTTTGGTGCTAGAATTTAGAGTGGAGTTATTCTTGCCTAAATGTGTCATTGTTTTGTGGATTTTATTCATGAGATTGTGATTGAGCCAAAGGTTTATTGTGTTGTTTCTGGTTGTGCGATCTTTTAGTTCTAGTGTTTGCTATAGATATATGAATTTCGTTAACGTAACGAGCTTGAGAAGAAATCACCCTATTGTGTCTGCATAACTTTTTGTCTTGCATGAGTGCACTTTCTATGGCCTTGTGATTTGATGAAGAGTGAAATATAATTCTATTTGTTAAAGATTCTCACCGACGATTGCATTAGTGGATTCTAGGAAGTGCTACTCCTATTTTCATTGGTTTCCTACCGATTTCTTTGAAGGTTTAACTCACAGCATGTGTTTTCTATAGCTTATGTCCGTTTAGGAATTTTAATTTCAAGTTATTTGATTTCATGTTATTTGCTTTCAGTTTCATTGTTTTCTTTGCTAACCCGTTGTTAGAATAGGACCTCATAGTAGCTACATTGTTAGAGTTGCATGCATTAAAAAAATAGAAAAATAGAAAAATATTATTCTTTTGGTATGATATTTTGAGACAACGAATAGATTTTACTTCGATTCCAAGATAAAAGAGTTTTTAGAACCAGCAAAGGCCTCCTTGTGAAAACTCACATTTATCTTCTACTAAGCGGATTTTGGTATGTTGCAAGACAAACACTGAACCTTGGAGTGGATCCTTAAAAGGATTTTCTTTTCAAGAGAGGAATTACACTATGGATTCCTGCCATTGACCTCATGAAAAATGAATGCCCAACATGTATGATCATTAATAATTTACATAATTGGATCACAATTTTTAACTTGAACAATCATTAAAGGTCCTGCCTAAAAGATATAAGCATTTTGAATACACATTTTCGTACATCAAGTCATGAGAAGTCAATTATGTCTAACAAGATAAAATTAAAATTAACATATACACACTTTACAAAATAGAGATCTTGTAACTTACTAGCCTTTAAATACACATGTTTTGCCTCATCCACATAACATACAAATTGATCCAGTATAGTCAAAGTTTAACTTCAAGAGATATACCAAGGTGTAATTTCCTTAGCAAGTTATCTAGTTCTTATTGCTTCTTTGAAATCTTGTGAGAAAAGTTGTAGGTTAAACAAATATAACAATGTAGTGATATATCTAATTGTTTGTGGTCTATAGTTTTAAATTTTATTTTTACCATGAGTCATCCTTACCATGATACTTAGATCTTGATGATAATTATAATGACTTTAGGAAAAAACTATTAGTTAATAGAGCCAATGGTTGATGAAATTCAAGTATTAGAAATCAAATAGTTTGGGGTAAAATTTGAACTCCCAGTTTACTAATGGAATAACTTATTGATACACTAGATTAAGTACTTTCTACATTTTTTCTACACATATGAATGAAATTAGTTGGATATTCTTTTTTTTTTTGCTTAAAGTCATTTCCTTATACTCTGAGGTCCTTATTATTCATTTAATTATTTCCATAACCTATAATTCATTGCTATATGGAGGTGTAACATGTTTACCATATGTGTATCCAAGGAAGGAAACCATTTCATTTTACTAACATGTTTATAGTTTAATCCCTTAAATAAATTTTTATGGTAATAGATCCTAATGTATACATAAAAAAAAATTTAATTAACTTGTAAAATTTATTAGATCTAAGATTATACAAATCAAGATATTTAATCCTTTCATGAAATATAGTAACAACTTCCATCTTCAACTATTAGCTATTTTAATTATAATTCACTACTTATTAGTTCATTCTAATTCAAAAGTTTTTAAATTAATCAACTCCCCTAAAATCCCATGTCAAATATATGCTAAAAATATATTATAGATATTATCTATATTATTATTATTATTATTTATTTTTTATTTATTTTTTTAAAAAATTAATTAATTAATTAATTAATTATTTTTTTGAGATCATATATAAAATTTTAAAAAAAAATGAGGTTTGGGGTTTGAAAACGCGGCGATGCACTTGCCAAGAGGGGCATGGCAGTGGCCGCGCACATATCCCAGAGGGTGTCGCGACAGCGGCCGTGCACTACTTAGAAGGCACACGCTACGAAGGCCGCACGCGGCCCTAAAGGAACACCTGTGTGGCGAGCCACTGTGCGGCCCTGAAGGAGTGCACGCGCAGTGGTCGCAGCCGTCATGCAGCCCAGAAGGTGCGCAACAGCGCACCGTCAGGCATCGAAAAAAGGGTGCATTGGCAGTGGCAGTCGTGCGGCCCAGAAAGTGCATAATGGCACACCGGCAGTGGTCGCTGCACAGCCTAGAATGGTGTCGTGGCATGCATGTGCAGCTTAGAAGGGCGCTATGGCGGTGCGGTGCATGCGCATCCTTAAGGGCGCACCCAGTGCCGCACCACACGCTTCCTCTTTTGGTTGCGCACGCGCGAGCGCTAAGTCTGCATGCAAGGTGGAGGGGGGAAGGTTTCCATACCTTTCCTTCCTCACTCTACCTCTTCAACATCAAAAAATAAAAAAAAGAAGGGGGGAGGGGGCATTTTATAACTTCCCTCCCCTCTTTTCTTTGCATGCGCGTGTGCCTCGATATGTGCGCGCGTGCAATTTTTTTTTATAGGCTTTCAATTTTTTGAGTTTTTGTGATTTTCAATTTTTTATTTTTTCTACTCTAACTGATTTAATCGAGACTTTCTCCTTCTTTCGATTCTCGAACTATGAGTCCGGGAGTTAGAAGAAAGTAGGGGGTCCCCATTCCTAGTGAGGAATGGGGCGTGTGTTGTGGATACCACAACACATTGTATTTCTTATTTTCAAGTTTACATGCTAATGAAATGGAAGGCTTACCTTGATTTCATGAATGTATTTGCAAGAAGGATGACCATATTGATTTCTTCTTTATCTTATATAATTTTTCTATTTCTTCTTTATCTTATGTACTTTCTTGTTATTTTATTTCATTTATTTATTTCTACATCAATTTAACTTATTTTTTCATTCTCTTATTATTATTAACCCCTTGTTTCTGACAGATCTAAACACATTCAATAAGTAGTAGCTCTCTCTACATATACATATATACATATATGTATATATGTACATAGATAGATATATATGTGTGTATGTATATACACATATATTTATATGCATGTATACACACACACACACACACACACACACATATATATATATATATGTATACATATATACATTTATATGTATATGTGTATATATATGTATATATATGTGTGTATATATATGTATGCATGTATGTATGTATATATGTATGAATGTATGTGTATATATATGTGCATATATATACATATATCTATATGTATATATACACATATATATACAAACATTGTTAGAAATATGTAGGGAAGTAAACTCTAAGGGGGGGTGAATCGACACTTAAAACTTTCAACCTCAACATCATTCACCACGCGTTCATCTCACAATCTATGCATATAAACTGAAATACCAAATTAAGCATATACATCCATAGCATGAAAATAAAATATTCAACGTATGTATGAAGTGAGATATTTGATTACCCAGAAACCCTCCAAGGAGAAGGTAAAAATAGGGTGGGGATGACACCCACAAATCTTCACTACTGTAGTAATAAAGTGTATCTAGTGAAGGTTACAATGTTTTGATCATGAAACATGATCTACCCTGTGAAAGGTCTACCTTGTTAAAGGCTTACAAGATTGTTAGATCATACCCTGTTAAAAGATTTCAATACCCTATTAGAAGTGTACCTAGTAAAAGGACTTTAACTCACAATGAAGTAAGCACCCTATTAAAGGATTCACAATAGCCTGTCAAGACTACTTTGCTAAGAGATTTAACTAATTCACTTGTTAGAATGTATCAACAATGATCCATCAATTAGCACTCTATTTCTTGATGTCAGATCACCTCTTTCTTGATGTGTAATTGATCCTTTTTTATCAGATATATCTTTGTTATCTTTTGATTCCTTTCCTTTATTCTTCTCTAACTGATTTTGCAATGTAACTCAAATTATAACCCTTTAGTCACCATGAATGCTTTGTTTATGCATGAAAAATTCTCTCCCTTTTTCTTACACATTCATAAAAATTTTAGGTTTCTTCCTCCTAAAGAAGACCTAGGTGACTTTGGGTTAGGTATGAATCAACGATAGTGATTCGCCCATATTATCATTTAATCTTTCCCTTTTTCTAATAGGATGCATTTAATGCATAAGGATTCATAATTAATATTTGTCCTTACCATCTAAGATCATAAAATAATCCTTAAGTCAGCCCAAAAATGGTTTACATACAAATTTGTGTCATTACAAACAACTATGTCAAAACTATTTAACTTAGCACTTGAAGTCCCTAATGCTCGACATCAACTATAACTTCAATGTTGTAGCTTAGCTTCTAAATGACTCAGCATCCACTAATCACATGGCATTTGAATAATTTGGCATATACTATCTTCTTAGCACTTGAGTGATTCGACACTTACTAGTTGCTTGACACATATCAAATATCTATCGCTCGACATATACTATCTAACAACTTATGCTCAAATTGTATTACTTGTTTGGCATGAACTAAGTAAATGACTTAAGTATGTTGTCACTCATATGTTAAAACCAATATGAGATTAAGAATATCCCCCTTTGACATGAGTGGCAAAAATACTTGGTCATGCATAAATAACTCTAGCCTTTCAAGCATAACTCAGATAACATCCCATTTACATACAATATTTCAAAATGTCATAATTTTGCAAAAAATTATGACTCATTAGTCATACCTCAAAATTCAATACCTCCCCTTGAGTTGATTGTGTTGTTCTATATCTGAACTAAAATCATTCCTCCTACTAAGTAGATTTGCATTAATTGATTTGTGTAGTAAACTTTCTATCATTGACTCCTCATTTAAAAAAAATAGTAACTCCTCCAAAAATATTATCTCCCCCATACTTATTTCTCCCCATTTTTACACTTATGTCAAAGGGTTGTACATTTATAGTGTATTTTTCCAAAAATGTTTTGTGGACCTCAAGCATAGTTTTCAAAGTAGCATCCCAATTGTCACAAGCTACCTCCAATGATTTGATTTGGATGGCTAGCTCAGCAGTAAGTTGAACTAAGCCTTCATGAGTAGAAAGGTGTGGATATTTCTTCACGAGTGTTTCAACAAAGGCTAGTTCCTTGTGTAGTATCTCTATATGTGGAGTTAGGATAGACTAGATGCTTATCAATTTAGCCTTAATGTTTGCTTCATCTGTATGTAGCACTACTAATTGAATCTATGAGTTTAGGAGATTCCTAAAATGTTTTTCACTTTGGGCCAGAGACCTTGAAAGAGTTATACTAGATGACTACATATGACTCTCCAAATTCAATATGTGGCTCTTGATTTCCTATGTGAAGAGATTGCATTACTTGGTGTATAAAGAGAAAATGTTCTCTAGTATAGTTGATGAAGAACCTCAAAGAAGCTCTTGAAAAAATTGATATCCTTAGTGAAGAAGTAAATAAGCTGAAGGACATATATGAAGACTCCAAAGTATGCATTGGTCAGTTGAAGGAAAAGATTGAACATCTAAAATCAAAGCCTAAATCTACTAAATTTGGAACTACTGATGATGACTATTCAAAGTTGAAGATAGAATACAAGATCTTGAAGCATGAATTAAAGATTACAAATCTGAAATTGACTTTGAGAAATGATCCTAGAAAATTTGAATTTGATTTAAAGACTAAAAATGTAGATTTGGGAGCAAGTTTGGCAAAGAAAAAATCTAAGTTTGAAACATTGAAAGAAGATCATGAATAACTACTTAAGTACAATACTATTGTGAAAGGTGAATTGACATAGTGCAAACAACAACTTGAGAAGCTTTATTCTAGCAAAAAAAAGGTTGATGATTCAATGTCTATACAAAGACCTTCTTATGACAAGACTAGTCTTGGTTATATAATTAACATGTCTACAAAGAAACCTAAGATTAGATTAGATCTGAAAGCAAAACACAAATCTAATGATAACATTGAATCCAGTCAATCTTCTAAGAAATTTAAAGAAGTTGAGAAAATCAAAGAAGTTGAAATCTTTAATGAACCAAAGCAAGTGGAGACTCCTAAGACAACCAGGTATGAATTTAGAGGTAAGTGCTTTTTATGTAATGAAATAGGTCATATGAAAAGAGATTGTACTAATAAATCATTTAATCATGTTAAGAAATTTTATTGTCATAATAGTCATGGTATGGGTCATAACGCAATTGATTGTAGGAAACCTAAGTACAATAATGATATAAGAAATAGTAGAATGTCTAGAAATACTAACCTTGTAGATAAAAGAAGAGCTAATGAAAGGACATTGAGAGGAAGAAGATCTTATGATGACAAAAGACAGATCATGAAGATCTTATGATGACAAAAGATAGATCATGTGTTATAAGTGTAACAACTTAGGACAGATTGCTTGGAATTGTCATGCACCTGAAGATTAGTAGAATCCTAGAAGTAGAGCACCTATATATTAGATATGTAATAACTTTGGACACACAATGAGATACTATAGAATGGATAGAAACTTTAGAGATAGAAGAAACAATGGAAGAAACTTTGGGAACAAAAGGAATGATAGAAGGAACCATGAAAGGAACTCTGGATCTAACAATTAAGAACAAAGAAACATTGTGAGTAAATTTTGAGAAGAACTTAATGAAGCATTTGTGAAAGGAACAAATATCTACAAAAAAAAGTTAGATGATAATGAGTTAGAAAGATTGAAGGTAGTTGTTGAGTTTGATTCAATTAAGCTGAGTTAAGATTTTTCATAGCATCAAAATTTGAGAACTTCATTCAGAGAACAAATAAGAGGTAGTGAATTTGGAAAAAGGTGTATTTAGTTCTGTTTAGATGGTACCTAAGCTCACTTGTGATTTGGAGCTCATCTAAACAAGTTATGATGAAATTTAGAGTTAATGGTATTACATAAGAATTGATTTTGTAACAAAAGATGAAAAGAATGTTTTTGCAAAGAATTTCATGATGTGAAGTTTTGAGATGTTTTTCATGATAAGAGAAGGCTATAGGAAACCTCAAGTTGCATTTGATGATTGGATAGATGATTTTGGATAGTTATTCAATTACAAAATGTAGTTGACAGATTTTTCATATTTGTGAAGTACGCAATTAATGTAGTTTCAAGTTGATGGATAAATGGAGCATAGAATTGAATTTTACTTCATCACAAACACATTTGAAGCAAAGAGCATCTAGAAGAAACTTGTCAAAGTGATTTTGAAGCAAACCCTAACCTTGGAAAGAGGTATTTTATCATTTTTCTACAAATTTGTTTAGTGAAGGATATTGTTTGATAAGAATTATGGATATGTCAGTGGTACACAGTGTTGAAAATGAGGATAGACCTAAGTTTAAGGTAATTTCCATAAAACCTAGTGATGGAAATCCTAACTTTTCATTATTTATCACTTTGAAAAACATAATTTACCTTAAAGACATAGAAAATTATTTGAATTAAAAGTTTGAGTCAATTGGCAGTGAATATATGAACAAAGCTATGGAACTAGTCTTTAACCACAACATGACAGTGAAGCCCAGATTTGAGAATTTAAAAGAACTAGACTTGTTTAAGTATCATTTCTACCATGAACTAGATATAGATGAATGGACACAAATTATACTGAGTAGGATACATGATGGTAAATTTTGGATGCAAGATAATGTAGTAGACATTTTTGCTAACCTTATACATGAGGTAACTGGTCTTAGCAAACAAGGCAGTGTGCCCATAGGAGAGAAGATGGTTAAGAAGAAAGTAGAAAGTTACATTAAGGTAGTATACAATGGGAAAGCTATAGTAATCAGCTCCATCGAGCAAGATGATGTGAGATTTCTTTAACAAAATTATTGCTTATTCGATTTGTGCAAGTTCTAAGATAGATGAACTTTCAATAGGATTTATTTATGCAGCTTATAAGATATGTGTTGAGAAAGAGCAAGTAAATTTGAGTGAAATACTAAGGATGCAACTCTTGGAAAATATTGAAAAGATTAAGAGGACAAAGAATGGTGTATTTAGATTCCAATCATTGATTAACCACATATTCTTTCATGTGCTAAAGAGATTTCCCTACTTGTCAGTAACGGATATAATGAGTAGTGAAAGATGCATTATAGAAAAGATTACATAGGTATGTAGAAGGAACCCTTCAAAAAAGTATTGGAAAGTGGAAACTTAATAATGAAAAAATTCCAAAATGAGATGAAACAAAGATTTAAGATTTCACCAGCGATTGTGGATAGATTCAAGGAGGATATATGTATTCTAGTTGATACAAATCATACATACATTCAAGTAGTGGAACCTTAGGAAACATTTTTGGATCCCTTGAGCTATGAGTTGAGTGATGATGTTGCAGTTGGATACATTGATTTATTATTAAATTCTAATAGAGATAAAGCTGAATATAGATTTGGCACATTTGATGAGATCACACAGCATGTTCATCAAGCAACCTTACAGAAGGCACCTCATAAGAAGATTGAGTCAATCATGAAGAAGGCACTATCTAAGGCTATAATGACCACCAGTAAAACTAAACTCAATTTTTGATGAATTTTGGTCAAATTTTGATGCAGGTTGGTCAAAATTTTAACCAAGCAGTTTGTGGTAATTTTTCTCGTCAAAATTTTGACCAACCTACACATTGGTTGAAATTTTGACCAATACATTCATAAAAAAATTTTAATTTTTGCTAGCTCTGATTTGTCATTGTTGGTTGAAATTTCCACCAACATTTGGTCAATTTTTTTATAAAATTGGTGGAAATTTCGACCAATTCTTGGTAGAAAACTATCAAGAATTGGTCAATTTTTTTTTTGTAATTGGTGAAAATTTTGACCAAGTCTTGGTAGAAAGCTATCAAGAATTGGTGGTCAATTTTCTTTTTATAATTGGTGGAAATTTTGACCAAGTCTTGGTAGAAAACTATCAAGAATTGGTCAAAATTTCCACCAATGTTTGGTTGAATTTTTTTTTATAATTGGTGGAAATTTTGACCAATTCTTGGTAGAGAACTATCAATAATTGGTTGAAATTTTCACCAATGTTTGGTCAATTTTTTTTTATGCTATATCAAGTAATTGTTTCTTATCCAAGCCATTTAATTTGCAACCTTTTAAATCTCTGCAAAGATAACGTTGGAGGAGGAGAATTTTTCTTCTCAAATGTCTTGGATAAGAAACAATTGCTTGATACAACATGAAACAAAGAAGATAAACATATAGCATGGACATGTATTCTTTGAAATGAAAGCATCCAAGAATGTAAGCAAAAGTAGAACTATTGAAGTGTAACATGCCTCATTATGCACTTTTGATATTGCCAAAGTTGACAGAAATTTTTTTAACTGTGAATAATGATATATTATATAATCAAAGTAACAAAGGAATTTCATATTCATGATAATTGGTTTTCAAAGTACAGTACAATACATAATTTGAAGAAGAAAAGTATCCTAAACTGAACACCATTATATGAAAATTATGCATTTTATCCCATAAGAACTTTAGCACTAGAATAACTACTTTTGAAGTTTACTATGGAACAACTACTTTTGAAGTTTACTTGTGCAGTCATTTTGCTCTTTTTAAAAATTAAATGATTGAAAAGTACTTCAGTATCTTTAAATTGTTATGGAAATCATAGTTGCACTTGTCCAATGTATCCTTTGTCTGCTCCTTAAGAAATGCTCTCCATGAACTCCTTTACATCAAACACAGAAGTTGGATCCTTCTTTGTAATGATGCCCTATTTTATACAACACATTTTAAATATTATATGCCAAAATATATATAATGGTTGCAGTATAAAATGAAGAAAACCAAGTTTGAGATCAAATTACAATTTTTTCTTCAAAATGATGATTTATTCACAAAAGAGTAGATATAACAATGCACTTTTTCAGTTATAATGGTTGAGATAAGATTTGTAGGGGTAATATCAAAATCAAGGTTCCAAACAGAAATCCCAAATGGAGCTACTTGTTGACCTTGGCTAGCAAGAGCATGAGTTAATTCTTTTGGTGACCTCTCTTTAGTTATTATATACTCACTAGAGGAAATTGAGAGATCCACTGAGGTTAGAGGAGCAGCTACATAAAATGGGATATGATGGTGGAAAGCTGAGAGTGCTAGATTATATGTCCCTATTTTATTTTTTGTGTCACCTATGAAAATATATACCAACTTAGCAAGCCTTAACATATAAGAACAAATGTTGTTGGGAAAATTCTATTGGCCAATAATCTAATGAGATTTAATTTGATGAACATCAATTTCAAAAATCATAGCAAAGAAATTGTAGGATATTAATAGTAATTCTACATACCATTTGTTGCAATCCTATCTGCTCCTACAACTATAGCATCTACATGACCCGACTTCAATAATGCCACTACTGCAGGTATATGATCATGGACCAATTCATATGTAGTGAGACTTGATCCCTAAAAGAAATGCAAAAAATCTTCAAGTCAATATAAATATTGATATTGAAATCATACGTGATAAATTTGTTCAGACATGGAATTTCAATAAAATATAGAGTTGGATCAAAATGTTAAACACTTTTCATGTTTCATCAACTTTGAGGGATAAAATACGGAAGTTTATTGGGAAAAATTTTAATCAAAAACTTATGATGCTTTCAAAAACCAAAAATAGTAGCACAAGGAGGACTAGCCGAAATAAAATATTGTGAAAATTTCCACCTAATCTCTTCAATAATCAATAAGCCTATGAAATTGTCAACCATCAATACACTCTCTATGTTTAGAGAGGACCCTTGATCAAATAATAACTAGAATAGTCTCTTGAAATCAAATAAACAATTAGTTTAAGGCTCCACCATATTTGGGAGACCAATTTTAGTTTAACTCTATGTAACCAAAACTATTTGATATGTCAATCCCTTTGTCCATTTTTCTAGTTTAGCCATTAATTTTCTGCATATAAGGCATTTTCTAACACAAACTTAGATAATTCTCCTATAGTGATCATTTTATAACACACACTTGGGTAATACTCATGCTCTTGGGTGCTCTATCAACAATATAGTAGGTTCACTCTTTGTAATGAGAACCATGAAGCCGACTTGAAAAAAAAATCAATCAAGAAATGCTTCCAATTAGTAATATTTTGAAGCAACTTTTGGCAACTTTTTAAAGCTAATTCAATAGAGATTCTTGTCATAAAGCATTGGTACTACCTTAAATTGGTCATAGTTATGAGATATAAAATTTAATTAACTAACTAAAAATAACTATGCACTGTATGAAATTGAATAGACTTGCTTTTATATGTATGGAACAAATTTGCACAGTTGCATTTAGTTCATTGTGAGTAGAATGTGATGATGGCCATGTTCATGATGTTATCTACATTCCATCACCTAGAAATGTGCACCAAAATCCTATTCAATTCACATGGAAATAGCCACAATCATGGTGATGATACATGTTCAAGCCCTATAACAATATTTTTAAGGCCAACAACATACAAGAAATTGGTACATTAATCATTGGGTAAGATAGCGTGGACTAAAAACCAAAAATTAACACATTTAAAACCTTGATATGATAATAATTCAATCATCAATGTATACCCATCTTTTAATCTTCATCCTTCAAATTGTGGAGCAACAATCACTCAACATGCTCATTTAGCTTGGCTATGATTTCCACATTATATTACATTCACTCTTTCCAATAAGAACCATGAAGCTAATTCAACAAAAAAATTCAATCAAGGTGTGCTTTCAAATAGTAATATTTTCAAGTCACTTTTGGCAACTGGTAAAAGCTAATTCAATGCATATTCTTGTAACAAATCTTTGATACTATCTAAGATTTCCCATAGTTGAGAGATCTAAAATCCAAAGAACTAGCTGGACATAAACATACACTATATGAAATCATTTCAATTTTCTTTTATATGTATGAATTAGATTTACACAATTCCATGTAGATCATCTATAAGTAACAGGTGATGATGAGGTGAACTCTAACAAGTCCTTGCTTCACAAAATTAACTACACTAAGGGTGCTTGCTTCTAAGGATGTTGATCTCATTTCTCTTCACTTAATCTTAGTCATTGCTTTAAAGAAACTACAATGTACCCATTTCTCTTTGCTCAATCTCAGTCATTGCCTTAAAGAAACTTTTGATGGCTAGTACCTAGTAACTCTAGAAAAGTTAGTGTTGGGAATGAAGGGAGTGTAGGATATTTGGTGAAAGGAGTAAGCATACAACTAGAGTAGATTTCTTGGCTTAGTTGAGTTTTGAGATATCAAACAAATCCTTACAAAAAGTGGATTTATTGATATCAAAAGAGTTCTGTTGATGTCTTGTGTGGTCACCATAAATGTGGAGAACAAGTTTAGTATGCATAAAGCGTGATTATATTGCTAGGAGGAAATGAAAGCAATCCTAAAAAAGAAATATGTGCCACATAGCTTCTCTGAAAAGAATCTTTTTAACCATTGACCAAAAAGAAAGCATAAACAATCTACAAAGAAATGCTGGAAATAATATTCCTAGACATAAGCCATTGGTTTTCCTACAAATCTATTGCCATTGGTAGGATTTTGTTAAACTGATTGTAAGAAGCCACAATAAATTAAAAAAAAGAAATCAAAAGAGACTGTAATTCAAAATAAAACTTTTTACTGACCAATTTTCCATCAATTGTCTAAAATTTAACCTATTGACCTCTAATCTCCATGACTTCTCCATCAATCTAGGCCACTTCAGAATCTTGCACCCATACTTGAGAACCTACAAGAATGTTGACAAGAGCAAGAACACTACTTAGTGGTTAACTAATGTAGGAACAAGATTATATTTATATTTATATTACAAGATTGTTAGTAAGATACTTTCATAACCTTAATATCAATCTGATCCATCAAATATGACATTCTCAAAACTTTCTCTCTAAGGACAACTCACATGTTGGAGGAAAGAACTATAACAAAATAAATACAGATTATCACATTTGATGACCATAAGTGTTCACTTGCTAAGAGATAACAATGGCAAGAGTAGCTCCAGTAACATCTAACCTAAGAATGAGAATAAAAAGAGGAAACAACAAGGTATTCAATATGTTGTTGGCCCCTGCAAAAGCTTTTAAAAACATACCTCAAGAACAAGCTTATGTGCATGCACAATTCAGTAATTTCAAATTTTTTGATATGTGGACATTATAACAAAGTTGAAATAGTAGTCTAATGAAAGCCAAAGTGAATTAAAAAACAATGAGTCAGTTTGAAAGTGTAAGGAAATCAAGATACCCTTTTGATTTATATTAGGATACACAAATAAAATAAAATTTTAAATTTTAATGCAATTGCAAGGGGTACTGACAAGATCATTCTACAGGGAAAAGATATAAATATAGATTAGATGGCATAAATACATAACATCAGTAAAAGGAATGAATTGACTTGCCAAATCATCATCTCATCTTTATAACCCACACAAAATGTCAGATATAAGTACCTCACTCTCAATGGTATCAAAATTTTTTCCTATGTTATAGATGCTAGGAATATAACTGTGGAGGAAGCAAGAGATTGTATAATCCAAATTGAGCATGCATTCACAAGAGTGGGAGTGGGGTTAAATAAAATGTATGAAGAAATGAGGAATAACTTGATAAGAGATCTCAATAGAAAACTATGAAAGGAGAATGTGGAGTCTAAATTTATGGTGCTACCAGAGAAAAATAGAAATTTGTTGCATGAGATCAATATCCAAAAAAAGCCTCTTAATGTTGGAAATATAGATGGAGTAACTAAGGGGGGGTGAATCAGTTACCACAAAAATATTTCAGATCCCTTGGATGTTATCAATAAAATTGATTGCTGCTATCATTTGGTAAACACACAAAAATTGTTGTAGGTTGGCAAAAGAAGTGCGATTTACTTATTATTGATTTTAAACATTCACAGGGATTAACTTGCAAGTATAAAATAAATAACATGAACACATGAGAAACCAAGATTTAACTTGGAAACCCAATATGGGAAAGACCACCAATGTAACTAGTTACTAATTTTCACTCTTCTAAAGTGAGCCCTTTTAGGAGCCAACCTAGTTAAAGGTTACAAAACACATGGTTAGGTGTGACCTTGTTAGAGGATTTAATGACCCTATTAGGAGTGGCCTTGCAAGAGGTCTTAAAAAAATTCAATAGAACTATCACCTTGTTAGAGGATTTACAACTGGCTATTAAACCAACTCTGTTAAGAGATTTTGGAATCACTGCTATAATGGTAAGAGAGTAACAATTAAATAACTTAAATGAGATGTAATAAAATTGTTGATTACAGATCTCTATTCTACTTCATGCTAGATCCTTCTTGATTGAATATTACTTTTTTGCTCCACAAGGATATCCAACCTTCCTTCAAGTTCGCTCACACACTTTCCTTCTCAATCAATACATACACTCACATTCTCTCTCATACATTAGAATATCAACTTGACCTTATATTTATATCATTCAGATTATCAAGTCAGCTCAATTAGAAATTACAATGACCAATAATCATTACCACAAGCGGCTGGAATCAATACTTGAAATAATTAAACTTCATATCCCAAATCAACAAAATCCTTCATTGGCTGACCCTGCTTGATAAACACTGATCTGAAATGATTTCCTTTGTTAAACAAAAAAGAGCTTGGTTAACACTACGAACTTGCAAAATCCTTTGGCAACTGAGTGAACTTGGTGAACACTAACTCTGACTAATTTTTCCTTCATTAACCATGAGAACTCGGTTAACACTACTTTTTGCCATAATTTCCTTTGATGCTTGAGTGAGCTTGGTAGATACTGTCTTCATAGAGTAATCTCTAGGAATGCTTGGTAGATAAGAAAAATTTCCTTGCTGATGAATTAAGCTCGATAAGCATTGACTGTCAACTAATATGACATTTGTGTAACATCAAAGACAACACATAATTAGATAATTGTATTCAAAATCCCCCTCTTTGGTATTGATGGCAACACAACATGTACCTTTCAAGTATTTCAAGATTCTTTTGATTGTCATCATATGATTTTCTCTAGGTTTTGCTGAGAATCTTTCCCTTATACCAACTATAAGAGCAATATCAAGCCTTGTATGAAGTACATACTATAATTTTCCAATCATTAATGTATATAAGGTCTGATCTACCTCTTTTGAGTCATCATCTTTGGTAAGCTTTAATCCAGTACACACGAGGGTTCCAACTGGTTTTGAATTTTTCATATCAAACTTCTTGAGTATCTCCTTGATATATTTAGACTAAGAGATGTAGATGCCATTCTTGCTCTGCTGTATCTGAAGACCAACAAATATATTAATCTCACCAAACATAGACATTTCAAACTCTTTGTTCATTTGCTGTAAAAATTCTTTCCATAGATCACCATTCCTAGTAAATAAATTATCATCCACAAATATTTCTACTAAAATAATCTTGTTATCTGGTCCTTCCTTAATGTACAAACTATTATTATCATTAGTTCTCTGGAAACCAATCTATATAAGGTAGTTATGCAATCTTTCATACATTGCTCTAGGGGCTTGTTTTAGACCATACAATGCTTTATGTAATTTTTTGACCATGTCCCTTTTGTCTGGATAAAAAAAAACCTTCTGGTTGTTCAATGAAAATTTCTTCATCAAGAATACCATTGAGAAATGTAGATTTAACATCCATATGATATACTTTAAATCCTTTATGTGCTACATATGCAAGTAAGGTCTTGAGATCTTCTAGTCTTGCAATAGGAGCAAAAGTTTCACCATAATCAATGCCTTCTTCATGAGAATAGCCTTTACACACCAATCTAGCTTTATTTCTTGATACCTTACAATCTTCATTCAACTTATTCCTAAATACCCATTTTGTTCTATTCACATTTTTGTCTTTAGGCCTAGGTACAAGAGTCTAGGTTTTGTTCTTCTCTATTTGATCTATCTCTTCATTCATAGTGTCAATCCAACTTTCATTTTCTAATGCATCTTTGACATTTCTAAGTTCAAAATCAGCAAGTAAACATGTACCTTTTAGCTTACTTCTTGTCATAGTATCTTCTAATTTATCTCCAATAATCTGATATAGTGCATGATGCCTCCTGACATACTTGGCTAATATAGGTTCTTTTCCTTTTGAAGGAATTGCATTATCATCCTCTTGTATTTCAACTTCTGGTTCTAGTTGCTCAGACATGGTAGGCATTAGCTTAGTAGCTTCAGAATGTGACTCGGGTCCTTATGACTTGGTTTAAACTTCTTGCAACTCAGTGACTAAGGAAGAATCAAGAGTAAAAGTCTCCTTATTGATAGATGTGTCTGGCAATGTATCAGGTTTGATGTAAAAAAATCTTCTATAATCTTTTGGTTCCTTTTTGCTTTCTTCTTCAGTCCTTTCTGCAAACCCATCAATTCTCACATGTGCACTTTATATGATTTTATGAGTAGACAAATTCAAACATCTATATGCCTTACTTTTGCAAGAATAACCTAAGAATATACCTTCATCACCTTTCACATCAAATTTTCCTTTTCTAGATTCTTCCAAGATATAACATTTACTTCCAAATACTTTTAGGTAACTTACATTAGGTCTATAGCCATACCATAACTCATAGGGAGTTTTATATGAGTCCTTATACTATACTTGGTTTAAGGTATGAACTACAATGCTGATAGCTTCCTTCTAGTATTTGATAGCAATGTTCTTTTTAATCAATAGAGTTCTTGCACAATCCATGATAGATTTTTTCTTCCTTTTAGCCATTCCATTATGCTCAGGAGTTCCAAGGGCTGATACCTATCTTTTGATTCCTCTTTGAATGCAAAATTTATTGAATTCATTGGAGATGAATTCACCACCTCTATCTGATCTTAAGCATTTCAGTCTTTTCCCTATTTCCTTCTCCACTCTTGCCAAATACCATTTGAATTTGTCAAATGCTTCTGACTTCTCTCTTCGATACATTATAGTCATCATTCTAGAGTAGTTTAAAAAAAAAATAATGAAGAATTTTTCTCCACTATAGCTTTCTATTCCAATATGTCCACACAAATCACTATGCACAATTTCTAAGATATCTTCAAATTGATAATTTTTGCTTTTAAAACTAGTCTCTCCCATTTTTCCAATCTGACAATTCTTGCATAGACCAACATCAGGTTTCTTCAAACTAGGAATGCCTCTTACTTTCCTGGATTTTCTTATTTTCACCATGTTATCAAAATTTACATGACATAAACTTATGTGCCATAACCAACTTTCTTCAACTTGAGCAATAAAACATGAGCACTCACCAAGATCAAGATAAAATAGGTTACCTTTTGTTTGTTTGCCTGATCCAATTAGTTTCCCTTTGTAATCTAGTAGTCTTGCCTTGCCATGCATGAATTCCACCTTGAATCCAATATTGATTAGTTGTGCTACACTTAGCAGATTATGTTTTAGTCCTTCAACCCAATAAGCATTATCACATACAAGTTCTTTGGTTAATGAGATTCAACCTTTCCCTTTTATGCAACAAGGTTCATTGTTTCCAAACCTTACACTACCACCATCATAGTCTTCAAAGTATTCAAACTTTGTTTTTTCACCAATCATATGATGTGAACATCCACTATCTATGATCCATGTATCATTTTTTCTCACATGAGAGATAAGTGCCATCTTATCTTCTTCTTCATCATCAGATTCATCTTTCACAACAATGTAAACTATTTCATCTTCATTGTTATCAGAATCTTTAGCCATAAAACATGTCTTTTTACCTTTTTCCTTAAATTATTTGAAATCCTTCTTTCCATTACACTTGTGACCTTTCTTCTAATCCTTGCTTTCTTTTTTTGAGCACCTGGCAGCAATATGACCAATTTCTTTACATGAAAAACAAATTAAGGGAACTTTACCTTTGTATTTTCCTCCGCCTCTAGAATATTTCCTTGCAAGTAGAGCTTCAACAACTTCAAGATCAATGTTAAAAATTTCTTTTGATTCTTCTTCACTTTCTAATTGAGTGTCCTTAATTTTCTTACCTTTTTCTTTACATAAAAGCTTAGCCTCAAATGTAGATTCAATATTCTTGGAAGTTGGAAAATAATTATCATAGTTATCTAGCTCAAAGGCTATCAATCTTTATACTAATGTATCCAAAGTTATCTTTTGATTTGTCTCACATCTTCTTTCTTGAATAGTAGATACTCTAATTGCATAGATAGGAAGCAATGTTCAAAGAACTTTACTTACAATAGTTTCTTCCTTGATCTCTCCTCCAGAAGCTTTGATTGCACTGACACTTGCTTTGATCCTTTCAACATATTTGGAAATGTTTTCATCTTCTCTCATTCTCATATAATCAAATTGTCCTCTAAGGCTTTCTACTTTGGCTCTCCTCACATTTTTATCACCACCTTAGATGTCCTTTAGGTTGTTCCACATAGCAAAGGTGGATTTGCAATCTTTGATATTATCAAATTCCTCATAGGTTAGAGCAGATGCAATGTCTATCATCATGGTGTTGTGATTCTTTTTCACAGCAATGTCTCCAATAGATAGTGTACCAGTGGGAGTTGTGTATTCTTCATCAAGGTATTTCAATCTTGAATCACCTATGAAAGCCAGATGAAGTCTCACGAGCCCTTGCCATGTTGAAAAGTTATCTCTGTTAAGCTTTGAAATTTCTCTCTTGTAAGACATCCTAATCTTTAGCTTATGTCCTTGAAACCTTTCCTGCAAGCACCAAAAGCTTTGATACCAATTTTTGGAAATATAGATGGAGTAATTGAGAGGGGGGTGAATCAATTACCACAAAAATATTTTAGATCCCTTGGATGTTAACAATAAAACTAATTGTTGCTGTCATTCAGTAAACACATAAAAATTCTTGTAACTTGGTAAAAGAAGTGTGATTTACTTATTACTAATTTTAAACATTCAAAGCGATTAACTTCCAAGCATAAAATAAATAACATGAACACATGAGACACTAGGATTTAACGTGGAAACCCAATATGAGAAAAACCACCAATGTAACTAGTTACTAATTTTCACTCTTCTAAAGTGAGCCCTGTTAGGAGCCAACCTAGTTAAAGGTTACAAAACACACTATTAGGTGTTACCTTGTTAGAGGATTTAATCACCTTGTTAGGAGTGGCCTTGCAAGAGGTCTTAAAACAATTCAATAGAACTATCACCTTGTTAGAGGATTTACAATTGGCTATTAAACCAACTCTACTAAGAGATTTTAGAATCACTGCTACAATGGTAAGAGAGTAACAATGAAATGATCTGAATGAGATGAAACTAAATTGTTGATTACAGATTATAGATCTCTGTTTTGCTTCATGCTAGATCCTTCTTGATCGAATATTACTTTGCTTCTCCACAAGGATATCTAACCTTCCTTCAAGTTTTCTCACACACTTTCCTTCTCAATCAATCAATACACTTGTATGCTCTCTCATACATTAGAATCTCAACTTGACCTTATATTTATATCTTTCAGATTATCAAGTCAAATCAATTACAAATTACAATGACCAACAATCATTACCATAGTCAGCTAGAATCAATACTTGAAATAATTAAACTTCATATCCCAAATCAACAAAATCTTTCATTGGTTGACCTTGCTCAGTAAACATTGATCCTGAAATGATTTTCTATGTTAACCAACAAAAGCTTGGTTAACAGTGAAAACTTGCAAAATCCTTTGGCAACTAAGTGAACTTGCTGAACACTAACTCTAACCAACTTTTCCTTCATTAACCATTAGAACTCAGTTAACACAACTTTTTGCCATAATTTCCTTTGATGCTTGAGTGAGCTAGGTAGACATTGTCTTTATAGAGTAATCTCTAGGAATGCTTGGTAGATAAGGAAAATTGCCTTGTCGACCAAGTGACTTTGGTAAGCACTGATTGCCAATTGATATGACATTTGTGTAACATCAAAGACAACACACAATTATACAATTGTATCCAACAATTAAAATGCTTCCTTGTTCTCTCAGGACTCTAATGTTGGGTACCTTGTCTAACCTATTACAAAAACTCAATTAACAATTAATGAATTCTCATAACACTACTCATTCTTTTTAGTCATTGTGTTAATGAAGTGAATATAATTCTCATATCACTAGTGCTTTAATGTTAAGAATGGATGCTATGAAAGTCTTGACTCCTTGGCTTTGGAAGGAATTGAAGAACAATGGTTTGACAAGGATTAGAGAATTCCATTGATCTGTGGATGTCTAAGAACACACTACAGATTGAAAAGCTCATGCTAGAGGTAGGGAAATTCATGTATAATTTAATCTAGAAAAGGCTTCCAAAGATAAAATTAATGAAAAAGAGGGTCCTGGAAAAGAGGCTCTATCAGAAATCCCAAAAATGAGGATAGAATATACTTCCAATCAAAGACATATTTGAAGAGAAATTCTGATATAGGTAGGCTAGATAAAAGAACTTGATAAAATGTGACATAAATTCCTATAGTAGTAATCCACATCGAATACTAGAGAGCCCAAATTTCCTTAAAAATAGGTTGTGGAAAAGGTCAATACTGCTTACAGTAAGATATTATCAATGTACCAGAAAAATCATAATCATAGTTTCACTTAGTGGGTGGAGGCATTTTTAGTTGAACTGGGAGTGTGGGTTTGTCATTTTCTATTTATTGCAATGAAAAGCAATTGGTCAAGGACTTGAATGTCGAGTATTTATTTTCAACCATCTAACTTGTAGAGAAGGATTAGAAGGGAAAATCCCAAGTCAAGAATTGAATGCCAAGTATTTATTTTCAACCATCTAATTCCTGAAGCACCCTATTGTTAACTAACATTTATAATGGATAATATACTATCTGATTAATGAAAGCCTTTACCAAAAAGAAACTTTCAACTATGGTAGATAATAGAAATAAGAAAACTATATCTTGCAACCAAAATTAGTGAAAAAGAAATTACTTCATAGATAATAATGTAATACCTCCCATAGAATATTTGTTCTAAATTTAACAAATGTTGCATAGTGATTTAAATGAACAATATTCATGCAACTAATTTCTTTTTATCCACTACATTATATTGAAAACCATATAATATTAGACTAAAATAGAGGCCTAAAATTAAATATGAAGGTTACCTTGGTTTGGATGTAGTAATGAAGGTTGCTCCAGTAGTCCTCATCAACTATGGTTTGTGGATTTCTTATGGGGTTGAGGTTGTTCAAAGCAACTGTCAAATGACTATTGCAAACTAGAATGCTAAGGAGGGATATAATTACCTAATTAAAAAATAGCTAAGACCAAAGACAAATGTCTATTCAAAATAAGGACTAATTGTATGGTGGCTTGTGGACTGCAAAATCATCTATTGTCATATGGGAGTTATGGTAGGAGAGAAATAGACACATTTTTAAAAATAAAAGGATAGGATAGTAACAACTTACCGAAAAGATGGAGGCTTCCATTATCAAGATTTTGAATAATAGAATATTGAATATGCAAAAAGTGGTGGAAAAGATGACTTATTTGGATGAGAAGATGAGAGGTAGATGGATTTGGGTTTTGTGATTCCCTTGTATGTTAGTTTGAGCTTCACTTGGTTTCAAGAATACTATAATATTCTCTATTTAACAAGGCCAATCATTTGAAGGTGGAAGCTCATTTGGCCTTGCCCCCCTCCCCCTAACATCAATCTAAATTACCCATTATCATCTATTTACATACTTCACTCATTCATTCGTCCATTTATGAACTATAACATTCAATCAGTAACATCACATAACATTCATTAATATGATATAAAATTTATTAATACACAACACTAATCAAGACTTCATTAACACATAACAATATTCATTAACATAAAATAAAAATCAATATTAATATCCAACATTCATAGATAATTACTTAAAACAAAGTTCTTTCATTATCCAACAAGGTTTATCAAAGACCATTTTGAAAACATCATTTCTTCTTTTTGTTTTTCTTAGCTTTGTTAGGAAAATGGCTGATAGGAGCATAAATATCTTCCTCATTATCCTCCTCTTGTGATACATGTAATGTCAAATTATGATGGCTCCTCCTCTTTGGAGGAGTAGGAGGCTACTACATTAAAGGGGGCTCTGTTGCAAGAACAAGTAAATGTGTTAAATTGGCATACTCTTTTTCTTTTTTTAACTATTACAAGTCTATAATTAAATACTAGTACAACATAACATGCATTTTTCTTACTTGAAAATGCCACATCATGTACGTTAACATTTTGATCTGCCACCACGTCAACATGTTGAACACTTGAAACATGCTAGACTTCTTCACCATGATTTTCAACATGCTCTAAAATATTCAAAAAAAGGATACACATCAAATTGCAATTGAAGACGATAAATTGTATTCATAATTGCATAATTAATTTCCAATAGAAAATTAATACCTCCACCACTATAATGTACATCATAGCCTTCATTACGAGTAGGTTCTATGATAGGATATGAAGGTTACAGTAAAATTTTATGTAGTCAATTTATGTTCAAAACTGGCACCAAAAAAGAATTTTCTCAATTATTCAATTTCATTTACTTTTTATCTAACCAATTTACCTATGTCTCATTTGGTGCACTAGATTTTTGGGTAAGCCTTTCAGATTCTCAGTGTAGGCATGCATCCATGACTTTATAGCCTTCCTTCAAGGCAATTTTTCTATCTTCATCTGTGAGCTCCACATTAAATTTTGTGCCCTATAATTTTTTCTTAACATCATTAGTTTTTCATGCATGGTTTCATTAAACAAAATTGTTTGCAACATTATATATATATGAAATTTTTTTGTTGTTACTTACAAGTCAAGACTGAAGATTCATATAGCCACTAGAGCCAAGTTTGTGTTGGCCAACATTTTCTAGTCTCAATTTTGTAGCCACGGATGTGTCTTGCAATCTATGAACGGTTTCAAACATGTTAGATTATATATTTAAAAAGATCACTAATTAGTGCATGATTATAATGTACTTAATACTATCAAGGCATACCTTCTCTTTCTTTGTGTTAGTTCATTTACTCTATTTGCACATAGCCTTTTCTCCTTTGCATCTTCTATTATTTCATTCCACTCCATTGGTGGAATCATAGGAGGACACTCACACTTTGGGTTCTCCATAAGACCCCTTCTATATTGATCCCTCATAGTCACTTTTGTAGCCACAGATGTGTCTTGCAGTCTATGAACAGTTTCAAACATGTTAGATTATATATTTACAAAGATCACTAATTAGTGCATGATTATAATGTACTTAATACTATCATGGCATACCTTCTCTTTCATTGTGTTAGTTCATTTACTCTATTTTCACATAGCCTTTTCTCCTTTGCATCTTCTATTATTTCATTCCACTCCATTGGTGGAATGATAGGAGGACACTCATACTTTGGATTCTCCATAAGACCCCTTCTATATTTATCCCAAATAGGTCCTCAAAAGATGTAATCAACTAATTTTTTAAATTCAGATACCTATAAATTCCACCTTTAAAATAAAATAAAATTGTTAGATCAATAACGTTAATATAGTACAATAAATGGAAGAAAAGAAAAATTATGTAGCAATGATATGAAACTATGTATCTTTTACATATGGTGGGTCCAAATAGCCTCAATGTCATATCAAAAAGATGGTCAAAGAAAACATTATTACTTACAAAAACATAAAGGGATTATTAGTCAAAATTGAGTTATGTATAAGTAAACTAAATTTACACTTTAAAAATAACAATTTGAAAGCACCTAGAAGTTTTTGTAATTTAAATGGAAACATAGTTTTCTTGTTCAGCAACAATGTCCATTCAAATGAACTAGTACTAGTCACACAGATTGCTCTAGCAAATTGATCAGCTTTAGTAGTACTACTCTCTGTTGCTTTATCAACTGAAGGTCTATCTATTAGTGCACAAAATATGTACATGAGTACAAAATCCACCCAAAAAAAAATAATGCATGATTAGCACATTACACAATATAGAAAAAAAAGGTTTTACCAATTTTACTGGGCATAGACGAGGATGTTTGCATGCTCCTTTTTGCTGCCAATGCACAAGGCAATATTGGACTGTCGACTAAAGGAGGCATCCACACTTCATCGTGAGCTAAAGAATACAGTATTATTAGCAAAGACATTTACAATGGATAAAGATAAAATGGGATACTAGCTAGAAGTGTCCAAAAAAAGAAGTTAAGTGTTATAATATCGATTAATACAAACAAAGTAAGTGTTACTTACACAAAGGTTGTGTGCTACAACTCTCACCATGTTCACCGCGTGATGTCACAACTATCACATATTTATGTACAACAACACATAATATTTTAGATCATGATCCATAAGATACTATAAAATATTAATGTCTATTGAATTTCTATTATGGCTTTAAAAAGTTTATTGTTGATCATAGTCCCCAATACTTAATCAATTGGTCAAGATGAAAAGGAGGATTTCTGGTGAAATACTTTTTTAATTCAATAGCTCTAATAATAGCAT
Organism: Cupressus sempervirens; assembly: GCA_028749045.1. Classification (NCBI taxonomy): domain Eukaryota; kingdom Viridiplantae; phylum Streptophyta; class Pinopsida; order Cupressales; family Cupressaceae; genus Cupressus; species Cupressus sempervirens. The sequence goes on from CM053788.1 coordinate 311,859,807, forward strand.
GAATTTTCCCACTAATGGGAAAAATATAAATAAACTATGAATGTTGTTACATGTGTTCCATCAAGTGTTTAACTGCTTAATGCAATAAGACCCACTTTAAAGGTACCAAAGAATAGTGTTTGGGGTGAAATGTTATTTCATAGAGGCATATTTGGTGCAAATCTGGGAAACAAAATCTTTGGGTTTCTCATTGTTCATATTATCATTTCAAGGACTTAAATAAGAAATAAGATTTAACCATAATAATAGCAACAGACTTATTTTAGCAATTTCTAAAGTTTCCAATTGTACACTATATTTGTGTAACACTCTAAACCCTTCTATCCAAGGTATTCCATGAGATTGAAATGCTTAGATGCTAGCTTAGAGCTCCCTATCCATTGAGTGCAAGAATACATAAAATAACATGAAATATGCTCTTAGTTGAGCTTAAAAAATACAGCCCTTGCTAGTAAACCACGTAATGGGAGATTCTAAAGACAAGATACAAGTATACAAATGTCCACAAGGAGCTCTTGAAGGATGTAGTGCAAAATGTAAATTAAACTAGTATGAATATGCAAGATGTAACTAGATTCAACAATATGAGAGTATTAAAAATCCAACTAATTACTATGTGAGCTAAATTATTGAAAAATGAAAGCCAAACTATATAGATCTAAGCTAAAATGCTTATGGATGATAGAATGAGACAAGGAATATAAATTCTCCACAAGCTCTTAAGAATTCAAATGATATACTATCACCATAAAAATATTCAAGAGTGTTTTTTCATATGAGGAAAGAGCCCTCTTTTTAAAGAAAATTGGACGGTTGAGATCAAAAGACAAGAACTGCTTAATCAAGGGTGGAGAATAATCCTTGCCTAATTTTTGACATTAAAATGTCCTTAGTCAAAATAAAAGGCTCCACTCATAGAAAATTATGCATTTTTGTAGAAAATGATTTTGTTTTGTCAAAATAGGAGGCTACATGAAAAATTACACCTTCATGTGTAGACAAAACTTTTGTCAAAATAGGAGGCTCTACACATGGAAAATGATACCTTCATGTCTAGACAAAATGATTTAGTCAAAATAGAAGGCTCATTTGTAGACAAAAAAATATTTATTTTATTTATGAAATAAGAAATGTGTGGATGGATTTTTGAGAATTGTATTTGAATTAAAAGGGAGAAAATTCTTTTAGTCAAATATGTGTTTAGAATATGATGGTCAAACTATAAGTTAAAATTAAATAAATTGCTTTTACCTTATTTTTGAAAGTTTGTGATCAAACACTTAATAACATTAGCAAAAAATGCTAGATAGGGGTTTATGGTCTAGGTAACCATTTTTAGGTGATTACATTTGCCCCTCTTTTACTAATGTGTGATCAATATGGGAATACATGAGGTCAAAGAATAGAAGAAGCTAAGCATTCCTCATCTAATATGTGATCAATATGGGAACACATCAAATGAAGAAGCCATGATAGCAAATAGATAGATAGCTGTAACTTCAAAGAATTAAGCCATTCTCTAACTAATGTGTGACCGATATTGATGGGAACATAGCCCAAGCACAAAATTGACACAATAGGAAAGGGAAAATTTTATTAACTATGAAAATATGCTAGTAAACTTAGTGTAGAGAAACAGACTCCAAAACATGCCCTATGGGCTTACAATAGCATAAATCTAGAGATAATTTCTTTTTCCAGTACCTGCTCTCAACTCCACTCCGAACTGCCTTTTACAATGCCAAAAATGTCCTTAAATAGACCCCAAAGGGTTAAGGATTAGGAATACATTCTAGAAAGTGCTAGTTAGCACCCACCGACCAAGTAGAAGGCTCCGAAAGCTGCATTAGAAGTCAGCGCAAAACTAGAAGAATCCAAAAATGGTAACTGAACTTTCAGGAGGCATAACTTTTGAACTATAGCTCCGATTGACAAATTTTTTACATTTTTGGAAAGCTCTCGAAGCACTCTATAGCCCTATGGACAGGCTTTGGTTGTCCCCCATTTTTTGGCCCTATACAAGGTCATTTAATACCCCTAACCTAACTTTGAAGCATTCTTAGGAGGTCTCTAGAAACCAACAAACTGCAATAACTTTCAAACCGTGGGGCCTTTTGACCTGATTCTTTTTCTGGAATGCTCTAAATTACAATTACATTCATCTGACCAATTTACACCTTCTAATTTACCAAAATTATGGCTCAATTACATACTCCTATTTTTTTGGCATTTACACATATCCCAAGGTGTTCAAATACTCTAACCTAGAACACTAATAGTGGAATTGTGAGAGTTGGAACCTTTATTTGACCCAAATGGGTATCTAGAAATGACAACACATGAAATAGAAACTAAGTCTAGGTACATTTTTTTGGTGACATAGGATTGCCCTTATACCTCTGGATGCTTCTGCATCAAACACCTAGGGTAGATTGAAAAGTGACCCTGTCACTTTATGGATGGTAGAGGAAATCCCAAATGGGAAACCTCAATTGCTGATATCCAAGTTGAGTCCTCGATCGATCGGCATTTCCACTTAACTAGATACTCTTCATACTGCCTATTTATGGTACTCCTACCCACACAATGATCTAGAATGTCTTCTATCTCCTCCTTCTTAGAAGCAGGAATTGGACATGGCTCTAACATCAGCTCCTCATCTACACCATCATCATGATACTCTGTTAAGTATGCAATGTTGAAGATAGGAGAAATGTGAATTCCATATGGCAACTCCACCTCATATGCATTTCTTGACTCATGTTTGTTCAGAATTTTGCAGGGGCCAAATTTCTTCATCTTCAACTTGTTGTAAGTACCTACTGGAAATCTCTCCTTTCTTAAGTGTACCATGACTAGATCCCCTACTTGGAACTCCTTATGTCTTCTCCTTTGATTAGCCCTAGCTTTATACAATTGACTCATCCTTATAATGTGTGCCTAGACCTCCTCATGTTGGTGCTTAATATGTTCAACAAACTCTTCTTCTTTAGCACTTGTCCTCTCCCCTTGCTCCATCTTCCTCAATTTTGGTGCAGTCCTTGGGCTACTTCCATATACAATTTGGAATGGTGATTTACCAGTACTCCTATTTATAGAGTTATTGTAAACAAATTTTGCTTGTGGTAGAATCAAATCCCATCCTTTAGTCTTATCCCCAACTAAACATCTTAGCGAATTGTCTAGACTTCTATTTACCACTTCTGTTTGGCTGTGAGTCTGTGGGTGATGTGTGGAACTAAATTTCAAGTCTATTCTCAACTTCTTCCACAATGTTCTCTAGAAATACCTCACAAATTTAGTGTCTCTATCAGAAACTATACTCTTTGGGAGGCCATGTAGTCTTACCACCTCTCTGAAAAATAAGTCTGCAATATGGATAGCATCACGAGTTTTATGGCATGGAATAAAATGTGCCATTTTGGAGAACCTATCAACCACCACAAATATTGAGTCATTACCCCTTTGTGTCCTTGGCAATCCAAGAACAAAATCCATACTTATGTCCTCCCATGGCTTTGATGGAACAGGAAAATGTTGATAAAGTCTAGTATTTTGATTAAATCCCTTGGCCACTTGACAAATCTGACAACTCTGTACAAACTTCTTCACATCCTATGAAATTTGAGGCCAAAAATAATTTTCTCTAAGAATGGAAATGGTCTTATCTTGACTAAAATGTCCTACCATCTCTCCACTATGTTTCTCCTTAATTAGATATTCCCTCATGGAACTCCTTGGAATACACAATTGACTGCCCTTGAACAACATACCATCCTAAATCAGATAGTCTAACCACTTAGTTTTGTCTACAACAACAGGTTCTTTACAAGCTTTCCATGCTTCAGCAATATCAGGATCCTTAGGGTACAGATTCTTGAGTTCAACAAACCCAACTACTTCAACTTACATTACAGTAACCAACAACTGTCTCCTACTTAATGCATCTACAACCCTATTAAATTTTCCACTTCTATGCTTCAACACAAATGTATAGCTCTGCAAGAACTCTACCCACTTCATATGCCTCTGATTCAATTTACCTTGGCTATTTAGATATTGCAAGGCTTGGTGATCAGTATATAAAACAAATTCCTTTGGCAATAAATAATGCCTCCATTTCTTTAAGGCCTAAACTATTGCATAGAACTCTTGATCATAAACATAATACTTCTTTTTTGTGTCATTCAATTTTTCACTAAAATATGCAATAGGCTTACCTTCTTGGCTCAATACAGCTCCAATAGCACTACCACTAGCATCAAAATCCACCTAGAATACCTTTCTAAATTCTAGAAGTGCCAACATAGGTTGTTCTGTCACCTTCTTCTTCAAAAATTCAAAACTTCTCGCAGCTGCCGCAGTCCATTTGAACTCTTTTCTATCCCCTCTTATTGTGTTAGTTAGGGGTGCACATATGCCACTAAAATTCTTAATGAATTTCTTGTAAAAACTAACCAGACCATGAAATGATCTCACCTCAATAGTAGACCCTCGAGTAAGTCATTCCAAGATGGATTTTACCTTCTTTGGATCCATTTTAAGACCTTCAGGTGATATAACAAACCCCAAGTAGACTAACTCCCTTTTTGCAAAGATACACTTCTTCAGATTAATTAATAGTTTCTCTTCCCTTGACCTTTCAAGGACACTATGAATATGCAATAAATGTTCTTCCAAAGTCTTGCTGAAAATTAAAATATCATCCAAATAGACAATAATTTTTTTTCCCAAGAACTTCTTAAGTACCTCATTCATAAGTCGCATGAAGGTGCTTGGGGTGTTCTTCAATGCAAAGGGCATGACTAGCCACTCATAAAGACCCTCCTTGGTCTTGAAGGCAATTTACCACTCATCTCCTTTTCGAATCTATATTTGGTGATAGCCACTCTTGAGATCTATCTTTGTGAAGTACTGAGCTCCACTCAAACGGTCCATAAGGTTATCCATTCTTGGCAAAGGAAATCTATACTTGATGGTTAACATGTTTATAGCTCGAGAGCCTATACACATTGTCCACTCTCCATCCTTCTTCGGTGCTAGTACTGCACGTATTGCACATGGACTTAGGCTCTCCTAAATTAAACCCTTTTTCAATAGCCCCTGCTATTGTCTTTTTAGCTCCTTAGTTTTAGTATAAGTTATCCTATGAGTAGCCTTATTAGGCAAACTAGCTCCTAGGATTAAATCTATCTGATGACTGATCTGCCTTACTGGTGGCAATCCTTCTGGAACATTATCAGAGATGATATCTCCAAACTCACTTAATAAATTTGAGTCTTCAAGTTGTATTTCACTACTACCTCCCTTATCTTTTCTAGGAATCAAAGCATAACATATACACTAATGCTTTATGCCATCTAAAATTTTTCTTCCATCAACAAGATAGATCCTAGCATTGATGTATACCTTTTCAACTTCCCTTTTCATGGGTTTGAGTTTATGGCAAACTCCATCCTTTGTTAGAGAGTATGTGTTTGCATGACCATCATGTGTTGCATGCCTATCAAATTTCCATGGTCTACCCAACAATAGATGGAAAACATCCACTAGAATAACATCACAGAGAACTTCATCATGGTAACTCCCAATTTTAAACTTCACTAAACATTGTTCACTTACCAGGACCTTATGATCATCCTTTACCCAAGCAATCTGATAGGGCTGGTGGTGTTTCTCCCTCTTGAGCTTCAGCTTAGAGACCATTTCTTCTAATACCAAGTTATCAGTGCTACCACCATCAATGATCACATCACAACATTTATCCTCACACTTGCACCTGGTGTGAAATAGACTCCTCTTTTGTCCTAGTTCAATCTCACAACTTAGTAGGACCCTTTCATTTACTAAAGTCTCTCCTCTTTTTGCATCCTTTGAATGTGATGACTATGCATCCTCATCCATATGAGCAATCCTAGCTTGGCCTTCAACTGTCCTATCTGTCCTTCCTTGTCATTGAGGGCATTCAAAGGCACAATGACCTTGTTCATTGCAATGGAAATAGGTACCAAAAAAACCTCCTCTTCCTAAACCTTGTCCACATCCTCTACCTCTTCCTCTCTGATCTCCAAGGTTTTGATCGTAGGAGTGGTTGAATTCCTTGTTCCTCTGGTTCTGGCTAGTACCCACATCTTCATTTTTCCTTTGGGTCTCATTTCGACCTCCAGATGACCTACCACTGCCCTTCCTCCTCGACCACACCCTCTTTGTCTCCCTTCAAACTTTTTATTTATCTTTTCTTCAAGTCATAGGGAAAATTGGTATGCCTCTTCAACACTGGTCATTCTTACCAGACTAAATTCCTCCTAGATGCTAGGTCGTAACCCACTGATATAATGAGCAACCTTCTCCTTATTTTCTTCTGCAAGCCCTGCTCTAATTAGAAGTCAATAAAACTCCTCCATATATTCCTAGACTAATTTTTCTACTTGCTTTAACCCATGCATCTTCTTAAACAAATCAAGCTCATAGTCAACAGGAATGAACTGCTTCTTTAGTTTGTCCACCATGAGATCCCACCTTGTGATCTAATCCTTTCCTCTTCTATTTCTTTCCAATTGAACCTCTTGCCACTAGATTTTGGCATGTCCTTTTAGTTTTGCCTTTGCAAACTTAACCCTATCTGAATCCTTGATATCCTCATACTCAAAGTACTCTTCTAGTTCATTGATCTAGTCGATCAACTCATCAAGTTTCAGATTTCTTGAAAAATACACACACATCAATTGTAGGTCTTTTTCCAAACTTAGTAATGGCCCTAAAAAGCCTCTCCTCAACCCGATTTAGAACTTCCCCTTCAACTTTCGGTCCAATTTCTTCTTCTTCATTGTCATCCTCACTTTCTTCACCTGTGGCAATATTTGTTCCTCTATGGAGCTCCTCCTACAATGCCTAAACCTACCTTTTGAGGGCTATAACCTCCTTAGGATTAATTGCTCCAACCCTTCCGCCATGCTCTCTTTATGGAGGCATCTTCTTAACTCAAACCCACAACCACAAAGTCCTGGTACAAACTACCTAATAGTCGGCACTCTATCTACACACTCAGGAAAATCAGCTCTGATACCACTTGATGGGGACACAACCCAAGCACAGAATGGACACAATAGGAAAGGGAAAATTTTATTAACTATGAAAATATGCTAGTACACTTAGTGCAGAGAAATAGACTCCAAAACATGCCCTATGGGCTTACAATAGCATAAATCTGAAGATAATTTCTTCTCCCAGTACCTTCTCTCAAATTCCACTCCGAACTGCCTTTTACAATACTAGAAATGTCCTTAAATAGACCCCAAAGGGTTAAGAATTAGGAATACATTCTAGAAAGTGCTATTTGGCACCCACTGACCAAGTAGAAGGCCCCAGAAGCTGCATTAGAAGTTAGCGCAAAATTAGAAGAATCCAGAAAAGGTAACTGAACTTCCAAGAGGCATAACTTTTGAACCATAGCTCCGATTGACGAACCGTTTATATATTTGGAAAAATCTTGAAGTGCTCTATAGCCCTATGGATAGGTTTTTCTCATCTCCCATTTTTGGGCCTTGTAAGAGGTTATTCAATGCCCCTAACCTAACTTTGAAGGATTCTTAGGAGGTCTCTAGAAATCGAAAAGCTACACTAACTTTCAAACCATGGGGCCTTTTGACCTGATTCTTTTTTTGGAATGCTCTAAATTACAATTACATTCATCCGACCAATTTACACCTTCTAATTTACCAAAATTATGGCTCAATTACATAATTCTATTTTTTTGGCATTTACACGTATCCCAAAGTGTTCAAATACTCTAACCTAGAACACTAATAGTGGAACTATGAGAGTTGGAACCTTTATTTGACCCAAATGGGTATCAAAAAATGAAAACACATGAAACAAAAACTAAGTCTAGGTACTTTTTTTTGGTAACACAAGATCACCCTTATACCTCTAGATGCTCCTGCATCAGATATGGGAACACATGTAGTCAAAGAATAAAGAGACTATAGTAGTAATGGATGTAGAAAGCATTGAGTGAGCAAACTGATAGTGATAGTCTAGAATACTAGTAGATAGATCAAGAGAAAATGGAGATGGTCAAGCATATGCCCCTGAAAGAGAAAATGTTGTCAAGCATAGCAATGATAGATTATGTCTGCCCCCTCGGGATCAAAATTGAAATGATAGAGAGGAAGTGTAGAAACTAGCAAGATATGAGAAAATTGAGATATAGCAAAGTCCATACTGACAGGTAGGTGATTAGAACCAAAGGTTAACCATAAATAAGTGATGGAATGCCCCAATTTGACAAGAATTGACCATGAATGATAAAATATGAAAATGAGGTCAAATCAATAAAAAATAATGATGTAGAGGTGAAAGGTGTGAAGTGAAGTAGACATGAAGCATGGTAATGGTGAAGACATGGAGGAATGAAGATGCCCCAGTAGAGATTCAAAGACTAGAGCTCCAAAAGTTAGCTAATTGTAGAGAAGAAGGTAGAATGTGAAAATGTGATTTTGACTCAAAAGATAAACTAAAATTTTGATTTTGATCCTAACAATGTATCTAGGATGTCCAAATTAGCTAGGGTCAAAAATAATAAGAGATACAAAAGGGTAGATAGATGTGATGATAGGGTTAACCCTTTTGATGATAGAATATCAAAGAGGTGAAGTGATAGATCAAGAGGGTGAAAAGACATGATCAAGAAGAAAGCAAAAGATGAGATGAAAGTAGTTTGCTGAGATATTTGAAAAAAAAAATAGAGCTCTCCCTATATGTAGGAATGAAAGACTATACAAACTAATAAGCAAATTGGTTTAGTAGCAAGGAACAAAAAAAATTTAGACTCTAATTTCATCATCAAGCATTTATAAGATCATACAATCATCACTAGCATGAGCTATGAAGATATGAATATGACCTTATCTAAATGTTGGAATGAGGTGTAAGTATTAAGGCACAAGAAGCCAGAATGAACAGAACACCTATCCCTTTTAATTTAGCAAGGGAACATAAGCATCAAAGCATAAAGGCTAGGATGACCAGAATGTTTCTTGCAGACAATCACACCAAACATGTGAGACATCCGTCTCATGCTAAGTAATCAAAAAGTTTTCTATCCACAATGACCCTTGCATTCATAACCTAACATAGAAGTTTGTGAAGGATAGTCACAGTGACCCATACGTTCAGTAAGAGGATGAGTATCAATATGTACTATAAGATAAATAATTCACTCACATAGAAGAACCAACCTCACTAAAGCATCCACATAAAATGAGTCAAGGTATACACGGCCATCCAACACGAGATAGAGGCCCTTATAGTAGAAACCCCTTTTATATGGATTCTTTAGATCATTGGAACTAAACCATCAAGAAATTTAAAAAAAAAGATCATGTCCCATAGTCCTTCCTCCTCTAGTTTTGAACATCATCAAGTAGCAAGAGACATGAGACTAAAGAAAAAAAAACATCATATAGTCTTTGTGTATCACATAATAATGTGTGATAGTTTTTAACAATGTGCAGTTTGTTCTTATCCTATCCAATAAAGAAAAAGTGGGAGTCAGTTTGGACCATTAAAGTATAGTGGAAATCTAAAAATCATGTCATATCATGAAAAGTTTAGTATCCAATGAACAAATTGAGTGAAAAGTCTAATAAAAAAGGATGTGTGAGACACTTTTCCATGACCACACAAGTTAATATTGACAATTCAATAGACAAATTCACCTACTCCCATGATTACTTTGACGTGTTGCAATGATAGGATGAATGAAATGACATGTAGAGACAACAATGTATGTTGAAGTTTTTCTATAAATAAGCAACGACATTGATTGAACCAATTCACAAGTCTACAAGATTATCAGTAGTCTTGGGAAATTGGAGTGAAGTAAATAGAGCTTGTAAAGTATTATAGTCATGGCTAGTGCTCAAGATAAAATGCAACAAGAACTAATGATGGTAGATACTAGAAAAGGAGGATGGATTGATGAGGGAAGTGATAGCTTGGTGAATGGAACAGGGTAGAGGGGATAGAAAAGAGAAAAGTGCAAGCAGTTAGAACCAAGAGGAGCATCGTCTCATCAAAGGGTTTGTAGATCTAACCCAAAAGTGTTTGGAGATGGTCAAGTGGAGCTACTAGTCTAGGGTCCAATGGAGGACAATGTAGAGGACCCTACCTTGCTTCAATTATTAGCAAAGAGTGCGACAAAACTCATGGAGCAAGAGAAACCAGCAGAGGAAATAAGATCACCAAGCTTGGAGAGACTTAGTGACATTGTAGTTGTGCATGTTAGTTTCACAGATAGCCAAGCAGAGGAGAAAATGCCAATGGAGGAGCCTTCCCAAGATATGGAGCAAGGACCAGTGCTAAAGCTTGTTGCATCACTATGGAGGTAGGGAAAAGGCATGCTATGGGGTATAATCAACATCCTTGAGGAGAACAAAAGTGGTGTTCTCAAGTCTCTATTTTGTCCATTTAAGGAAGTGCAACCTAGCATGGTTTTGCAACTAGTTCATGATGTAGCCAAGGCAATGGAAGTGGAGCTAAAGAAAGCACTGGCAGTAGAGATGAAGTGGGCTAATAATGCAAAGAAATATGTTGAGTTCTTCCAAAGTTTGATTGAAAGAGCTCAAGAAGATGGAGCATGGGAGGAAGCAAAGCAAGTAGAAGCAATGCTGTCAGCAAAATGAGAACGGGCAAAAACTGCTGAAGCATCTTTTGTGGTAGAGCAGGCGGTGGTGGAACAAATTCACAATGAGATGGTGTTGTTACAATCTTAGGTGGAACCATTTAGAGAAATGATGGCAAAGACTAATGCTAAAGCATACCGATCACAAGATCAATTAAATGTTGCCAATGCAAGGATCACCGACTTCATGAACTAGATACATGAAGTAAAGCATGAGAGGGAATCATGGAAGATGACTACGAATAAATATAAGGAAGAATGAGACATTTCTCAATAGGTGATGATAGTACCCGAGGAATCAAAATTGCAAGCAGATATGAATGAAGTGAGGGAGAAGTTAGAGAAGCTGGCATGCAAGGTAGCATACTACATGGGATTGTACCATCAGGCAATCCCTCCAGAGCACCAGAGAGCAATATCCTTCTTGGATAGGATGTATATTACTCAGATGAATACTTTGTTAAGACACAACCATATCTCGATTCTGATGGATACAATCTAGGAAGGTGCAAGACTAACGCCAGGAGCTTCATCATTTGGGACTACACAAACATGAAAACTGCCAACTGGAAACCCAAATACCCCACCTGCATGAGGAGGGAATTGATGAGTATTTTGCTGATGTTGTGACTTTGTGTATCATGTGGTAGGAAGTATTTGTTCAAGTGGATTGTGGTGATCTCATGCCATAGGTGGATGTTCTTGTGATTTTATTGAAAAATGTTTTAAATGTTTGGTAATTTTTTTATGAATATATGGATTCTTTTGGAATTTTTGAAAAAAATATGTGAATGTTTTTTGGAATTGTTTGAAGAATGTGTGAATTTTTTTTTGGAAATTTTGAAGGATATGTGAATTTTTTTGGAATTTTTGAAGAATATGTGAATTTTTTTGGAATTTTTGAAGAATATGTAAATGTTTTTTTTGGAATTTTTGAAGAATATTGGAAAAGGTAATTTCTATAAAAGTGGGAATAATACAATCCATAGAGTAAGGAAAACCTTTACCTGTATGCGGGAAATTGAATGTCTACAGAGTTGCATAACATTTGGAGAGTTATGGTGTGTAAAGCATAATTCTGTGTGTACTAATAGCCCTTATAAATGATTACAAGCCCAACATTGGGATGTTTCTCTAAGTGTGCACCAAGAGAAACATTCTCAAGGTCTATAAAAAGGCATTTTGGGGGCCCAAAAGAACACCTGGGCCTCAAGAAAGATGAAATAGGCCCTTGAAAAGGTACCTTGACCCAAAAAAGGTGTTTTGGGGGCCTAAAAAGGATGCCTAGGGCCTTGAAAAAGGAAAAATAGGGTCTTGAAAAAGATGCTTTGACCCAAAAAGGATGCTTGAGCCTTAAGAAAGATGAAATAGGGCCTTGAAAAAGGTGCTTTGACCCAAAAGGATGTTGTGGGGGCCTTGAAAAAGACACTTGGGCCAAAAAAAGCACTTGATGGACCTTGAAAAAGGCACTTGGGCCAAAAAAGGCACTTGATTGGCCTTGAAAAAGGTGCTTGGTCCTAAAAAGGTGCTTGATGGGCCTTCAAAAAGGTGCTTGGGCCTAAAAAGGCACTTGATGGGCCTTGAAGAAGGCAAAATAGGGCTTTGAAAAAGGCATTTGGGCCAAAAAAGGTGCCAGAGGGGCCTAGAAAAGGCACTTTGGGCCAAAAAAGGCACTAGAGGGGTCCACAAAGGACTCTGGGGCCTCGAAGAAGCTGCTAGAGGGGGAGCTAAGCTCTCACACTTACGCCTACTTATTTTGTGCCCTCAGCTATATGAGGATGAAAGAGTCTGATGGATATTTGGGCTTTTGAGATAGCATTGATATATTTGTTGAAGGGGGGTATAGACTAATCATGGCCACTACAACTTAAATAAGACTAATCATGGCCACTAAAACCTAAATAAGACTAATGATTCATTGGGAATTGTTGTTCTTGACAAGAGGAAGGAAACAGGGGCACCTTTAGTGCTATCTACATTGTGCTAGATTTTCCAAAGTCTCGCAAAATGTTTTAGGACATTACTACATTGCTTCGTAATTTTAGCGAGGCATGTGGGGTTGAAATATCTAATGTCCTATTGTATAGCCTAATTGGGATAAAGTGAGGTAGGAATTGATAAGAATTTTGGGTTGTTGTTAATGTTTTGAGCTTTTACAGCCATGTTTGGCAATTATGACCCCCTTTTACATGTGTTGGGCTATTTGTGGAATTTTTTGATATTTTTAGATGATTTTTATTTTTTTTTGATATTTTTGTGGCAATTTTAAAAAATTTTGATTTTTTTTGGCAAATTTTGAATTTTGTTGATATTTTTAGACAATTTTTGAAATTTTAGGTAGTTTTTGAATTTTTTTGCAATTTTTGGGATTTTTTCAGCATCACATATGGATTTTTTTGGGTTTTTTAGAATGACTTAAAGATTGCTAGCTCTTAAGCAAGACCACATCATTTTCTCCCAATGTCTAGCAAGGTATAAGACATGATGGAGTGGGGAGATAGTGGATAAGAAAATATGGATAAGAAAGGAGTATGAAGCAAGCGAAAGCGATCCTTAAGGAGTAACTCCTTAAGAGTACCCAAGCTAGGGAAAGATAACCATATAAAGAAGGTTTTGGATAAGCAATGGAAGCAATGAGCAAGATAGTGCATAGGATAAGCAGTAAATCTAACAAGTGAGATAACATATGGCATAAGTAGTGGGAGGCAATAAGTGAGATAGCATGAAAGCATGTAGTCCAAAAGAGTAGCCATGTCAAGAGACCTTTGAGAACCATGTTTTATTTATTGTAATCAAGATCAAGGGATAAACTAGATAGGATAGCAATGGGATAGAGCAATAATAATAAAGCTCAAGATGGAGGCTATGAGTGAATGAGAAATCACAATAGAGAATCTCACAGATAAGATAGCCAATATGCAAAGATAGCTCAACATTGCCAAGATCAAAGAGAGAAGAGGGGATACATGGATGATGGAAGAATTATGCATGATGCCTGTTTACCAAGTTTTCATCATGGTACTTATCCAAGGTGCCACAAGAAGTAGTTTTCACCATAGGATGAATTTTATTTCTCTTTCCTTTTGCTACCAAGGTGCCATAAGAAGTGGTTTTCACCAAGGCACATTTTCTCTCTTCTTTTTTTTCTTTAAATTTTTTTTTTTTTTTTTTGAATTTTAATCTTCTTTCTTTTTTTGAACTTTTAAGAAAGAAGGCAAGTTTTTTAGATAATGATCCTTGAAAGGATAAACCATGATATTCCAAGGATTCAAAATGATATGCTCAAAGATGTTGATAGGAAAAGGAAGATGGAAGATAAAAATGGAGGATAAGGTTTTATGTAAAGCAAGTGAGGTTGGGAGATAGCAGGAATAAGAAAATGAGGAAAAAGGATAGAAGGTAGAAGGATTGTGAAAGGGTAGACAAAAAGAAAGGCAAGATCAACATCAACACACACCTTGAAGGGTGGTGAGAGGATGGAGGAAATGTAAATGAAGGAATACGTGAAGGAATATGGTGAATGGATAGAAGAGGTTGCAGTTTAGGCACATGGAATGGAAGAATGCCTTTGGAAGATGATGAAGTCTTTGGAAGCTTGAATGTCAATTTCACTTGTTTCTCAACATTAGACTCTTTCAAGAGAGACTTTGGAATCCATATAGCCATAGGCTTTTCATTTCTTTTTGATGATTTAGAGAGAATATCTTCAATGGTGGATTTTGGAACCCATAATTGTTTTATAGTTTTCTTCTTAGATATATCTTTTGACTTTGTGCCTCTATGTCGATTAGAGGAGACATGGTGATCTTTTTAAGATGGATTCTTGTATTTCTTATTTTTCTTGTATTGAACATTCAAGTTACTTCCAAAAGACTTGGGATGTGTGGAAGAAGGAGGATATCACTGATTTAGATGGATAAATGGGTGAAAAGTCATCAAGGATGAGTGTTTGTTGATCTTGAGGTGCGAAGGGAGAGATAGGGGATGAGCTAGGAGTGAAAGTAGGAGATAGAGGAACATATGGTCCCAATATGGATGGAAGTTTGGAAGGCTTTAGCTTAGATGGATAAGGACCAAGGATAGACTTAGGAGATGCAAATGGATAGTGGAAAGGGATATCAACATCTTTAGAGTGAGCAACATGGTCAAAGCCATCAATAGACTTACAAGTAACTTTGATAGGACCAACATCTTTAGTAGGAGCATTCAAAGCTTGAGCATATGTTTGAAGTGGATTTTGAGAAGTGGAACAAGAGAGGAGATTTTGATCTTGACAAGTGTCTTTAGATAGCATAGGCATGGAAAGTTTCTCATAATTTTCAGTAATCTCAAATATACTATCATCATCATACTTAGGAGGTGGAAGGATGAAATTTTGGAGGATATGAGCAAGTGGTTGATCTTTATCTTTATCCTTTGGAGAGTCCTCTTAACATGGAACTGCTTCTAAGGACAAGGGGGAATGCAGAGAGAGTAGAGAAATAGAAGAAGCGGGAGAAGAAAGCATAGAGTTGGATGAACATTGAGCATTTTTAGCTTTAGTAGCATGGAAAATGTTTGTAGCCAAGTGTAGATTAGCTTGGTTCTCTTTTAGAGGTAACCCTTGAGGATAGGAATAGATGGTGTGGAAAGCATTAGTTTCTTTGTTTTATGGAAGCATGTTGAGAAGCTTTGAAGCTTTAGGAGACACATTAATGTTGGAAGAAGCAAAGGTATCAACGAAAACACTACTAGATGTAGGTTCATCAATATGATCTTGCTCAAGAGAAGTATCGTCATCACATGAGTCATTAGAAATATCAAAAATCCCATCATCAATAAGATCTTGGATTCTATGTTTCAACTCAATTCAATCTAAAGTACTACACTTGTTATTTTGATGATAAGCACAATAGATATCCAAGAATGGGTTTCCATGAGCTAGACTTAGGTAGCACGAGGAGCTCATTAGCAAGGAGTATTTGCAAGATGTTATAACAAGAATCTTCCAAGGGAGTAAAATTCCTCTCAAGAGTATGTCTAGAATCATTTTGTTGTTTCTCAAGCGAATAATATGCATCTATGTCTTCATCATTGTCTTGGTTAAAGAACGGCTTGTCATGAAATTTAGGAATAGGCTCAAAGGGACATCATTTTCTTTCTCTCTAAAGAGGTCTTTATATCTAGTAGATGAACACAATTGATGTTTTGGAGTAAAGCATGTAGACATAGAAGAAGATGATGCAAGAGAAGAGGGTGTATGCACATGCAAATGCCTTAAGAAGGATTCATGAGAGAATTCCCTTCTCTCCTCTAAAATTTTCTCATACTGAGAGTATGTGCTAATTAGGTCCCTCAAGAGACTAGCATAAGAAAGATTATTGGTCCCTTCTATTTTGTTGCATTGAGTATACAGATATTGAAACTTCTTAGCAATAGCAAGCAACTCAGGATCATCAAGAGGTATTTTTAGTCTAGTGTCAAAAGACTGGAAGCCCATAGTGGTAGATAAAATATCAATTGTAAAAGGGATAAAATGAGCTAATAGGGTGACACAAGGTATCTTGATGTCCAAAATAGAAAGGTAGAGTGTTCACTTATCAAGTAAAGGTAACAATGAGCAATGACTTGTCAAGGAAAGTGTCCAAGCATCTTATGACACTAGTGACTCAAGTCAAGAGCAAGGCAAGAAGCCAAATAGCCAAGTAGGAAAATTGATAAATAAGTAAGGACAAGTGAACAACTATCCTAATCAAAGAGTGTAGTCAAGAGATCAAGGTGACTATTTTAGCCTGAATGAAGGTCCTAGTATGCTAACATAGAACAAGAAGGTGGAAAAGACCAAGAGAAGATAGAACAAAGAGCCATTTTAAGCAAGTTCAAGCACTAGAGACATAGCAAAGAAAACCCACACATCAAGACTCCTTCTAGTAAGCAATACAAACAAATGTTTTGACTTCGAGTGTTTTGGGATCAAGTTCATCAACAATTTTGAGAGACAAACAATAGTCAACAAATTATTTGGTTTGAAAATAGTAAGGGTAATTACATGTCTCAATCAGTTGAGCAAGTGACAAAGCAACCTTGCCAACACATAGTTGTGATATTTGAAAATAATGAAAGCCTATGAATGTTGTCATTGTGTTTGATGTTCAAGAATGTTTACATGGATCATTCACAGTTGAAAACACATGCCAAGCAAATCTACCTAAAGGTCACAACTCATTACTCAACAACTTGGCCCACACTAAGTGCCCTCAAGGGACACAAATTGTGAGTGTAAAATCTTGGGGAGATCTGGATAACCCACTAGGATCAACCTTGTACCAAGAAGTTGAGTGGATAAATAGGGTGGCTACTAGACTAGGGTGTTTAGAAAAGATTTTTGTTCATAGCACTCCTCTTGTCCGTGA
Organism: Cupressus sempervirens; assembly: GCA_028749045.1. Taxonomy (NCBI): domain Eukaryota; kingdom Viridiplantae; phylum Streptophyta; class Pinopsida; order Cupressales; family Cupressaceae; genus Cupressus; species Cupressus sempervirens. The sequence goes on from CM053788.1 coordinate 311,876,883, forward strand.
TATAGGGCACCTCCCCTTATGATGAGTAACCGATCTTGTGACCACAAGAGTACCTTAAACATTCTTCCCTAGTGATCTCCTCATAGTCAAAATCCCACAAGCAATCATAGTAGGTTAGACAAGTGCTATGTCTACCAAGGTTTTTTTTCCTTGATAGCCTTGAGTTTATAGTGGGTCAGAATAGTTGGGTTCACTTGTCCCCACTTGGGTCATTCCTCTTGGTTGCCAGGATCAGACCTGCTAAAGGATCTTAACTATAACAGATTGGATCCACTTTCAAGGGTCAAGATTTTTGATTCACCTCAAAGGTGAAGAGCATACTCTCCTATCTTGATCATTTCTCTCAAACACGCCAAAAAGATTTAATTATCCCCTTGCTTTTGAAAATCCAAAGGTGGGTCAATATTTTTGATTCACCACAAGGGTGAAGAGCATACTCTCCTATAACTAAAGAACCTCAATCACAAGTTTAATGTGCCTAGAAAATGAAAACAACTAGTAGAGTGTCACAGATGAAAGTAAATTAACCCTCCTAACTTAGGCTAGGTTTCAAAAATGAATGCCACAATTCAAGCAAAGAACAAAAGTTTAGGCTTACCTTGTTCAAAGCTAGCAAAGGTTAGGTGCATTTTTAAGGGTCTTCACCTTGTTTGTTTATTTTTTTCTTCTTTGACATGCATTTTGCAAGAAATATTTAGCAAATTCATTTAAGAATTTTTTTTTGGCATGTGTTCCTTTTTTTGTTGATTTGCTTTGTGCTTAACGAGCAAGTAATGAGAAAATCCCTACAACCAACATGGGTTAGGGCATAGTGACCAAATAATATTGGAAACAAAAAGTGGTTAGTTTCTTTAAACATTCAAATTATCCCTTTGCACCAAATCTATGCAAGGAATTACAAGCTAATCACAAAATGATCTATTTTTCACTCTTTATTTTTGACTAGTCAACAAGATTTGATTTATTTCTTATGGTTTAGGATTCAAAAATAGAAGTAAAAATAAGAGACCCATACTAAAAATGACATAGGTTTCTAAAAATGTAAGAATTTTAGTTTTATCTACTAATTTTCTCATGTGGGACCCACTTTGTCAAAACAAACCATTTTTAGTAAATCAACTATTTGAGCATTGATATGACATAAAAATTAAAAATTCAAAGAAACAACACCCTCTATAATTTGTAAACCTATCCAAAAATGTTGAGTTTGTTGAAAAATTCACTAATTTACACCTGAAATCATGTTTTTTATGAAAAATGAAGAAATCATTACAAATAATGAAAATCAATGCAAATAAGTTTGAATTTCAGATTGAAGTCTCTCTAAACTATCATCACCCTTCAATAAAAAATTCAGACTCATATCACAAACGGTATGGAAGATATGAGTAAATCTTTAAAATTTCTATTGTTTTGATCCTCAACCAGCCTATAGGAGAGTTAGACTTAATAACAAAATGAGAATTAAGCAAAAGCCAATTGATTAGATCTAATGAGTTGCTATAATAATAATAAATGAGAATACAACTAATATTTAAACAAGAAAATTAAGAACTTTTTTCATTCATTCTCCATCATCTAATTTAGGGTAGGAAAGATTATGTAGGATTTAATGAATCTTTTCTTGTTCATTCTCCATCATCTTGTTCTTTGATAGCATTTTTGGCTAATGTTATTAACTGTTTGATCAGAAACTTTCAAAAATAAGGTAAAATCAATTTATTTGATTTTAACCTATAGTTTGACCATCATATTCTAAGCACATATTTGACTAAAAGAATTTTCTCTCTTTTAATTCAAATATAATTCTCAAAAATCCATCCACACATTTCTTATTTCATAAATAAAAGAAATGCTTTTTTGTCTACAAATGAGGTTTCTATTTTGACTAAATCATTTTGTCTACACATGAAGGTGTCATTTTCCATGTGTAGAGCCTCATATTTTGACAAAAGTTTTGTCTACACATGAAGGTGCAATTTTTCATGTGTTGAGAGCCTCCCATTTTGACAAAACAAAATCATTTTCTACAAAAATGCATAATTTTTTATGAGTGGAGCCTTTTATTTTGACTAAGGACATTTTAATGTCAAAAATTAGGTAAGGATTATTCTCCACCCTTGATTAAGCATTTCTTATCTTTTGATCTCAATCGTCCAATTTTCTTTAAAAAGAGGGCTCTTTCCTCATATGGAAAAACACTTTTGAATATTGTTATGCTGACAATCTATCATTTGAATTCTTAAGAGCTTGTGAAAAACTTTTATTCCTTGTCTCATTCTATCATCCATAAGTATTTTAACTTAGATCCATATAGTTTAGCTTTCATTTTGTAATAATTTAGCTCATATAGTAATTAGTTGGATTTGTAATACTCTCATATTGTTTAATCTAGTTGCATCTTGCATATTCATACTAGTTTGGATTACATTTTGCATTGCATCCTTGAGGAGCTCCTTGTGGACATTTGCATATTTGCATCTTGTCTTTAGAATCTCCCATTACATGGTTTACTAGCAAGGGCTGCATTTCTGAAGCTCAATTGAGAGCTTATTTCATGTTATTTTATGTATTCTTGCACTCCATGGATAGGGAGCTCTAAGGCACTATATTTGTGTAACAATCTAAACTTTTCTATCCAAGGTATCCCATGAGATTGTAATGCTTAGATGCTAGCTTAGAGATCCCTATCCATGGAGTGCAAGAATACATAAAATAACATGAAATAGGCTCTCAATTGAGCTTTAGAAATGCAACCCTTGCTAGTAAACCATGTAATGGGAGATTCTAAAGACAAAATGAAAGTATGCAAATGTCCACAAGGAGCTCCTGAAGGATTAGTGCAAAATGTAAACTAAACTAGTATGAATATGCAAGATGCAACTAGATTAAATAATATGAGAATATTACAAATCCAACTAATTACTATGTAAGGTAAATTATTGCAAAATGAAAGTTAAACTATATGGATCTAAGCTAAAATGTTTATGGATGATATAACAAGACAAGGAATATAAATTCTCCACAAGCTCTTAAGAATTCAAATGATAGACTATCAACATAACAATATTCAAGAGTGTTTTTTCATATGAGGAAAGAGCCCTCTTTTGAAAAAAAATTGGATGGTTGAGATCAAAAGACAAGAAATACTTAATCAAGGGTGGAGAATAATCCTTGCCTAATTTTTGACATTAAAATGTCCTTAGTCAAAATAAAAGACTCCACTCATAGAAAATTATGCATTTTTGTAGAAAATGATTTTGTTTTGTCAAAATAGGAGGCTCTCAACACATAAAAAATTACACCTTCATGTGTAGTCAAAACTTTTGTCAAAATAGGAAGCTCTAGACATGGAAAATGACACCTTCATGTGTAGACAAAATGATTTATTCAAAATAGAAGACTCATTTGTAGACAAAAAAGCATTTCTTTTATTTATCAAATAAGAAATTTGTGGTTGGATTTTTGAGAATTATATTTGAATTAAAAGGGAGCAAGTTCTTTTAGTCAAATATGTGTTTAGAATATGATGGTCAAACTATAGGTTAAAATCAAATAAATTGATTTTACCTTATTTTTGAAAGTTTGTGATCAAACACTTAATAACATTAGAAAAAAATGCTAGACGAGGGTTTATGGTCTAGGTAACCATTTTTAGGTGATTACACATATATACCAATCTAAATTACAAATTTCAAAGTCAGCCACAATACAAGTTTACACAAAATACACAAAAAGTCAGCCTAATTGTAGGAAATCAGATTCTAAAAATGAGCTTAGTGAGGTTCTGATACTTGGCATCCACTGTCAATTCTCGACATCATTATGCACTTGGTAGATATATAAGCTTAGTCCATACTGATGACTTCTAATTAGTCTTGAACTCGGTCTACACTAGTGACTTGGTGAATACCATGAATCTTGGCATATAAACTAAGTCACTTGATTCTAATTACATAGCTTAGTAAAAGCTATCACTATGAGCTTGGTATAAACTGAGTCACTTGGTTAAAATTGAGTTTCTCAGATAACACTAGACTCACATCACTACAACTAGGAACTCTGTAAGCACTGTACAACTTGGTTTGCACTACAAAACTAGGTAAACCTTATGAAGCTTGGTTTACACTGTTGATCACCAACTTGGTAGTAACTTCTTGACACAAATTGAATGATGTCCCTTGGACTTGATAGCAGTTGTAGAACTCAGTAGAGTTTGAAATGCTTGGTTAACATTGTTAACTATAAAATATGCTTGATAGATACTTAAAATTTATATAAGTGTATGTTACTAATAACAAACATGACTAAAATGTGAATAATGGTATCTTCCAAGGTGCCATGGGGAGTGGAAATTTTATAGTTCAAGTTTAGGAGTTTTGTTAGCATAATTTTTACCCCCCCAACACTAATATACTAATGTTTATCTTTTGTATGTCATCATGGTATCCTCATCATTTGTAGAAGAAAAAATTACCATGGTACTATATCTATATGTTTAACACAAGACCCTTGGGATTTCAAAAAGAAGAACTAGAAGGAGTTAAAGTCCATGACAATGTTGGACTAGCAAGAGGGAATAAATAATCATAGAGATCAAAAGTAAGTACACAATAGTGGTCCTAGATTTGATTTGAGAAAAACCACAAATCATTTTTCAATCTGTGAACTTTGATTTTTTTGTGAATTGAGCACCTTGTGCAACTCCCCAAAGGTGCACTAGTGCGAAGGTGCACTAACTATGAAGGTAAGCTAGTGAGGAGGTGCACTAAGTCTAAAGGTGTGCTGATGCAAAGGTGTGATAAGCCTAAAGATGCACTAGTATGAAGGTGAGATAAGTTTGAAGGTGCGTTGGTATGAAGGCGCACAAGTGCATAGGTTTGTAATTTGAAGTTTTGGTAAAGAAATTGTCTATAAAGGTGTACAAGTATGCATATCCAAAATATCTAGAGGTTCTTGAGGTCCCCAAGATTACCATGGCTTCCTCGTCTTCTGCAATAATTGAGATCACACTCAAACCTATGACTTTCAAGTTGCAAGGAGTGCCCAAGAAGTCACACTTCATGATTTCCACTAGGAAGTGAGGGAAACGTATGCAGTTTTAGAATTTTTAGATCCTCAATAAATAACCTTGACCATCCAAAAGTTCAAAGGGGGAATATCCACACATCATTTTGATTGAAGGTCTACAAGACCCAGATGTTGGAAATTGAAATATGTCAACTTAGAAATTTTTTGTCACATTTGGAAAATTGTGGACTTAGAAAAATTCTTTTAGTTTTGGTCATTTCACCATGGTGCACTTTATACAAAGGTTCACTTTTCATAATGTGCACCAAACACAAAGGTACACTTTCAAGAAGGTGTGCTAAACTCAAAGGTGTGCTGATAGTTTTCAAGTAGAAGTAGTGCACCAATAGTTAATTGTTAGTTTTATTTTTTGAGTCTTCCATACACTAGAAGTGCATTTTGATAGTACTTTAACTTTTATAAATGCCTAGAGAAGGTTAAGCTTGCATTGTGTGAAGCTCCAGTGATCCCTAGATCATCTCATGACTTCTCTCTTCTTATAATCTTCTCCTTTTATTTTTTGTAAGTCATGTAAAGGCTCATGCATCCATTAATTGATATAAAAAAGGGTGGAGACCTACTTAGTACCATTTAGAGAGTCAGTTTATAATAATAAGCTTTATTTTTTAGTTTTTAGCATAGTGTTTACATTATAAGAGCTCTCACTCCTAACATAAAACAAAGAGAGGGTTTCTTATAGATACATGGATGCAACATGTAATCTAGGCCAATATTTTGATGCAATAATAAATTCTATTGATGCTCTCATTTTGAGTGTAGTAAATCTTGCCAGAGTGTGTTATTTTTTATGAATTTACATTCATGAATAGTAATGGAGTGAATGGCTTTATTTTATTATGATAACTATGTGATCTTTTAGTTATGGTGTTTTCCTTATGTTAACAAATTCTATTGTTGTGATCAAATGGGAAAAGGATCACTAAGTTTCATGCATTAGATTTTGTCTTGTGCGCGTGCACTTTCTATGGCTGCATGATTTTATGAATCATGAAAAATATTTTAGTTTTCATTAAAGTTCTCATCGACAATTGCATTACTAGAGTTGGGGAATTCCTGCTCCTAAATCCATCATTTTTCTACTAGGATTTTTTGATAATTTAATTCACACATGTGTTGTTTCTTTGGCTTATGTCTATTAGGAATTTTTCTTTGAGTAATTTTCTTTAAACCTATCATTACTCTATCTTCAATATTTTCTTTTCAAATGTGTGGGTAAAGTAAGAATTCATATAGTTTCATTGATTAGAAATTGTATTCATCATAAAATGGAAAAATAAAAAAATGCATTGGCTTTGTGGTTATGTTTCTTGAATTTTTTTGCAGAATTGATAGATATGAGAAAATGCCTCCTTGTGAATATTAACATTTATATTTGATTGAGCTACCTAGTAGGTTAAAAAAAAAAGCCATCCAAAACCTTGGTGTTGGTCATTGATCAACTCTTCAAGAGAGAGATTCGTGATAATTTCTATTGTTAGCATCATGCCAAATGACTGCTCAACATGAATCTGATGATTATGGAGGTTGAGCAATAGAAGAAAGGGAATTAGAAGTGTTAATTTTTTGTAGCCTCAGTCTGATAAACTCTAATGAAGCTATGCATGTGTGTGCATATATATATGAGATGTATATATATATATAGTAATATATATATAGTATTATGAATAAACATGTACCTAAAGGGACAAGTCTATTCATAACTCATTCTCTATATAAATATTGATAGTTGCATTTGAAAAACATAATACAAAATGGGGTGAGAGGTGGAATAGACATGCCTGAGTTCATTGAACTTCATTCCAAATTTGGAGTGCACAACCAGAAAATCATCTATGAAATGATCCCCTTTGTGTGCTTCCTCTGTCTAAAGGCTGGTCATAAGGCCCACCAGTGTCCCAATGAGGCAAAGAAGAAGATCATGAAACCAGTCATCCTTGATCAAACTAAGAAACTTGCTACATACCCTTCTAGTAAGGGAAAGATGAAGATGCTATGGAGGTGCAAAATTTTTGTGGCACAGGGGAGAAAGGTTGTTAGCCTAAAAGACATAGCAGCTAAGGACTCTATTTAGAAGGATCCCCCCAAGGAAATTTCCATCTCCCCCCCCCCCTTGAACAGGGCCCTGTATTGGAAAAGACAATCTTAGACCCATTGGAGGACCCTAAGGTGTAGGTTAGCTCCCCTTCCTTAGCCACAGGTCCCGTTGTGGAGCAAAATCTCCCTCTGGAAACTATAGTAGAATTTTCTCCCGCAGTGGAGGAAGTCCCTCTTTTGGGAGCTACAATGTTGAATAGCCTGGAACAGGAATCCCCAACCTAGGATGAGGATATCCAAACTAAGTGTCTTCCCCTTGAGAACACTCTGGCTTCTCTGGGGGTCATCTCTAGCAAGGGGGGAGATTCTACAACCCCTATAGGAATTGAGGCCAAGCTTCATCTCCTCATCAAGAACACTGATCCATCTCAGCTTGCCCTTTGGGAAGATAGGTTAGATAACAGTGTGATGGATAGCCTTGATGACTGGTGCATGGTAAGAAGAAAAAGAAGAACTAGAAGAAAATTCCCCCCCCTCCCTATCTCCTGCTTCAACTAGAAGTAGGGTTAAAGCTGATATTGGGTCACCCCCAAGGGAGCAGGAAGAAAGAACTTAAATCAGATACTACAAGAAGTAACAAGAAGGAACCTGGCAGATGGAAGCCAAAGGTCCATCAAGGATTTCTCAAGAAGTAAGAAATGAAAGTTATCTCAAGGAACATAAGGGGCCTTAATGGGGCTCACAAACAGGAATTCATTAGAAATATGATTAGAGACCAAAGACCTGACTTTCTGTTGTTACAGGAAACTAAGATGAAAAGGGATCTGGTAAGAAGGATATCTTTCAATAAAAATTTTTGCTGTGAAGCTTCTGATTTGGATGGTGCTTCTGGTGGTGTCCTAACCTTGTATAACACCAGAGCTTTCAAGTTAACTACTCTTTATAGCTCTACTAATGCTCTTCTTTGTAAGTTTTTTCACATCGAAAGCAATGAATCTTGGCTAATCCTTAACCTGTACACCCCCAATACCAAGAACGATAGGAACTGCTTCTGGACTAAGCTCCTTGGCATCTTATCTAATTGTAACTTGAATAAAGGGATTATAATGGGGGACTTCAACTCGCCTCTATCTGATGCAGACAAAAGGGGGGGTCATGCACCAGATCAGGATAACAAACGTGACCTTGCTTCATTCATTCAAAATCTTGCTTTCCTGGACTTGGACCTTCAAGGTGGCAGCTTCACTTGGTGTAACAGAAGAATTGGGGGTGATAGTATCTAGGTTCGTCTTGATAGAGCCCTCATCTCCCTCAAATGGCTCCTCTCCCATTCCTGTAGATTATCCCTCCTCCCCAGGGTGGGCTCTAATCATTCCCCGATTTCTCTTTCTGCCTCCCCCCTTTCCAGCAACAAGGCTTTCCCTTTCTGCTTTGAGAAAAAGTGGCACTCACACCTTGCGCTGGAAGATAATATATCCCATTGGTGGAGCATTGAGGTTGAAGGCACTGCAATGTACAGAGTGGCCCAGAAGCTAAAAAATGTGAAAAGAAACATCAAATCATGGAATAGAACTGAATTTGGCCACATCTTCCAAGAGAAAGACAAGGTTTCTAATTAGCTCTCTTCTATTCAGGATGAAATCCAACATTCAGGATACAATGCACATAATAGCCAGTAAGAAAAGGCCATCCTTTCAGATCTGCACAACATCATATCTAAGGAAGAGCTTTGCTGGAAACAAAGATCAAGAGTCAGTTGGTTGAAGGAAGGAGGCCACAATACCAATTTTTTTTACTTGACCACCCTTAAGCACTAGGCTAATAATAGAATATCCAAAATTGTAAAGGGTAAGGTTTAGATTACCAAAGAGGATGAAATCGAGAAGGAAGCTGTCTGCTACTTCTTATCTCTCCTCTTTGTTGATCCTTCCCTCTCTGGGTCTGAACAAGAGGAAATCCTAGCAACCATTCCCCCAATTCTTCAAGATTACCACAACTCCATGCTGAAGGCAATCCCCTCCTTGGAGGAAATCCATCAGGCCCTCTTCTCTCTCCCAGGGGATAAAGCTCCTAGCCCAGATGGTTTCCCTACTTTCTTCTTTTAGATCTTTTGGAATGTTGTGAAAAAGGATGTGGTTAAAGTGGTTCAGGAGTTCTTTGGAGCTAGGAATTTGCTTAAAGAACTTAATGCTACCTTTTTGGTTCTCATCCCTAAAATCTCGGGTGCTAATTCTCTGGATAAATTCAGGCCCATCAGCCTCTGCAATTCCTTCTATAAGATCATTTCCAAGGTTCTCACTTCTAGGCTCCTCAGAGTTCTCCCTCTAATTATTTCTCCTCAGCAAATTGGCTTTGTCCTTAGTAGGCAGATCCTTGATTCAATTGTTTCGGTTCATTAGGTCATCCACTCTCTTGAGGCGGGCAAAAAGGAAGGATTCCTTCTTAAGCTGGACCTGTCAAAAGCTTATGATAGGGTTGACTGGAAGTTTCTCTTTTTTGTTCTTCGTGCCTTTGGCCTCAATGATCAAGTTTGTAAACTCATCTCTCAGCTTGTGTCTTCACCCTCTTTTTTGGTTCTGGTCAATGGCCACCCCTCCCCTTTCTTCTCCCCCTCTAGGGGTCTAAGGCAAGGAGACCCCATCTCTCTGGTCCAGTTTGTTATCATGGCAGAATGCCTTGGTAGACTCATTGAGAAGAAGATTAGGGATAGGTGTTTAGTGGGTTTGAGGCCTTCTTTGGGTCCATCCTCCTTCACTCATCATCAATTTGTGGATGACACGATTTTGGGGGGTGAAGCTTTAGTTCAGGAGGCCAGGACCTTCAAAAGCATTCTTAATTCCTACACCAGGGGTTTCGGCCAAGCTATTAACTTAGACAAGAGCTCTATCTTCTTCCTCAACACTCCTCTGGAGAGGTAGAGGAAAATTGCCAGAATTCTGGGTTGTGGCATTGGGTCCCTACCAAAAACTTATCTTGGGCTTCCTCTAGGCTCCAATCCCCTGGACTCCTTTTGGACAAGCATTATCGACAACTTCAACAAGAAACTTGCTGGCTAGAAAGGGGCCACCCTCAGTCAGGCAGGTAAATGCACCCTGGTTAACTCGATTCTCTAGAACTTCCCCACCTATGCCCTCAGTCTCTTTGGGATTTCAGCTAAGTTTGCAGATAGAATGGAGAGAATCAAGAGGGACTTTCTCTGGACTGGTACTGATGACTACAAGAGATACCACTTGGTAGCCTGGGACCAGGTTTGCTTGCCCAAAAGCCAGGGAGGTCTTGGAATCAAGAAAATTTCTCACCTCAATCAATCCCTCTTAGCTAAACTCCCTTGGCGCATCTTCCAAGGCACAAGGGTTTGGAGGGACATTTTGGCTGAGAAGTACCTAGGAGGCCTCCTTGGAGGGACATTTTGGCTGAGAAGTACCTAGGAGACCTATCTCTCTCCTCCATTTTCTAGGGGGCCGAGCTGTCGTTGGGTTCTTACATTTGGAAAGGTATTTTGAAAGCCCTTCCCCTTGCCAAATCTAGGGCCAAATGGAAAGCTAGAATGGGAGTCAAAATCCTTTTTTGGTAGGACAGCTAGCTTTTTTAGGAACCTCTCAATAACCATCCTTCATTTGGCAGGTGGGCTGATCAGGCAATAAAAAGATATGGTATGCTAGTTAGGAACTACAGAAATGGGAATGATTGGCACAATCTAGCAGAACTTTCACAAGATCTTGAGCCTTTGATGGCCTCTTTGAATGCTATTAACATCAACCAGATAGGCGACGCCTTAGTCTGGGGAGACTCTTTTGGAGGCCATTATACTGTTGCCTCGGGCTATCTTTCCTTTGTGGGAACAAGGGAGAAACCTATTTGGGCCAAGGCTTGGATCCCTGGATTAACGCCCAAAACCAACATTTTCTTTTGGCTCCTCTTGCAAGACAAGATCTTTACCCTGGATAATTTAGCCAAAAGAGGCCAAATTATTCCCAACAGATACTGCCTCTATAAAATTGACCTAGAAACAGTTAATCACATTTTTATTCACTGCCCCTTTTCCTCTATAGTGTGGAGTCTTCTGACTTCCAATATGGACTCCTACTGGTGCCCGCCAGCCAGTATCCAAAATTTCTTCATTCAGTGGAGAAGCAACCACAAAGGCCTGGAATCCCAAACTTTGAGTTCTTGGATTATCCCACACTTTTGCTAGGGAATTTGGAAGGAGTGCAACAACGGGATATTCAGAGACAGAGAAGCTCCTGAGGGTATTATAGCAGAGAAAATTGATAGCCTCATGAAGGAGAACTATTCCACAACTAGAGATGGAAACATAAAGGACAGAGGGAAAATTAAGACTAGGAAAGAAGATAGGATTAAAAGAAGATAGCAGGCTTCTTGGTCCTTCCCCCCCGAAAATTGGCATAAAGCCAATTTCGATGGAGCGGCTAAGGAGAACCCTGGTCCTGTCGAATGTGGTGGAATCATAAGAAACAGCTTGGGAGGGGGCATTGCAGCTATCTCCTCCCCTATTGGTCACCAAACCAACCATTTGGCTGAAGCCAGTGCAGCCAGACTCATTGTTAAGTTGGCCCTGGACTCAGGGATCGGTCAATTGTGGCTTGAAAGGGACTCCCTAAATATAATTAATTGTATTTTAGGAGTAACCAAATCATCATGGACCATTGAAAGCATAATTGAGGACCTAAAAATAGACTTGAGCAAATTTAAAAATTACCACGTCAGCCATGTCTACCGTGAAGCTAACGTGGTTGCTGATTGGTTCGCGAACACAGCAGTCACATTCAATTCGGTGATGATGTGGGGAAACAATAATCATTTTCTGGTGGCGGCTATTGAGCTCATCTGAAAGGAGAAAATTCAAGGTACCAACTCAAAATCTTTTTAAGATGATGACACATGCTAAATCATGTTTTAAAAAGGGAATCAAAAGGAGTTATGTGAAACCCCCACCATTTTATAATAACGTGTATGAATTACACAAGCAAAAGAAAGCCAGAGTTAAACCCAAAAACATGCACATTAAAGCTCTCATCCTTAGCGATTTGTCCATCTTTGAGCTCGATAATTTTGTTTAGGGTTTAGGGTTAGAGTGGCATAAAATCGCAATGGTGGGAGAAAGGATTAGAAGAGAGCCATGGGGAGAAACGAAGAGCTAGAAAGAAAAAGGGAAGGTCTGGAAAAAACTCCAGAAGGGTGGCATAACCAGCTTCATGGAGAGGCTCCATAGTTTTGACGCGGGGGTTACAAAGATAATGGTTAAAACCTAGCACAACAGAAAGGTCATAATTGATGGTGTCTCCCACCAAATCACAGAGGGTCTCATTGCAGAGGTGACTGGCTTCTCCCAGGAAGGCATTAGCTTCTTTAGGGATAAGAAGATGTCTGTCAATGCTGTCAATGCTTTTGTCAAGAATGACAAGGAGAAAAGAAAACTGGTAAAGATTGACACCTTCTACGACATAGAGTCCATCAAGAAGTTTTGGGGGCTTTTTCTGAGGATCATCATAGAGTATGTCACTTTGGAGCCTAGGTTTGATAGAGTCAGAACCCATCATTTTGTTCTGCTTAATCATTTTAGACATAAAGTGAAAATCTCCTTTCCTTTCTATATTTTTACTTCTATGACTAAGAATATAGAGAGTTACAAAAAAGGTCATGTCAAGAATCCTTCCCTTCATGAAGGTCTTTTGCTCCTCATTTTTGAGTTTTTGAAAACCCAAACTAGAGTCAAGCCCATTGGGGCTTTGGGAGGCTCCTTGGAGGACACTGCTAGCTCAGAATTAGGGGAAGTGCACGTTGTGAAATCTGTCAAGTCTGAAACCCCAAAAGCCAAACCCTCCCCCTGCTTCCCTAGCAGGAAGAGCCCTAGGTGCCCTCCCCCTAACCCGCCTACCCCTCATCTTAAGGAGTCTAGTGAGGATTCGGAGGAAGTGGATTCAGTGGCAGAGAAGGAAAGTGAGTTGGAAGATGACAAGGAAAAAGATAATGACAAGAAGGAGGCGACCCCCTTAACAACCCAGGTTAACCCCAAGAAAAGAAAATTGGACCAATCCCCAACCCATGATCATCTCAGCGATAACGCTGATTTTCCCCCTAGCCCCATAGTGCCCACCTCCCCCTTGGAGATCCCCATTTCACCCCCAGAAGAGATGATAGAAATTATGGTTGAAAAGGAGGGGAGGCCATCAGGAAAAATAAGAGAAGAGCCTAGCGAAATTTCAATATGGATAGTGTTAGTATGGGCATTGTTAGAGAACCCGCTAAAATCTAGGTGTTGGGGGACCTCGACAATAGCACCCACTATGACGAGCTCCTTGACCCGACTCTTCTGGTTCTCTCTGATAATGCCTGTGAAATGGGTTTCAACTTCCTCAACAATGCAAAGAACAACCTGATTGACTTTTGCTCCATTAAGTGGCTTTTTCAAGAAATTGAGACTCTGAAGGAGAGGTCCAACCAGACCAATAACAGGGGGGAAGTCAAGGATCATGAGGCTAGAGGTAGTAAAGACTAGGTGGGCAGCCAGGAAAAAGACAGAAGCAAGGACCCCAGTGACAATTAGGAGGATAGAATCACTCGGCTCGAGAAGAAGGTCCAAAGGCTAGATTTCGTCCACCAAGTTGTGACTAAATAGATTGTGGATACCCTCCATACCTTGAATGAAAACATTGTTAAGCTAAGGGACTATCTTACCAATGCTGGTCTTGTGAGGAATGTGGAGCAGAGTATAGAGAACGGAACCAACTTGTAGGATCCTCAGAAAGAGACTGGAATCCAGGAAAGCTAGGGGGACCAGATGCATTTCCCCCCCACGACCCAGGAGGAGGAGGCCATCCAGAAGGAAAGCGACACTGTAGAAATCTTGCAGGCAATGGAGATGAAGGGACACTAGTTTGCTCGCTAGGCTTTGTTCCTGGCCTTTGTTTCCCTGGATTTGGGCCTTTTTGTTTCTGGCCTTTTGAGGCTATTTTTGTTTTTTCTGACTTTTATGCTTTAAGTTGTTTAATGCTATAAAACTTTGGGTTTCAGGATCCTTGTAAAACCTGTTTTCCTAATAAAAAACATAATACAAAATGGGCAATGTTATTAAATTTGTAGAGATCTTGATAACTTTAACATGGTATCAGAGCCAACTGCAAATGTACATGAAATGTATTAAGTTTCTTTTTTACAAGGAAATATTTGATAGAATTTGAAAGAAAAATGACAAAATCATGGATGAATCTAATTTCTACCTTTAAGGGCTTGTTGTTGTTACACTTTCAAGAAAATTTTGCAAATGTATTTACCTTAGACTATGAATGTCATTAATATGAGGTTTTTAAGGATTGTTGAATCGGGAATCATTTATTGGAATAAGTCATTACCATCTACATATAATATCATAGAGCATATAATATTATTGCCATAAATATATTCACAATGGACAAAATTAGATTGGCAATGGCATACCAGTATGACGAACACATGCAAATCTTAAACTTATGGGTGAAAAAAAATGGAATGCATGTAGAGAAATTTGATAAAGTAAAATATGCCCAACATTAAGAATATCCCTATGAATGATAATAAGTAAATAAGGAAATAAGTGAGTTAGTAGGTGAATAAGTAAAAAATTGTCCAAGATAGCAAAATTGGAGGGATGACCAAATAAGGTTTTGAGAGTCCACCACACACGTATAAATCTAGGTATTATAGGTAATGTTCATTTCATAAATATTCGACATTTCTATGTTTAATACTATACATTTCTATATAACATTTTGTATCTATAAATATCTATAAGAGAAATGATTAATATATTTATTTGATGAATATAATATTTTCTAAGAAAGTATTAATGAAAGTTTCAAATATGAAGGTTAAGTCAACAATAATTGATATTTTGGAATTCAAGTGGGAAAATTTCAACGAAATAGTGAAGCAAGAAAGGCTGATGATTTGGAATTTGAGTGGGAAAATTCTAGAAGAAGTGAAGAGTTTTATCAAGTTAGAAAAAATCTAGGGAGGTATAGTGGAAATTTTATTGTAATAATGATAAAAAATGGTAGCTTGGGTGTGAGTTTTATCAATTATGGTATTTACAGAAAGTGTAGTTAGGTGAGGTTATCTATGTCATATTAACACATTTTGTGGGTCAATTTCTTCATCCTCCACTATCTTTTTTGGGGTATCAAAAAATATATTGGTGCTTATCAGAGTAGCAAAAACTAGGGTGTTCAAAGGCTTAAGAAGAGTCCTTAGATGTCGGTGTTTATGAGAATTTTTTGTGTGGAGAGCTTTGAAATGATTGGGGAGTGAAGTACGAAGGAACCTATGGGTGAAGCAAAACAATGGAAACAAAGGGAAAAAGTTTGGGATAAATTGGAGAAAGGAGGTATAGCAAATTTTATTACTAAACTCCATGGTTTTGACCCAATGATCACTAATAGTATGGTAAATTCTTAGAATGATAGGTGGGGTAAAGTGTAAGGGGTTTCATTTCAGATTATAGTGGATGTTATTGCTCTTGTTTCTGAAATTCTCACTGAGGGGTTTAAATTTTATAGAGAGAAGAAGTTGTTGGAAAATGATGTCAAGGATTTCACAAAGAACTTAGAGGAGAGGAATGAACTGGTAGAATGTGAAACATACTATGAAATGGACTTTATCAAAAATCTATGGAGGTATGTTTTATCGGTTGTTATAGAGTACATTTCTTTGGATACTAGATTCGATAGAGTGAGAACTCACCACTTTGTTTTCCTCAATCATTTCTGCCATCGCATCAAGATTTCTTTCCCCTTTTATTTATTTACTTCCATGAATAAGGCTATCACTGGGTTCAAGAAAAAACCCTTAGCGAATCTTGCCCTACATGAGGGATTACTGCTTCTAATTTATGAGCATTTTAAAGCTCACACCATTGGAAAATCTACTCTGTAAGGTGCGAAAGCTTCTGTGGAATTAGGTAGCTCTAACTTTTCCTCTGATATAGAGGATGTCCAAAGTATCACTTCAGAGGGTGAGGAAAATACTTCCTTTGGAAAGAAGGCCAAAGGGTCAGAGAAGAAATTTCCCTTCTCTATTACCCCAAGTAGGAAGAGCCCTAGAGGGCATGGATCTAATACTTCTAGCAAGGGTGATGTAGATGACAACGAGGAAGGAGAGGATATGAAATCTGATGAAGAGGATGAGTAGGAGACAAAAATTAAGAAAGAGAAACTAGTGGCCAAAAGAAAGAGGAGTTTAAAGGAGAAGGATGTTGAGCAGATTTTGAGTTTAGGGCTAGATATCTCTACCATTCATCTTTCCCCTATTCATCCTTAGGAACAGGAGAAGGAAAAAATTGATGGTGAGGGAGGAGAGTTGGTTATGAAAGACAGGTGAAAGGCTTGGAGAAATTTCAATGTTAGAACAACCAAAATGGGTATTTTTAGAGAGACAATGAACCCCCAAATTCTGGAAGAGAAATAGGGCCAGCTCTAGTTTGAGGATCTCATTGATCCTGCTATGGTGGCAATAATGGATAATGTTAGGGAAATTGGCTTGAATTTTTTGAATAATGCTAGAAATAGTATGATCGACAATTTTAGGTCAATCAAATGGCTTTTCCATGAGTTGGAAGAGTTCAAAAAAAAAAATTGGCCAACTGGAAAACAAAAGAAAGGAGCTAGATCAGGGAAATCAGAAGGATTAGGGGGATAGTCTTAGTTTGGATGAGAAGATAATCCAACATTTGGAAAACTATAAATGAGAAGAGAATCCAATATTTAGAAAACGATAATCATAACCTAGCAAATCAGATGATTTCCATTCTGAACTCTATCAATGATAACATTTTATCCCTCACTAGAATGTTAAAAGCTAGAGGTTTGCTGGATGAGGCTAAGTACAAGGACAGAGAAAGAGCTAGGATGGAAGAAGATGTGATGATAGAAATAAATTTTAGCAGCTTGGATCAGGAAGGTCAGAAGATTCGGGGCCAGATGGTTGAGAAGACTCACAAAGTCTATGAAGAAACACAGACGATGTAGGAGCTCAAGAGAAAGACAGATGAGTAATCTTGGTTTTTTATTCGTGTCTTTTGCTATTAGGTTTCTATTGCTTTTTGTCTCTTGACTTTTTCCGGTTCTAAATTTTTGGATTTAGTTGTACTAGCCCTTTGGTTGGCCTTTGTTTTTTGGTTGGGCTTAACTTTCTTATTATCAACCTTATGACTTGTCATAATTTTTGGTTGGGATTTTTTTGCTTATTATCAGCCTTGGATATGTTTTAACTTTCCGGTTTCAGGGTCCCTGTAAAACCTGTTTATCTTATCAAAAATAATAATTGGTATTTTGTGAAATCAATTAAATTTTAAATTTTGTTATAATTATTGAGAATAATTATTAAAGGAATATAATTATTATGATAAGAATTATGTGCCTTGATCTTTTCCTCAGAGAATGTTAATTGTAGGAAAAGGAAGATTGATTTCAAATTCAGAGGGAGATTGAGATTCAAAAGGAGCTTGATATTTCAATTGATGCAACCTTGAAAGAGAGGGAGAAGATAGAGGAGATGGTTCCATCAACATTCAGTGATCTTAGATGTATTGATTAAGAGGGAGTAGACCATATTGAAGATGAAATCTCTAGTAATAAATAAATTTTAGTAGTCAAGAGGATTTTGATTCCTGAATATTCTTTAGAACTATATGAGCCTACCTATGTATATCATGAGGAAGTGATGCCTTCCAAATGATTATCACTTGTATTTGTAAAAGTTATTGAAAGGTGATGATATTTCAATTGCTTAATATATTATGATAGATTATACTTTGCATGGTGGATGTTTATATGGTATCCGTTATGAGAATGTGAGTGCACATACCTTAAAAACACTTTAAGTATGTGGTGAATGGTGAGAAAATTGATGTTCAGGAGGCCATTACACAAAGTACTTGGTGAATGGAAAATAAGTTGACTTTAGGAGGCCATTACTCATAGTACTTGGGTGAATATCTTGAAACTTGACATTCAGGAGGCCATTACTCAAAGGCTCCTAGTGAATGTCAAATGAGTTGACATAAAAATTTTGAATGAGTCAACATTCAAGAAACTATACTATCAAATGAGTTGACATTCAATTTTTCTTATATTACATTGAGGTATTATATGGTTATGTGTTTATCCTCCCTAGCTAAGAGGGAGCATTAGTGTTTTGTAGCTTTAGTCTGATAAACTCTAGTGAAGATATATATATATATATATATATTCATAACTCATTCTCCATATAAAAATTGATAGATGCATTTGGAAAACATATACCAAAATAGGAAATGTTATTACATTTGTAGAGATCTTGATCTAACTTTAATAAGAAGAACTTAAATCCTTAGTTCCAAAAATATTTCTTAACGAAAAAAACATATATAAACAAAAGATCCTTATTACATGCTGGAACAATAGATAGATTTGTAACTTTTTACATAGATGTCCAAACAAGCCAAAGATGAAACATAATAGAGAAAAGAAGGACTTGACTACTGTGAAACATTTGCACCTATGGAAATACTAGAATGAGTCAAAAAATTTCTTGTCTATGCATCATATAAAGGATTAAAAGTCTATCAAATGGATTTTAAGTCACTATTTCTAAATGGAATATTAGAGGAAGAAGTTTATATTGAATATCCTAAAGATTTTGAAGATTAATAAGGTAAAGACTTGGCTTGAAGAATACACAAAGCCTTTTATGGATTGAAGAAAGCACTAAGAGAATGGTATGAAAGATTATACTCTTTCTTATTCAAAATAGGATTTGAAGGAACCAATGATAATGACAATATTTACTTCAAAGTTAAAAGTGTAAGTAAAGTTTTAATTGCTAAAAATTGTGTTAATGAAATGATATTTAGAGGAAATAATGAACTTAGTAAATCATCTATTGAAGAAATGAAGAAATAATTTGAAATGAGCATTATTTGTAAAATATAGCTCCTTATTGAATTACAAGTCCAACAAATGAAAAAACATATCTACATGACTCAATCCAAGTACATCAAGGATATATTTAAAATATTTGGAATGGAAGACTTGACATGTTGATACACCTATGGATAGTGGTTGTAATAGGATGAATCTAAAGAATTGAATGTAATTTTATATAGATCAATGATTGTAAAACTACAATATATGGTTTATAGAAGACCAAACGTTCCAATTGGAGTTATTGCTAGATTTACATCAAATCCTAAGAATTCACATATGATAGTAGTAAAAGGAATATTAAAATATCTCAAAGATACAAAAGATTATGGATTATGGTATGAAAATGAAGGAGATTTTGATGTCAAGTTATATATAGACACAAATTGGGATGGAAATAGTGATGATGTGAAAAGCACAAAAAATGGAGCATTCTATTTAGGAAATAGATTAGTATAATGAACAAGTAAAAAGAAGAATTGTATTTCACAATCTACCATTGAAGCTTAATATGTGGGAATAGTAATTAATTGTCAATGAGTGTTATGGATAAAGAAAACACTTGAAGGAATACACAAGAAAGTTGAGGAACCTATTTTGATATATTGTGACAATAAAATTTCTATCAATATATGTACGAGCTTAGTAATGCACTCAAAGAAAAAGAATGTACCCATCAAGTATAATTTTCTAAGGGAGAAAGTACAAGATAATGAAGTAAGACTGGAGTCCATACCTACAAAATAACAAGTTGCTGATATATTCACAAAAAACTACCTAAGAAAAGATTTGAATATATAAGAGGTAGATAGGGAGATCTAGCCCCTATCAAATATTAATTGAGAAGATCATATAGAATACATCAATTCATAATATTTTTATAGAATATCTTAAGAATGAATTGATGTATAGGTGGAGTACTCCATGGGGGAATAGAGTAGACAAAAAGAGAAAAGTAACACAAGTAAGGAGATTGGAGGATAGACTAGTAAAGGTTGGTTGCCTTTGGAATTATTGTCAAAGGGAGAGAAATATTTGAAAAATGAGAAGTGAGTAAGAAGAGAGAATTTGACAAGAAGAAGAAGAGTATGATGAATGGGGGAGTAATACATATCTCATTACTAAACATTTTCCATCAATTCCATAGGGGAGATTTTTGGTATGACAAATTTAGTTGTTGAAGTTATTAAAGAAGTCAAGTTAATGATGACTAGAACATGGATTATAAACATGATATTAGTTATGCTATTTGTCATTAATGGAAAAAGAATTGACATAATGTTTTGACATGTTACCATATCTTTAGAATAGAATCAATTATAAAAATGTTGAGAAGGGTACACAATTATGTCGATAAGGATCTTATCAGGTAATAGAGAGAATAGACAACCATGAATACTTAAATGGTTTGATTGCTTATCAATAGATGGATAGGAAGATAGCTAAAAGGATACTAGTAGAGAACCAAAGAAATTTTTTTTGTCAATAATATTTTTAAAGTGGAAACATTTATCAGAAAGACTATTGAAAATACTAGGACTAATCAAAGAACTAGAAGTAGAACCTCATCAAAACAAAGGATGCCTTATCAAAAGTAGTGAAGGCTTATAGGAAAGAAGTGAGTAAATAAAAGATAGATTTTTATTATAAGGAGAAAGGTGGGATGACTCAAGAATAATTCAAGGGGTAGTGTTATGACACAAACACTAAGATATGTAGGAGACGAATGATTGAACAAGAAGTTTCTACAAGGTTAAAAACAACTTATTAAAATGGTGGAATTGTTAGCCCCAACTGATGATGTAACTAAGAATGTTATGAATGTATGTAAAAGAGTCATATTAGTTGTTATGTTGTCATTTATGTCAAATTCTTAGTTGTCTAGACATTATGTTAACTTAGTAGAGTGTCTAATCATTTGATTGATGAAGAGGATTTGAAGAAAGTACGATGATGACAGAGTTGATAAGTATGGTATTCAATCATAACTTGAATGAGTTGGACAATGATGATGTAATATTGGTTCGATTTTTTTGCAATAATTAAATCATGAAATATAATAATGAAGTTTATGTATTCATTGAGATATACAAGTTACACTAAGTGAAAAGGTGAAAGGAGTACATTTTTTCTCAAGCTACTATAGTATTAATTGAGTAATTCATATGTTAACTGATTGATGTATTACCTGAGTGAAATATATTGTACACTAAGTATGGGTCGGAAGAACAAGTTAAGAAATATGAGTTCTAAGGTCAACTTATGGAAAAAATAAAGAATGTTCAAGAAGTTTGAAGGCTATAGTCAAAGTTAGTTATAAGATTTAAAGCTAGAAAAATATAATGAAGATTTGATGATGGGGATTGAAACAAGATAAGGATGAGCACAAATTTCAAGGAAAGTTCTATTTTCTAAGTGATTAAATACATTGAATATGAGATCGATAAATGTGGTTAAGTGGAAAAACCTAAAAGAATTTGGAAGTATAGATTTTACTATTTAAGGAGATATTGAAGCAATTTTTTGATTGCTAATCAATATTGTTAAGTTGGAGATTTGTGTGAAGTAAAGAGAAGGAAAGGAATAAGGTAAACTCAATAGAGAAGAAGGAAGATCAAGTAGAGCTAAAGAAAATTAAAAGTATCAAGAAGTACAAAGATCAGACGGAGATCATTAAGAAGAAGATAGAATAGAACAAAGATTTAAATAAGCAAGCTAGTGCTAAATCTTAGTATATGTGCTACATATGGGCCTCTAATTTAACAACACACTTCAACATGATTTTTCCATGATGGATTTTGTTTTAAGATTTGTTCTTGTTCACTAACTACACCAACTAGAATCAAGGATTTTAGTGCATGAAATGCAAGATTAAGCTAAGAAAGTAAATATGATTCAGCCATATGAATGCATATGTAACCTATGAAAGTAAAGCTTGTTGAATGCAAGAAAGTTGGGTGCTCAAATCAACATTATTTTGATACTCATCAATTGCATCCCCCTAAATGAGAGGCAAAATTTCCATTTTTATAGAATCCCAAAACTGTTTAATAGTTGATATTGAATCAGATCGATGGTTTAGATTTGAAGATAGATCAATTTAATTGGAAAGTTTCCCTATGAGAGAGAGAGTCTCTTTGAGAGTTCTATGTACTTGATTGTGTTGGAACTCTACATTTTTGCAAGATACAGGTTCTATTTTATGACCAGGAGGAAAATTTCCCCATAGATCTAGATCGGATATGCTCCCTTGTCTAAAACATTGAATGGACAACATCAAGGTATGCATACATTTGAGGATGAAAAATCATCACAGTGAGGTTTCTCTTCTTTCAACCCAAATAGGTAAGCATCTTTAAACCCCTTTTAATAGGAAATCTATTTTAATCTAATTGGATTTATAAAGATCGATTTGATCTAGCCCTAATGGTAAGAGGAAATATGATTATTTAGGGCATATATTATTCTCTTTGATTTCTAGATCTATTTTGAAATAAATGCTTTCTAAATGTGCATTGAGTTTTCTTTCTAACAAGATGATAAACCTTCCAATGTGAACATAATCAAGTCATGAAATTAGATGTCATATATTTTCCTCTTAGATTTTCAATATTCTTGCAATATTTGAATAATATTTGAGAAAGAAATATGTCTGTGAATTTTAAAGATACACAGTATGTTATTTAATTATTGAATGCTTTTATGAATCCAAAGCACATATTTTCCTTTATAATAGATTAGGTATTTATTTTGATAAAAAAGAAAAAGTCAATTGAAAGAACTATATTTTATACATCTCACATATTTAAATAGGGAATATATATTTGTGCAAATGTATATGCAAAATATCTTATTTCCAAATATAAAACATGAATCCACCGAAACTACATTAATTTCAACATCTCATTGCAAGATTTTGAAAAGCGAGTTTTTATCTATTGCTCGAGTTCATAACAATATGTAGCAAATTTTTAATGCATAAATTGTTCAATGGAGTTTAAGTGATGAAACAAATCCATAATCTTATTCAGTATACTAGCCAGACAGATTACACATTCTTCATTTTGATAATGGCAACAGAGTTGTATTCCTGTGCAAGCAATTTGGCCAATAGTTCGGGGCATAAAATGAGTTATAAATGATGATTTTATCTCCAAATGACTTTCCAAACTATTTGGCTACCATTGGAAGACATTTTATTCATGTTATTATTGATGATTGCTAAGCATTGGAAAGCTGAAAAATGGTACAAAATTATCAATTGCGGCTTCTATTTAAAGTTTAAGATAAAGGTGAAATGAAATTCTAAGACATGGGCATGATATCCAATTTCTAAGTATACCAGTTGATATCAACGGGAAGATTGTTATAAACCATTCTGATTCCACCATTACATGCTCAATGCTCATTGGGGGAGGAAATATATTTGATATGCTGATCCACAATCTGTGTATTTCTCCATGCACACAGCGACATGATGGCACAACACTAAGCATCATCAATCACAAACGAAGGATGAAGGTAGCATCCCATCAAAAGAGAAAATGTCATCCTTTTGTCAGAAGCCTTTTGTGGCTGTCACATTACCATGCCTATAAATATCAATGCTATTTCTATCAGTTAAGAGCGCGATAAGATTTCTACTTCAGATTCCAGACCAAACCGTGAATCAAAGATTAAGGAAGCATTCAAAGTTCTTAAGCAGTGACATGAAGGAATTGGTGCTACTGAAGGAATATGTTTCTTAAAAGCTAAACCTAAAATATCTTTGTCGCGAAAGCGAATTCGGGATGAGTGCAAAGTAATAATATATTCAAGCATAAATGGCCCGTTTGGTTTCTGGAATAGGAATAGGAATTTTAGAATACGTTTTCTATTTTTCATTTGGTTCATCAATGGTTCATCAAATCGAATAGGGAATAGGAATACATATTCCCATTTTACTTCTAAAATGAGCTTATACCCATTCCAAAAAAAAGCTGTTATTGGAATAGCCATTCCTATTCCTAATATTGCATCCCTATTCTCCATTCCTATGCCTCCAACCAAATGGCGAAGAGGTTAGTTAAGGATAAAGGTATTTAATGTTTAAATTTTTTATATGTCTTATATTGTAAAATGTGGATGATACATTCAAAATTATATTCAATCATTCCCTAAATAATTATCGCTATTTTCATCCCCCGAGGTGATGAAAAATAAAATGGATTCGTTATTAAGGTAAAATATTTTATTATGTCCATTCACACATTTTTTTAATAATCATTTTGTGTTTAAAAGAGTAAAGGCTTCTTATTTGATGATTATCGAGGAGAAATATTTATATTCATAAATATAGAAATGAATAGGATGCTTGTTGCCCAATTTTCAATTCATCCCATTTTTGCTTTAGGTTGAAGTCAAGTCAATGTGTTAATGTCTTGAGTCTGAGTTTAGAGTGCCCCCAGGATTATCTCTTCTCATCATCCCTTTTGAGCTATCCTAATGCAAGAAATAATGTGAGCAATGCTCAAGTCAAAAGGCTTGGTTAATAGGTGTTGGAGGGTTTGTTTATACATTCCTCTAATGAGAAGAAGGTCTAGATACTTTACTAGTCCATCATTCCCTATTCTTAATCATGTTGGAGGCAAAGATTCATGTTGTGTTATAGTTTTCATGGAAGATATCACAGATGATCAAGCTCAGAATTGTAGAGAAACCAATTTGTATCAGAAACTACATGGACAAGTAGAAAAGTCAAATCAACAAAAAAAATGCACACCATTGGTCGGTTGAAAAGTCAATTGTGCTTAGAGATGGATCCTTGACCGTTACATGAAGATCAAATCAAAGGTCATCACAACATCGTAGGTGGCAAAATAGTTGAAGCTTTTCAAGTTGCGAAGTGGCGAAGGTGTATAAATCACATCATTGCACCATGTTAATATTGAACCTCAAAGATGGCTATGAAGTTACTAGAGACAAAAATAGTTAAGTCAAACAATTATTGCATGTTCACAGGAAGTTAAAGCTAACCATGAGTTAAGGCAACGAAGAAGCAAAAGCTGGAGATCACATTGTTGCATGTAGTTAAAGCTAACTCAAGGTAAAGGTTGTGAAATAGTGAAATCTCATTGTTGTAACTTTGTAGGGTGAAGAAATGCTAAGTCTTAGACCGCAGTGATGACATGAGATAGTTAGTTCATGGGAGATCACATGATCGCAGTTTTATTCTAGTTTGAAGGTCTCTAAGTTGCGATGGAGCGCTGTGCATAAAATGATAGTCAAAACAAATGATCACAACCTTGTAAGTTTTTAGATTGACTTTCAAATTTGAGTTGTGAAGCTACAAATGGTAATTTGGGTGGTTAAGTACGTAGCAATCAGAACATCGCATGAAGCAATACAATTAAGATATTTTAAATTGTGAAGCCAAATAGTAATCCAGATCATCAAGGCATCCTGATCATCCAATGAAATTAGATCAATGCCTCTTGCTTTCTTGCTTGAACCCACTTTTTGAAGATGCATGAAGAATAACCAATGTGGGAATATGAGCATTAAACACATGGAAATGGAGGGACCCATGAAGGAAGTCATTGCTACTTCACTATGATTAATAGGATGGAGACATGTTACGTTGCAAAGAGGCGATAAGGAATTTAGTCATCAAATGAGTTAAGTGATAAAAAAAACAACTTCTAGTTTTTTGATAAAGCAATAACCCTAATAGTTAGGACCTGAGTTTTTGTATTGTCATAGGCAGTTAAAAGATTAGTCAATTTGTATCTAGAGGTTGCAAAACCGTGACATAGTTAATTGTTTGATCCATCATTGTTTTGGTGTTAGAAGGATTGTTAAATCTTGAACTGTAATGAAGATGCAACATAGAAAGAGGAGATATCTTTCAGCCATTAGATTTTAAAGGATCAATGACTATCACTTTCCTACTTTATAAAGTTGCATGAGAAATAACCAAAGCAGGAAAGCGAGCATTTGACATGTGGAAATGGTGGGACCAGACTTAGTTGTGGGCCACAAAAGGGAATGCTTCAAAAAATGTTGTCCGGATGGTATGCTTGGGTTGGTTGGTCTTCCTAACTATTATAAAAGACCTTTAGTTTATGGAAGCTATCAACCAAAATTAGATCAACGCATATAACTTTCCAACTTTTCAAAGATGTATGAAGGTTAACCAATGCAAGAAAATAAGTGACACATGTACCTAGAGGGACCCACATAAGAAGTCATTAATAGATAAGATTGTGATCTCTAATTCAATATCAATGAATAGAATTCAAACTTAACATAACCATTAAAATACAAATTATATGGATTGGGCACCAACAATAGAATACAAAAGAAATAAATATTTTCACAGGGTTTCTGAAGCCACATGAAGATAAATAGTCACCAGTTGTTCTTAGAAGTGCCATAGGATTAAGGTCATCATGGGGAAAGATGTCTTGTCATAGATTAGATATTTTCATGTTTTATTCATATTTTCTTTCTATTATGTGATAGTTGCACTAAGAGAATTGAGGAATCATAAAAAACTATCAATGCAATTTTTGATGATAATGAAAAGGTTGACAAATTTTATAGTGAATTGGCTCTATAATTCCATTTATCTTATTTTCTCTTCATGTTTTGTTTCCCATTCAATATATTAGTTCTCCATTAAGAGGTGAAGGATGATTACATGTGATTCTGTGATCACATCATGGGTTCCATTTCACCATGGTATTACAATATAAGTAATTCTATTTACTTTTCATATGTGGTTCTACTTCTCCTCTTGTTTGTTCTATGGTATGTTAAAAACAATTTCATTGGAAATTGAAGAATAAATGTGAATAAATCTATTAGAAAATTTTTGGATTCCATTTCATCTAAGTCTAATAGTTAAAGAAATTCCACTTTCCCTCATGTGCATTTCTTCTTCCTTTCCTCTTTTTCATTTAGATGATTAATCTACATTTAGAATAGGAGTAAGGGTAAGAAAATCTCAAGACAATCTACTATAGTCATTCCATTGGGTGTGATAGCTTGTTTTAATCCATATTGCCTGAATTATTTGTGTCTACAAGAAATTTGGTTAGCCTTTAGTACTCTCATGTTAAGAGCTTATTTTCTCATAAACTTTGATCTAAGAAAGACATATTCATTGCACATCATTGCAAGTCCTAAGGGAGATGTACCTTGTAATTCAAAGGGAAGTGATAGAACACATACACTAACCCATTTGTTTGTGACATCCTTTTGTTTTCTCCAAAACAGTGGGCATTAAAAGCATCAGGTTATAAAATCTAATAGGAGAACAAATTGATAACCAACAATGCTAAATTTTTTAGTGATAAGGAAAGATGCATCTGAAGCTAGGATGAAAGTAATAGAAATGAATGAGAAAGGAAGATATACCAAATAAGAAAGTTATATGAATGCACATTGAATCTTGTAAGGAAGGGTATGCCCTTCCAAGACCTTTGAAAGCCAAAGGCAACCATATTGATTTCTTTCTATCTAGGACCAAGATCATTTTGGGAAATATTGGAGACAAAAATTCATTATAATTTTTAATTTTATTAATACAAAGGCTCTTAGCCATTTACCCATAAAAAAGAAATGAAATAGGATGCCAATTTTTAAAGTAATATTCAAAATAAATCTATGGAGCTTCCTTGTGGAAATGCAATTGGTCTTCTCACCCTTGTAGCTAATAATGATTTGTCAAGAGCATCAAGAAATTTTTTCCCAAGATTCAATGGTGATTGTACCATCTTTGCAGAATAACACTCAAGTGCTTTTGATTAAGCCTGTGGTGTGGTGAATCCTCAACATGAAGATGTGGCTATCAAGACGTTTGTGGATACCCTTGTAGATAATGCTAATTATTGGTTCCAAAATTTACTTGCAAGATGCATCAAAGATTGGGATCACATGAAGAAAAGGTTTGAAGAATGCTATAAAAGTACAAAAGGTGTGCATGTGTTGTTGCTACAATTGACACAAATAACGAAAGAATCATCTGTCTCTATGAGAGATTTTAATGCAAATTTTGATAAACTCATCAAGAGAATACCTACTATAAGTGCACCAATATATGACAATAAGAAGAGCTTCTACATCAGCTCTATGCCTCTTGATTTGGGAGATCAAATTAGGAGAGAAAATGTAACCAGTTTACAAGTTGACCAAACACTAGCTATGGAGATGGAAGATGACATGATAGCCTCTAGTAAGTGGAAAAGAGAACTTCAATCTAGAACCACATGTAATGCAGCTAGCACTTTAAATAAAACAAAAACCATACTCCAAAAGTTGTCTAATGAGGTTATTTCATTGAAGAAACATATCAATAGGCATATTCATTCTTTTTATCAACCTTATCAAGAAGGTTCTAGACATCTAAATGGAGGTAAGACATTGCAAATACCACCTTCTCAATAGAGGTTAGCAATTGAGGCTTCTTGAAAGAGACAAAATATGCGTGCTTTCCACCTAAGAGCTGATCATGATGGAGATAAATGTGCTCACATGATTAGATATAAGAAAATGGTGCAAAATAAAGAACAAATAGTGGAATATCCTAAAAGTGAAGATGATCATGCTCCTCATGGAAACTCTAAAAAAATTTTCTTGGAGTATGAATCAGATTCAGAGACATGAGGTGATTCTTTTGCAAGTCTAGATGGACCTCAGTTGATAGTCATGACTAGAAGTCAAAAGAATAGGAATCAATCCTCCAATTCAGTGCCTGCTAAAAATCAAACATCATCCTGTACACTAGAAATGTGTCACAACTCTAAACCATTCTATCAAGTGATTCCATGAGTTCAAAATGCTTGGATGCCAACTTAGAGCTCCCTATCCATGAAGTACAAGAGAGTATGATTTAAATACAAGGGCTCTCAGTTGAGCATTAGGAATGCTCTTCTTGCTAGTAAACCATGCAATGGGAGGTTCTATTAGAGACAAGATGCAAGAGTTTAAATGTCTACAAAAGATGCCTCAAGGATGCAATGCAAATACGAAGTAAGCTAATATGAAATGCAAAGTGCAGCTATGTTAACAAGAATGAGAGTGTTACAATCCAACTATTATTCTATGTAAGCTAGATTATAGGAAAGAAAACTAAGATATCATGCAACTATGCTAAAATTCCATGGATGAGAGAATGTAGACAAGAAAATAGAAGTTCTCCACAAAAGCTCTTAAGAATTCAAATGATAAACCTACATCATAACAGTACTCAAGAGTGTGCCTCCTTTGAGGGGGAAATCTCTCTCTTTTTTAAAGTCATATAGACGGTAGAGATCAAAGTCAATATGATGGAAGATCAGTGGTGGAGTTTGAAAATGGGAGTGATCCATGTACACAAGCAAGTCAACCAATAAAAAATAGAAATTGACTTTCCATATAATCCATGTTCTTTTAATCAAACAATGAACTTAGGATAACATGGTCAAACTATAGGTTATAATCAATTTAATTGATTTTTAACAATTTTGTCTAGGTAAATGATTAATTAAATTAGCCAAAATGTTGAGAAGAGGGCTAATAGCCTAGATGACCATTTTTAGGTGATTAAATTTTCCCCTCTTTGACTAATGTGTGATTGATTTGAGAATATATTAAGTCAAAGAAAAAAGAAGCCAGGTAGGCAACGATAGATATAGATATCTAATTCTGAAGAACAAAATGCAGAAAGATATATAAAATCTTGAATGTACAACCTAGTAGTATTAGTACTAAAAAATAGGAAAAAGATAATGTTAGAATTCAAGAAGAATGTTAACATCTAGCAAAGTAGATAGATTGAGAGAAAATGAAGAGAACAAATACATGCTCCTGAGAAATAGATAGCTATAGCAAGCAAGTAATGATAGAATATTCCTACCTCCTTGGGATCAAAATTGAAATGAGGTAAGGAGGATACAAAAATGAGCTAGATATAAGAAAATTGAGGTATAATAGTGTCCAAGATGACAGATAGATGATTAGAACCAAAGAGTGACCATAAAGTAGTGATAGAATGCCCTAGTTTGACCAAAGTTGACCATGAAGGATTAGGTCAAAATGAGTAGAAAAGTGTTTTTAGACATGAAAAAGTGAATATAAGAAAATATGAAGTGTAGAAATGATGAAGACATAAAGAAATGAGGATGCCCCAGTGATGATTCAAAGATTAGATCTTAAAAAGTTAGTTAACTACTCAGAAGAAGGTAGAATTTTTTTGACTATCAAGATGAGTTTAGATTTCAATTTCAATCTTGAAAATGGATCTAGGATGTTGAAATTAGCCAAGGTACAATTTTCGTGGAATTTTGAGAAGTTTGAAAATTAGGTCAATATGGGGTTGGAGGCTATAAAGGGGTCTAAGTGTCATTTTCAAATATATTTTGTCTTTTTTGAATTTGGAGAGCTTAGAGTGCTTTGGAGAGAGGAAATGACATTAGCAGGCATTTTGATTGATCGACATCATTTTGAGCATAGCCGATTGCACAACCGACTAGGCCACTATGGGGTGCCGATAAGTTTGCACTTTTTAACTACATTTTTGAGCTTTTTTGGCCTTTTTTCGCACGTTTGGGAAGTAAAATGTGGAATATTGGGTGATATTTTAAAAAGTATCATATGGTCACTTTATAAAATATTACACGATACTTCACATTAAAAAAGGTATCACACAGATAGTTTAAATTATGTCATTTGGGACATACCCATTTGTTGCACAAGCCGATGTGAAATGTTGCATGATAGAAATGTATCACACTAGTATAAAAATGGTATCATACGATAGGTAATCAACATTGTATATTTCCTGCATATAGAAGGAAATGTTGTGCAACTTGTTTTGAAGCATTTTTTCATTGAATTTTGCATGTTGATCATGTTTTTTTGATGTGTTACTAATGTTTGCATGTCTTGTGTTGTAGGAAGTGTTTCTTGTGCTTCTCATTAGAGACCCCAAAGTTGTGGGGTTGCGGGTTGTACAGTATCTATTAGATGATGAGATTGCCACCATATCTAGTATGGGTTTGAGATGGGTTATATGAATGCCCCATATATGGGAAAATCATGGGTTGTTGACTACACTTGCTAAGTGATGGCATAGTGAGCATAACACGTTTCATCTGCCAACTAGAGAGGCCTCGATCATGTTAGAGGATGTGTATTGCATCCTTTGAGTACCTGGTGAGTTGTATGTTTGATTTCTTTGTGATGTTTGCAAGTTTTGATATTGATGTGAGGAATATTGATGCTAGGTTTGGTTATATGTCACAACTGTACTATGATTAGACCCCGACAGAGGGGTGGGCAGTGATGCAACAACTATTTTGTGATGTCACCATCTTGGGCCATCATTTGAGTTCGAAGTGACTTCTTGATGAGTATGAGAGTGATTACACCCTACCATATTTTTTATGTTTATTGGTTTCTCAGGTGTTGGTGGCTAACAAGAGCCAGAAGGGCTTCCAACTAGGATGGGGCAGACTAGTAGCAGACTTGATTGTATAGTCTCATACGATGGCATGGGGCCCAACTATTATTGTAGACATATTTCATGAGATACATGAGATAGTGTACCATGAGGGTCACTCCTAGGCATGCAGAGTAGTATTAACATAGATTTGGGCATGGGAGCACATTGTTGCGATTTGACCATAGGTGCAGCCACTAGAGTAGAGCTAGTCCTATATTTTTTGATACACAAGATTCATCCCATATACTCATAGTGGGGATGTCACTTATTACTGATGCTTTTTTGATGAGTTGACAACTTTTACATGGCAGCCCTATCAAGGGTGCCATAAATGGTCGGATATCTAGGAGTTAGAGTATATGCGATATAGTAGACCATTAGTAGGTAGGCACTTAGAGATCGTGGAGAGATTTGTGATCAACTGGGTATGATATTAGTTTTTAGAGCACTAGGTGGTCTTACTGGAGATTACCACCTATGCTTGTTTCCACTTAGATGAGGCATGAGGATGGCTGCCTATGTGGACTATTAGATAGTGATTTGAGAGACAACAACTTTGATATGAACTCCTTGGGATTATTGCCTAGATGTAGTTGATGCAGGGGGGTCTAGCCTATTTATATGAGATGCAGAGACATCATTTTTTGTGATTTATAGAGCTAGATGGACTACTCATAGTAGGGGACATGGAGGAGGTAGAAGCAAAGGTAGAGGTGGAGGGAAAAGATAGATGGAAGTTGGGGATAGTTCATGATCTGGGAGGAGATAGATGTGGGCATAAACTGCTAGGGAGGTGGAGGAGGAGGAGGAGGAGAAGGTGCCACTAAGGTAGTAGTGGGTGGTGCAAGTGGAGGTATAGGTAGAGAAACTTGCTAGGGGAGATGATGACCATGATACAAGGATCTGGGCTTGGGGAGATGATGACAGTGATGCAAGGATCTGGGCTTTAGAGGTAGAGCTACAAACAACCTCAATCACCATTGTAGTAAGAGATTAGTAGCTTATGGATGATTGAGCACAAACATAGGAGCTTCATAGGGAGTGAGATGCTGCTAGGTGAGAGGCATCACATCATGGCATACAAGCCACATATTATTATGTCACTTATAGGGGTGTAGTACCACTAGGGCAGGGACTTCCTAACTATTCAAAGCTGGTAGGTAGATTAGAGGGTTTGGTACAACCACTAGATAGGAGATAGGCTCTGCCACTAGGGCCACCACTAGTTGTAGAGGGCGCGAGTTAGTCTTAGGTCTAGGCTATTAGTTTTGATAGTTTTGAGTGTACTCTATGTATTTTGAGATGGATATCTAGATTTTGGATCTCATATTCTATATGTACTATGACACACACACACACACACACACACACATATATATGAGATACTGGATTTGATAGATAGATTTGTGTACTTGTCTCATGTTGATGGATGTTTCAACATTTTAAGTTTTTATGTGATGTTTCAATTTTTGTTTCTTGCTCATGTAGGAATTACCTTTATACAAATGTGTATATGATCATGTATCTCTCTCATGTATGATGTTCAGCTCTCATGTCTATGATATAGATGTATGCTTTTGAAACATGTGACACTTGGATAGATCAAATGTAATTTTTAGATTAACCCCTTGTGATGATAGTATAGCATAAAGTTGAAGTGAAAGATCAAGAAAATGAAAGGACATGATCAAGAAGAAAGCAAAAGAAAGATATGAAAGTAGTTAGCTGATATGTCTAGGCAAAGATGAAGAGAGATATTTCTCCCCATATGCAAGAAAAACTCTGCTAGAGAATGAACCTATAATGCAAGCTAATATGCAAAATGGTTTACTAGCAAGAAATACATAACATTTAGACTCTTATTTCATCACTGAGAATTTATTATGGACATCATGAGATCATACAACCATCACTAGTATAACTATGAAGATATGAATATGATCAATATCAAATAGATATGTGGGAATTGAATCTAAGCATCAAAGACATCTAAGTCAAGATGACTACATGATTAGATTCCCTAAGTTTGATTTAGCAAGATTACACTTGTATCAAGGCATAAGCACCAGGATAACCCTTGAGTGTAGTCTTGCAAAAATAGTCAAGGATGATATGTTTGAAAGACAAAGTGTCAAAATAAGACAAGAATTAATGTTTTAAACACTATAGATGAACAAAGTATACCCACAAGCAGAAATGAAGAAAATTGTCCCATGCCCCTAGTCTTCTAGTCAATGACATCCTTGAAAGACTATTAGGGAGGGAACATATAGCAAAGAAATCATCATAGATAACACAAAAATTAGATAAAGATCAACATAGCTCTATCATTTAAGTGTTTAAGTGTGTGTGCACAAGTCACTTGGCCATTTCTTCAAGACTTGATTCTAAGAGTGAGAAATATTGTGACATTGAAGACTGTAGGTTAACTATCTGAAAAGTGTTAAGAAACACTTGATGTCAAGTTGGGGGGTAGTGTTGAGAAACACTATTTTTGCAAGTTGCTAAAGAAACCATAATGCACAAGGACACCTCAATAAGCTAAGTAGTTGTGCCACTGAGACAGGGACAAGGAACAATTCCAAAGTGGGAAATGTGGTGCAAAGTGGGTGAGTGAGACTAATGGACATAGGTGCAAGGATCTCAAGTAGCACTAGTTTCCAAGTTTTCACCACTTGATAGATTTTTTTTAGGACTTTTTTCAATTTTTTTGTATTTTTGTATTTTTTGATTTTTTTGGTGATACATTAAAGTGCCTATTGCTAGATTTTCACTAAGATGATCATTTTTTTAGGACATTTTCTAAATTTTAGGATTTTTTCAAGATCAATAAGTATGTACAAGATTATTGAGCTACAAGACTCTAAGCATATAACTTCTTCAAATGTAGGACATTGATGGGCTCTACAAGTTCTTCTGCTTTAGGAGCAAACAATTGATAAGCACCAAACCCAAATACTGCTATGATAATGTATGAGCCTAACCAACTAGGTTTAAGTTTTCACTTTTGCTCTGTATGCTGCTGATTTTTTGGATCAAAAGTAGCCTTGTGACATTCATCAAGAATCTCTAGTTCTTGTACTTGCATAGCTCTATGGTCTTCATTAGTTATCAACCCATGTAAGGAGACTCACAAAGAGGGGATCTCAACTTCTAATGGGAGGATGACCTTAGAGCCATAGACTAGAGAAAAGGGCATGGCCCATGTAGGAGTATGAATGGTAGTTTTGTAGGCCCAAAGTACCAGATTTATGAATTGTGCAGTGTAAGATTTTCAACAATGTTTTGTTGGAGGCCTCAACTTGGCAATTCCCTTGAGGGTAGTAGATAGAGGACAATTGTTGTTTGATTAAAAATTTCTTGCATAGTTTTTTGAGGTCCTTGTTCTTCAATTGTCCTCCATTATTAGTAAGAATGGAGGAAGGAATACCATAACAAAAAATGATGTAGTTTAGTATAAACATGGCAACATGTTTTCTTGTAGCAGTAGATAGTGGCACAACTTCAACCCATTTGATAAAATATTTAGTTGCTGTGATGATGAACTTGTGACAACTAGATGAACTTGGATGAATTTTTCCTACCAAGTCAAAGGTTCGTTGTTGAAATGGCCAATATGTCACTGAGGGAATCAACTAATGTCAAGAAGCATGAATTCCATTTCTATGAAGTTGACATTTCTGACAAGACTTGGCATAACGAATGACATTAGCTTGCATGGTTGGCTAATAATAACCCACCCTAAGTAGTTTCTGAGAAAGTGAAAGGCCATTAGAATGTGCCCCACAAATGCCATCATGGACTTTAGTGAGTGCCTTTTCAGACTCTTCTAGCTCTAAACACCTAAGAAACATTTCATCTAGACTCTTCCTATATAAGTCAGCAGAGACCAAAGTGTATTGTGAAGCATTGCAGAGGAGTTGGCATTTTTGGTTGCATGTGAGGGTTTTAGGAATAACCTAATCATGCAAGTAAGAGAAAATAGCTACATAGCAGGAGGAATCATGACCTACAATAGTGTAGATCACCTAGTTATCTGGGGAATCATAGGCAGGATGATGTTGTTCTTCCACCAAGAACTCAAATCATGATTCATGTTCTTGTAGTTTGAGGATAGATGCTAATAAAATTGGAAAAATTGTTTTCTGCTCTAGGAATTTGTTGGAATGTCACAAAAGTAAACTTGTTCACTTGGGTTATAACAAGTTGAGAATCTCCATAGATGGGAAATTTAGTGATTCTCTATTTGAGAGCCATTTTGATCCCATTTGTTAATGCCTCATATTCTGCAATGTTGTTTGTGCAAGGAAATAAGAGTTTGTAAGATTTTGGGATTGTATATCCATGAGGAGAAATAAACAAAACACTTGCTCCAACTGCATTCTATGTATGAGAACTATCAAAGAATATTTTTCAAGTTCTATCAGTGATGTACATAATTGAGGCATCTAGAAAATCAATTTGCATGGGTGTTGTATCCTCTCATGGAAAATCAACCAATTGGTTAGCTATGGCCTGGCCCTTGATGGCTTTACATTCAACATACTAAATGTCAAATTCTAAAAGTATCATCATCCATTTAGCTAGATGACCGGTAAGTGTAGCTTTGTTCAACAAATATTTCAAAGGATCAATTTTAGCAATTAGGTGAACTTTATGTGCCAACATGTAATGTCAGAGTTTTTGAGAAGCAAAGACCACTACAAGGAAGGCTTTCTCAACAATGGTGTAGTTCATTTCATAAGCTACCAAAGTTTGTCTAATGTAATATATAGCCTGTTCCTTACTAGTCCCATCACTTTGGGCTAATAACACTCCTCGAGAAGAAGTTGTGGCTGAGATATACAAAATCAAAGGTTTTCCCAAAATGGGTGGCATCAAAAATGGAGGTTCAACCAAGTACCCTTTGATTTGGTCTAGGATTTGTTGATATTTATTGTTCTAGATATGAGTAAAGACTTTGTGCAAATTCTTGTTAAAAGATTGAGCTTTATCATCCAACTGAGAAATGAATCTTCTGATGGATTGCAGATGTCCTTGCAGACTTCTAAGTTGATTGATATTTCTTAGAGGAGGCATTTCCATGATAGCCTAGACCTTTTTAGGATCAACCTCAATACCTTTTGCTGAGATAATGTAGCCTAGAAATTTTCTAGATGTGACACCAAAGCCACACTCTTTTGGGTTCAACCTAAGTTGAAATTGTTCCATAAGGTTGAATATTAGGCCAAGGTCTTCAAGATGTGTATCATGTTTTCTAGATTTAGCCAGTGTGTCATCAACATAGTCTTCCATATTTTCATGCATCATATCATGGAAGATAGTGGTCATTTCTCTTTGATATGTAGCACCAACATTTTTGAGCCCAAAAGGCATTACATCCTAGCAGAAAGTACCTCATAGACATGTAAAAGTTGTCTTCTCTTGATCAGCTAGAGCAATCTTAATTTGATTATACTCAGAAAATCCACCCATGAGGGAGTACATTTCATAACCCATCGTCATGTCCACTATCATGTCTCTTTTTGGTAGTAGAAAGTCATCCTTCGGGCATGCTTTGTTTATTTCTCTAAAATTAGTACAAACTCAGATGGATTTATCATGTTTAGACATAGGTACAATGTTGGAAATCCACTATGCATAGTTAATAGCTCTAGTCAAGTTTTCACTTAGGAATTTTTCCAACTTTCCCTTGACCAATAGGGCTACATGTGGATGCATCTTTCTTAGTTTTTTTTTAATAGGTTTTACACTAGGAGAGATATATAAATGATGCATGATAAGATCTATGTCAAGCCCTAGCATATCTTAGTACATCCATGCAAAATTGATCTTCTTTTCTTGAAAGAACTTGGCACAATTCTCCTTCTCCTTAGTTGACAATGATTGATCTGCATGGATAATTTTAGGAGATTCCTCTATCTCCAAGTTGATAGGATGTGTAGGTTCAATGAGAACTAAAGATCTATCCTAAAAATATCTTGGTAGACTACCAAGTACCTCATCTGTAGGTGCCTCAAGGAGGTTTTCACCATTAGATATGTCTTTTTTTATTACTTTTTTTAGGTTTAGATACAACCACAATGTGGTATTCACCATTTGACCACTTGTTTTTTCTTTTAATTTTATGTCTTTGGTACTTGATATCTAATTCTATCATGTTAACTGTGGGTTTGCTGGTGGAAGAAGTGATGGGTTCAATGGCATTTAGTTAACAAGTGATCTCATAGTCATTTTGAAAAGAAGATATCTTAGGTCTTTGACTTTGAATTGACCAATCTATGAGATCATGGTGAATTAATGAGAGTGATGTGGAAGTTTCAAGGTTGTTAATACAAAAAGAGTCATCTCTAGTGACGTGCAAAGTTGAACCTATAGTGAACATTGCAAAGGTGTCCAAATTAGGAATAGACCTAGAGGGACCTGTGTGATCCACTAAAACATTTTACGAGCCAAACTCGTCTGACCCTATACTAGATTCTTCAATTGCATTTGGTTGGGTTGCATAGGCATGAATGACATTGACTCCTAGCTCACAAGATGCATCCAAAAGAATTTCCCATTCATATTAATGAGATTTTGTACTCTAATATTTAGTAATTAGATGAGAAATATTTTGTATAATCTATCCTCTATTCATGTCCTCATGGGCAGATTCCTCTTGTTCTGATTATTGAGAAGTTAAAGTTTTAGCATCATTATTGGTAGTTGGTGTTTTTTCTCCCTAAAGGAGAAAAGTTATAGGTATAAAGTCCTTATCTTATGAAGTGGTAGCAACAAAGGGAGGATCATCATCCATTTATTTTCTATACATGGGTGTTCTTCAATAAAATGTTGGTATATCATTTTCTATCCCAAAACCTAGGCCAGCGGTATCTTGAGCATCACTACCTCAAGTCTAACTTAAAGGTTCAACTAGAGATTTTTTATTACCAATTAAGGACCTATGGCCCTAATAGCCCATATTTGCAAGAAATTTATATCATTTTCCATAGCATTTATGAGAAATGGGGCTGGTGATTGTGAGTGTCTCCTCATCTTCCTCTTCCCTATAGATCCAATTTTTAGTTTCTTGTTCTTCATTCTCTGCTTCTAGGAGAATTGAGGATTACACAAAAGTGCAAAAAAGAGTCATGGCAGAAGCAGAAGGCTTCTTTTTTGGTAGAAGGTTTCACATAAGACCAAGGGGAAATGGGTAGAGCACCAATCGAGTCTAGGGTGTATTTTCCCATGCTGAGGGTCATTATTTTTAATTTTTGTTCACACTCTATAAAGGATGATGTTAGCTCATGAGAAGAGATATTATGTGGAACTAGTGTTTCTACTTTAGATAACATGTTGATAGACATGGAGTTGTCACTGGGGATAACTATCTCAATACCATTAAAAGGGAATTTGATGCACTAGTGGTACATGAAAGGTACTACTTGGATGTCATGAATCCATGGTTGTCCAAATAAAAAATTGTATGCATGTGGTATATCTAGGACTTGGAAAACAACATCCTTCTCAAGTGGACCAAATATGATTAGAAGTACAATTAGACCTTTGGAAGGTCTTTCGACCTCATCATAGGCTTTTATAGTGATCTTGCACCTAGGGTGGTTGGCAAATTTAGACATACCCAACTATTGGATCATGTTAAATGAAATGAGGTTTAGCCCTACACCATTGTCTATCAAGACTCAAGGAATGCAAGTATGGAATATTTGGACTTTGACATGGAGATAAAGGTTGTGGGGATGATTAAGAGTGTGGTCATCTTCTTCAAAAAAAGTGAGCTAGTGAAGTGAAGAAATATGATTCACCATAGCTTGGAATTGCTCATCAATTTATGTGGGAACATTGGTAGAATGTAGAGCTTTTTCAAGGATATCCTTGTGCAAAGGGGATAACTCTAATTACTCAAAAATGGAAATTTGAGCGAGTGTACATTGCTCTTGGCTA
The DNA here is from genome assembly GCA_028749045.1 of Cupressus sempervirens. Classification (NCBI taxonomy): domain Eukaryota; kingdom Viridiplantae; phylum Streptophyta; class Pinopsida; order Cupressales; family Cupressaceae; genus Cupressus; species Cupressus sempervirens. The sequence goes on from CM053788.1 coordinate 311,916,378, forward strand.
ACAAGGTCATAGTTGGAGATCCTAGAAGTAATTGGTTGTTTAGAAGATGAAGCATTCTTAGGATCATGAGAAACTTTGAGGACAACCTTAGATTGCCCCTAATGATGCTGTTAAGTGGTTCACATTGTGAAGAGAGAGATCTGGCCAATCATAGTACCACCTTAGTTCTAGTGTCATTAGGATGTTGAGGGACATTTTTCATTTTTAGGAAAACTTTGGGTTGTTCATCCTCAATATCATAATTGGGCCAATTGTCATCATTAAGACTTGCCATGGATAGATACTCAATGGGCTCAAGCATGCCTATAATGTTGTTTATGTTAGTGTAGGCATAGATGATCTTGGCATCATGATTCTTTTTAGCAGATTTGGAGGTTTCACCTTTCTTGTATTTTGACAAGGGCTATTTTAAAGCTTTGTGGTCATCATTTTTAATGAGGCCATCTATGACAACTTTACTATCCTCAATGAGATCTTGAATTATGTCTTTGAGCTTGAAATAATTTTCAATGGTGTGACCCTTGCTTCAGTGATAGCTATGAATGTGATCCTCTCTCGACCATGGGGGTCTGATGGGTGAGTCATAGGGATGGGAATTATCTGGTAAAGTAACTAGCTTGTTTGCAATTAAGGTTTTTAAGACCACTTTGTGAGGCTCAACCATTGGTGTATAAACATGTCATTTTTTGGTAAATTTAGAGCTCTTATTAGATATTTGTGGTTTCAAACCTTCTTATTGTTTTGTAGCATAGATAGCATTAGAAAGGTTAAATGTAGGTTCCCTGGTCTTAGGACTATCCACTACTCCATCATTGACAACATATTTGTTTTTATTCCAAGGTTTTCCTTTGTCTTTTCCATTTCCATTGTTATTTTTGTCTTTGTTTACAACAATGTCACCCTTTTTAATAGAAACATACTCAATGTGATATGCACTCTCAAACATTGCATTAAAGGATGTGAAGAAATGTTTTCTTAAGTCAAAGTAAAAATCTCGTATAAGTGTGTTGATAAAAATGTTGATTATCTTAGCTTTAGGAATTTGCCAAGGGTACCTAGAGAATAGATGTTGGAAATATAGATGGAGTAACTGAGAGGGGGGGGGGGGGTGGTGAATCAATTACCACAAAAATAAATCCACAGATCCCTTAGATGTCTTAAATAACTAGTTACTGCTATCACTCAGTAGCCACATAGAAAAATGCTATAACTCAGTAGATGAATTTTGTATTAACTTATTACTAATATTTAAGCATTCATAATTATTAACATGCATGCAAAAGGAAATAAAATGAACAAAAGAGACACTAGATTTAACGTGGAAATCCAATATGGGAAAAACCACCAAGTAACTAGCCACTAATTTTCACTCTTTTGAAGTGAGCCCTATTAAAGGTTACAATACACACTGTTATGTGTGACCTTGTTTGAGGATTTTACCCTAGTAGGAGTGGCCTTGCTAGAGGACTTTAGAACAATTTAGTAGAACTATCCACCTTGTTAGAGGATTTACAAAATGGCTGTTAAACCAACTTTGTTAAGAGATTTAGGAATTACTGCTACAATGGTGAGAAAGTAAAAATAAGTGACCTGAATGAGATGCAACTGAACTTTGTTGTTACAGATCTTTATTTTGCTTCACTAGATCCTCACTAATTGAATACAACTTTACTACTCCTCAAGGATATCTGATCCTTTTTCAAAATTCACTCACACTTCCTCTTCACACAATCAAATCACTTGCATGCTCACTCAGTCATCCATTCATACATTTGAATTCGACACTTGATCTTTTATTTATACATTACAAATTGTCAAGTCAGCTCATTTACAAGTTACATTTACCAATAAAAATTACATAAGTTAGCTACAAACATTACATGAAACAATTAAACTTTATTTCCCAAAACAATGAAATCCTTCATTGGTTGACCTTGCTTGGTGAAAATTGCACCAAAAATGATTTCCAGTGTTAACCAAGTGAAGTTCGATAAACATTGCAAACTTTGCAAAATCCTTTGGAGACCAAGAAAACTTGGTAAGAATTGATTTTCTTTCCCTGACCTTGTGAGCTCGATAGAAACTAACTTATGCAATAGAAACTATTTTCATAGTGTAACTTCTAGAAATGCTTGGTAGACTCTATAATTCACTTTGCTAACCATCTAAGCTTGGTAGACTCTATCTTTTGCTTTATTGAAAAATCGAGCTCAGTAGACTCTGTCTGATAACTGATATGACATTTTTGTAACATCAAAGGCAACACACAATTGAATAATTGTATCCAACAATCTCCCTCTTTGGCATTGATGGCAACACAACATGTCATAGTAGAATGAAATTTTAGAACAAGTCTTTTTCTAACATAATATTTCTTCCTCTTACAAACTTCTCAAATACAATAATCTCTCTCTATGAAGGAATTACATAGCTTCTCTTCAAATAACAAACTCTTCAAAAAAATTCAAATTTCAAAAAGATATGACTATATACTCTCCCTCTTTGACAACACATGCCAAAGACAACACAAGCTAAATGAATAGCAATGTACCTTATGTACTGATTCATATGCAATATTTCCATAACTATGCTGCATCAACTGAAAGATCTTCAACTTGATACCTTTTGATGCATCACTAAAACTTCATTTTAGTGAGCTTCAGATAGGGGAATGACCCCTAACTTACCTCTTAGATACAAGAATGCATCCTTTGGTAATGGTTTGGTGAACATGTTAGAAATTTGTTCTTTTGTATGGACATATTCCAATCTGATCTCCTTATCTTGCACCAACTCTCTGACAAAGTGATACTTTATTGCAATGTGCTTGGTTTTTGAATGCATCACTAGATTTTTAGATATGTTAATTGCACTTTTATTTTCACAAAACATAACAACAGGTTCTTTGATTTCCACCTTCATTCTTTCCAATAATTGTTTGAACCAAACAATATTAGAATAGTTTACTGCTGTAGCAACATACTCTGCTTCTGCTGTGGATTGGGATGTACAATTTTTATTTTTACTTGTCCAAGAAACCAACCTCTTTCTAAGAAAGAATGCTCCTCCACTTGTACTCTTTCTGTCATCAATGTTTCCTACCCAATCTACATCAACAAATACTTTCAAATCTAGATTACTTCCAAATTTGTACCATAATCCATAATCTTCAGTGCCTTTCAAATATCTCATGATCCTTTTGATTTCCATCATGTGATTTTCTCTTGGTTTTACTAAAACTCTTGCTACAATACCAACTACTAGAGCAATATCTGGCCTTATATGAACTACATACTGCAACTTTCCAATCATAGATCTATACAATGTCTGGTCTATCTCCTTTGATTCATCATCCTTGGTAAGCTTTAGACCAATGCACATAGGAGTTCCAATTGGTTTATAGTCTTCCATACCAAAAATTTTTAGTATCTCCTTGATTTATTTAGATTGAGTGATGTAGATGCCATTCTTACTTTGCTAAATTTGAAGAGCAACAAAGAATTTAATCTTTCCAAACATTGACATCTCAAATTCCTTGTTCATTTGCTCTAAATTTTTTTTGCATAGATCATCATTTCCTATGAACAAAGTACCATCCACAAATATTTCTACCAAAACAATCTTATTATCTGGTCCTTCCTTGATATATAAGCTACTATTATCATTAGTTCTTTGAAAACCAATATGAATAAGATAGTTATGCAACCTTTCATACCATGCTCTAGGGGCTTGTTTTAGACCATAAAATACTTTGTGTTATTTGTAGACCATGTCCTTCTTGTCTAGATCAACAAAACCTTCAGGCTATTTAATGTAGAATTCTTCATCTAGTATACCATTGAAAAATGTTGACTTGACATCTATCTGATAAACCTTAAATCCTTTGTATGCAACATATGTAAGTAGGGTCCTGACACCTTCCAATCTTGCAACAAGATCAAAAGTCTCTCCATAGTCTATTCCTTCTTCCTGAGAGTATCCTTTGTATACTAGTCTAGCTCTATTCCTTAACACCTTAACATCTTCATTCAACTTATTTTTGAATACCCACTTAGTTCCAGTCACATTTTTATCTTTAGGCCTGGGTACAAGAGTTCATATTTTATTTTTCTCTATCTACTCTATCTCTTCATTCATAGCCTCAATCCAACTTTCATTTTCTAATGCATCTTTGACACTTCTAGGTTCAAAACTAGTAAGTAAACAAGTACCTTTCAACTTACTTCTTGTCATAGTGCCTTCAGATTTATCTCCAATGATCTAATTTGGTGTACGATGTCTCCTAACATACTTGGCCAATAAAGGTTCCTTGCCTTTTGAATGAATTGTACTATCATCCTCTTGAACTTCAACTTCAAGTTTTGGTTGTTCTTTCTACTGCTTGGGTCCTTCAAACTTGGTAGGCATTGGCTTGGTAGCATCAGAATGTGACTCAGGTTCTTGTAGCTCGGTTTGAACTTCTTGCAACTCAGTTAGTAAAGACTCAGGAGTAGAAGATTCCTAATTGACAAATGTATCTGGCACTGTATTAGGTTCAATGAAAACAAATCTCCTATAGTCTTCTAGTTCCTTTTTGCTTTCTTCTTCAGTCCTTTCTACAAACTCATCAACTTTCACATGTGCACTTTCTATGACTTTGTGAGTAGACAAATTCAAACATCTATATGCTTTACTCTTGCAAGAATATCCCAAAAATATTCCTTCATCACCCTTCACATCAAATTTACCTTTTCTAAATTCTTTCAAAATATAACATTTGCTTCCAAATACATTTATGCAACTTACATTAGGTTTATAGCCATACCATAACTCATAGGGGGTTTTGAATGAGTCCTTCTTTAGCTGTACTCAGTTTAAGGTATGAACTATAGTGTCTATAGCTTTCTTCTAGTATTTGATAGCAATGTTCTTTTCTCAATCATTAAGATTTTTGCATAGTCCATGATAGATCTATTCCTCCTTTCAGCTATTCCATTTTGCTCGAGAGTTCTAGGGGCTGATACCTATCTTTTGATCCCTCTTTCAATTCAAAAGTTATTGAACTCATGGGAAATGAATTCACCACCTCTGTTTGACCTCAAACATTTTAGTCTTTTCCCTGTTTCTTTTTCTACTCTAGCCAAATACCATTTGAACTTCTCAAATGCTTATAATTTCTCTATCAGATACATGAAATTCATCATTCTTGAGTAATGATTAACAAAAAGAATGAATAACTTTTCTCTAGTATAGCTTTCAATTCCAATAGGTCCACATAAATCAATATGCACAATTTCTAAAACTTCTTCAAATTGATAGTTCTTACTTTTAAAGCTAGTCTTTCCCATCTTACCAATATGATAATTCTTGCATAGGCCAACCTCTGGTTTCTTTATACTATGAATGCCTCTTATTTTCCTAAATTTTCTTATTTTCACCAAGTTATCAAAGTTCACATGACATAACCTTCTATTCCATAACCAACTTTCTTTAGCTTGAGCAATGAAACATGAACATTCACCAAGTTCAAGATAGAACAAGTTACCTTTTGTCTGTATGCCTAATCCAATCAACTTTCCTTTGTCATCCAGAAGTCTTTCTTTTCCATGCATGAACTCCACTTTAAATCCATTATTGAGTAGCTATTCCACACTCAAAAAATTGTGTTTTAGATCTTCAACCCAATAGGCATTATCACATACAAACTCTTTGGTTAGTGAGATTCTTCATCTTCCTTTTATGCAACAAGGTTTATTATTACCAAACCTCACACTACCACCATCATAGTCTTCAAAATGTTCAAATTTTGTTTCATCACAAGTCATATGATGAGAGAAACCACAATCTATGATCCATCTATCATTTTTTCTCACATAAGAGATAAGTGCCATTTTATCTTCCTCATCATTGTCAAATTCATCTTTCATAGCAATGTAAACAATTTCTTCTTTTTCATCATCAGAATCATTATAATCCTTAGCCATGAAACATGTTTTCTTACCTTTGTCCTTGAATGATTTGAAGTCTTTTTTTCCATTGCACTTGTGACCTTTCTTCTCATTCTTATTTTGCTTGTTTGGGCACCTAGCAACAATATGTCCAATTTATTCACATGAATTTTTTATAGAGGAACCTTACCTTTGTATTTTCCTCTGCCTTTAGAATATTTCCTTGCAAGAAAAGCTTCAACTACCTCAAGATCATTGTCAGAACTCTTTTCTGACTCTTCTTCACTTTTTGACTGAGAATCCTTTATCTTCTTGCCTTTCTCTTTGAGTGAAATCTTGGCTTCAAATGCTAATTCAATGTTCTTGGAAGCTGCAACATAGTTATCATAGTTATCTAGCTCAAATATAGTCAATCTTCCTACTATGGCCTCTAAATTTATCTTATGATTTGCTTCACATCTTCTTTCTTGTATTGTAGAGACTCTAATTTCATAAATGGGAAGTAATGTTTTAAGAAATTTACTTACAACTATTTCCTCCTCAATGTCTCCTCCAAAAGCCTTGATTGCACTGACAACTACTTTGACTCTTTCAACATATTTGGCAATGTTTTCATCCTCTCTCATCCTTATTTGATCAAATTGTCCTCTTAGACTTTTTTCTTTGGCTCTTCTCACATTGTCATCACCTCCATAGATATCTTTCAGCTTGTTCCACATTTCAAAGGCAATTTTGAAATCCTTGACATCATCAAATTCTTCATAGCTTAGGGAAAATGCAATGTCTATCATCATGGTGTTATGAATCTTTTTCTCAGCAATGTCATTAGTAGATAATGTACCAGAAGGAGTTACATATGCTTCATCCAAATATTTCAATCTTGTATCTCCAATGGAAGCCATATGGAGTCTCATGAGACCTTGCCATGCTGAAAAGTTATCCTTGTTAAGCTTTGGAATTTCTCTCCTGTAAGACATCCTTATCTTTAGCTTAGATCCTTGAAATCCTTCCTGCAAGCACCAAAAGCTTTGATACCAATTATTGGAAATATAGATGGAGTAACTGGGGGGGAGAGGGGTGAATCAATTACCACAAAAACAAATACACAGATCCCTTAGATGTCTTAAATAACTAGTTACTGCTATCACTCAGTAGTCACACAGAAAAATGTTGTAACTTGGTAGATGAACTATGTATTAACTTATTACTGATATTTAAACATTTATAATTATTAACATGCATGCAAAAGGAAATAAAATCAATACAAGAGACACCAAATTTAATGTGGAAACCCAATATGAGAAAAACCACCAAGTAACTAGCTACCAATTTTCACTCTTCTAAAATGAGCCCTATTAGGAGCCAACCCTATTAAAGGTTACAATACACACTATTAGGTGTGACCTTGTTAGAGGATTTAATCATCCTACTAGGAGTGGCCTTGCTAGAGGACTTTAGAACAATTTAGTAGAACTATCCTCCTTGTTAGAGGATTTATAGAATGATTGTTAAACCAACTCTATTAAGAGATTTAGGAATTACTACTACAATGGTGAGAAAGTAACAATAAGTGACCTAAATGAGATGCAATTGAACTTTTTTGTTATAATCTCTATTCTACTTCAATAGATCCTCACTGATCGAATACAAATTTTCTTCTCCTAAAGGATATCTGATCCTTCTTCAAAATTTGCTCACACTTCCTCTTCACACAATCAACTCACTTGCATGCTCACTCATTGATCCATTCATACATTCAAATTCACAACTTCAGCTTTTATTTATACATTACAAATTGTCAAGTCAGCTCATTTACAAGTTACATTTACCAATAAAAATTACATCAATCAGCTACAAACATTACATGAAACAATTAAACTTTATTTCCCAAAACAATGAAATCCTTCATTGGCCGACCTTGCTCGGTGAACACTGCTTCAAAAATGATTTCTAGTGTTAACCAAGTGAAGCTTGATAAACACTGCGAACTGATTTTCCTTTGTTGAGCTTGTGAGCTCAATAGAAACTAACTTCTACCATAGAATCCTTTAGTGCTTGAGTGAGCTCAGTAGAAATTGTTTCCATAGTGTAACTTCCATAAATGCTCAGTAGACTCTATAATTCACTTTGCTAACCATTTGAGCTCGATAGACTTTTTCTTTTTCTTTGCTAACCAATTGAGCTTGGTAGACTCTTTTTGATAACTAATATGAAATTTGTGTAACATCAAAGAAAACACACAATTGAATAATTGTATCCAACAATAGGGATCTCTATCATTGAAGGTATGCCGCAAAGAGTTCTCCCTATTTTTGTTTGATTTGGCATAAATCCAACACAATTATAGGATGTTGAATTCTATAAAAGTACTATTGAATAAAGCATTGTGAAAACCTATCAAATGTTTTAAGAGGGGGAGTCAATTTTGTGAACCATTCCATAGCTTTCCCTCTTAGACTTCTAGGAAACAAACACATAAGATAGGAGTCTTCATGCATAAAATCCATAGTAATAGCATATAAATGTCTCACATGATCAAGAGGGTCACCATTTCCATCATATTTTTCATACTTAGGAACCTCTATATCCTAAGGAAATGGAGGCATGTATAAAATCCTATTAGATGGAAGAGCACAAATTGATTTAATAAATGACATTTTTGGTGGCTCTTTGGAATTTTGTAATTGCACAAGTTGTTTCCTTAGTTCTTGCATTTCTTCTCACAAGATTTTAGCCTTAGTAGGCTCTTATTTTTGGATTATTTGTTGCACATTAAAATCTTGGGGGAGCTTACACCCCTTCGTTGCCATATATTAGAAGTATTGATCCCAATTTTGTTCTAAAGCTTTTAACATCAATTTTTGAGTGAGCTCGTCTTGTTGAAATTTTACAACATCCTCACTAGTGATCTCATCCTCACTTTCATGATGTGATTGTGATGGTCTAGGTGGCGATGGACATGATCTTGTGTTGACTCTAGGAGTCCTTGGAGGTGAGTGCTTGCTATGATTGCCATCGATAGGAATATGTTCAAAAGGATTGTGATAATAATCTTTTCTAGCTTCCTCATTGTGTGTATGGTGGTTAGCTTCACCTTGTTGATTCACTCTTTCCCTAGCACAAATAATTCCCAAAAGTCTTCCACATTTCCTTTGATGATCGAGTGAGCTCAGTAAGAATTGTTTACTCGGTAAATACTGCAAATTTTTTTTATTAACCTCCTGGGCTCAGTAGATTCTGTCCTTTTGCCTCACTGACCATCTGAGCTTGGTAGACTCTGTCCTTTTCCTTGCTAACCTTTTGAGCTTGGTAGACTCTATGCTTTGCCTTGTTAACCTTTTGAGCTTAGTAGACACTGTCCTTTGCCTTGCTGACCTTCTGAGCTCAATAGACTCTATCTGATGATTGATATGACATTTGTGTGACATCAAAGACAACACACAATTGAACAATTGTATCCAAATATCTCCCTCTTTGGCATTGATGGCAACACAACATGTCATAGAAGAATGAAATTTCAAAATAATTCTTTTACTGATAGAATAATTCACTTTCTTCTTCAAATACAGTAAAGTCCCTCTTTCATAATAGTCTCTCCCTTTTACACAAATTCTTATTATTTTTCAAATTTCAGAAAGATATGATAGTATATTCTCCCTCTTTGACAACACATGCCAAAGACAACTCAAAACAACTAAATAGCATTGTAGCTGATGTACTGATTCATATGCAATGTCTTCATTGGTTTGCTGCATCAACTGATAGATCATCAATTCTATTTCTGTTGATGCATCACTAGAATTGTATTCTAGTGAGCTTCAGATAGGGGAATGACCCCTAACTTACCTCTTAGATACAAGAATTCATCCTTAGTTAAAGGCTTTGTGAATATGCCAGCAATTTGTTCCTTTGTATGGACATATTCCAATCTTATTTCCTTTTCTTGCACCAATTCTCTAACAAAGTGATACTTTATTGCAATATGCTTGATTTTTGAATGCATCACTGGATTCTTGGAGATGTTAATTACACTTGTGTTATCACAAAACATAACAACAGGTGCTTTGATTTCTTTCTTCATACCTTCTAATAATTGTTTAAACCACACAATGTTTGAGCAATTTACTACTGTTGCAACATATTCAACCTCTGCTATGGATTGAGATGTACAATTCTACTTTTTGCTTGTCCAAGAAACCAACCTTTTTCTAAGAAAGAAAGCTCCTCCACTTGTGCTCTTTCTTTCATCAATATTTCCTACCCAATCTATATCAGTGAATACCATTAAATCTAGATTTCCTCCAAGTTTATACCATAATCCATAATCTTCAGTTCCTTTTAAGTATCTCATGATTCTTTTGATTGCCATCATGTGATTTTCTTTTGGTTTTGCTAAGAATATTGCTACAATTCCTATTGAAAGGGTAATGTCTGGTCTTGTGTGCACTACATATTGCAACTTTCCAATCATAGATCTATACAATGTCTGATCTACTTCCTTTGATTCATCATCCTTGGTCAGTTTTAATCCAGTACACATAGGAGTCCCAACTGGTTTGTAGTCTTCCATACCAAACTTTTTCAGTATCTCCTTGATGTATTTAGATTGAGTGATGTAAATGCCATTCTTACTCTGTTGAATTTGAAGACTAACAAAGAATTTGATTTCACCAAACATTGACATCTCAAATTCCTTGTTCATTTGTTTTGAAAATTCTTTGCAAAGATCATCATTTCCTATGAACAAAGTATCATCTAAAAATATGTTTGCCAAAAAAATCTTATTATTTGGTCCTTCCTTAATGTATAAACTACTATTGTCATTAGTTCTTTGAAAACCAATTTGAATAAGATAGTTATACAATCTTTCATACCATGATCTAGGGGCTTGTTTTAGACCATATAATGCTTTATGCAATTTTTAGACCATGTTCTTCTTGTTTGGATCAACAAAACTTTCAAGCTATTCAAGATAAACCTCTTCATCCAATATGCCATTGAGAAATGCTAACTTGACATCCATATGATAAACTTTGAATCCTTTGAATGCAGCATATGCAAGTAAGGTTCTGACACCTTCCAATCTTGCAAAAAGAGCAAAAGTTTCTCCATATTCTACACCTTCTTCTTGAGAGTATCCTTTGCATACTAGTACCTTACCATCTTCATTTAGTTTGTTTCTAAATACCCACTTTGATCCAATCACATTTTTGTCTTTGGGTCTTGATACAAGAGTCCATGTTTTATTTTTCTCTATCTATTCTATCTCTTCATTCATAGCTTCAATCCAACTTTCATTGTCTAGTGCATCTTTGACATTTCTAGGTTCAAAATTAGCAAGTAAACAAGTGTGTTTCAACTTACTTCTTGTCATTGTTCCTTTTGATTTATCTCCAATGATCTAATCTGGTGCTTGATGCTTTTTGACATACTTGGCTAACACAGGCTCCTTTCCTTTTGAATGAGTTGCATTATTATCCTTTTGTGTCTCAACTTCTGGTTTTGATTCTAGTTGCTTGGGCTTGGTAGATGCTAACTCTGTAGCTTTTGTTTGCAACTCGAGTTCTTGCAGCTTGGTAGGTACCGACTCGGTTAATGAGGACTCTGGAGTTGAGGATTCCTGATTAATAGGTATACTTGGCATTGTATTAGGTTCAATCTTAAAAAATCTTCTGTAGTCTTCAGGTTCCTTTTTGCTTTCTTCTTTTGTTCTTTCTGCAAACTCATCAACTTTCATATGTGCACTTTCTATGACTTTGTGAGTAGATAAGTTCAAACATCTATATGCTTTGCTTTTGCAAGAGTATCCCAAAAATATTCCTTCATCACTTTTTACATCAAATTTACCTTTTCTAGATTCTTTCAAAATGTAACATTTGCTTCCAAATACTTTTAGATAACTTACATTGGGTTTGTAGCCATACCACAACTCATAGGGTGTTTTGAATGAGTCCTTTTTCAACTATACTCAATTCAAGGTATAAAATGTAGTGCTAATAGCTTCCTTCTAGTATTTGATAGCAATGCCTTTTTCAATCATTAAGGTTCTTGTACAATCCATGATAGATCTGTTCCTTCTTTTTTCTATTCCATTCTGTTCAGGAGTTCCAGGTGCTAAAACCTGTCTTTTGATTCCCTTTTCAATGCAAAATTTATTGAACTCACATGAAATGAATTCACCACCTTTGTTAGACCTTAAGCATTTTAGTCTTTTGCTTTTATCCTTTTCTACTCTGGCCAAATACCATTTAAACTTTTCAAATGCTTCTGATTTCTCTCTTAGGTACATAACAGTTATCATTCTTGAATAATCATCAACAAACATAATGAAGAATTTTTCACCAGTATAAATTTCAATTCTAATAGGTCCACACAAATTAGTATGCAGAATTTCTAGAACTTCTTTAGTTTGATAATTCTTGCTTTTAAAACTAGTCTTTCCCATTTTACCAATTTGACAATTCTTGCATAGACCAACCTCATGTTTCTTTATGTTAGGAATACCTCTTACTTTCTTGAATTTACTGATCTTTATCAAGTTGTCAAAGTTTACATGACATAACCTCCTATTCCATAACCAACTTTCTTCAATTTGAGCAATGAAACATGAACATTCACCAAGTTCAAGATAAAATATGTTACCTTTTGTTTGAGTGGCTGATTCAATCAGCTTTCCTTTTCCATCCAGCAATCTTGCTTTTCCATGCATAAATTCTACTTTGAATCCATTATTGAGTAGCTGTGCCACACTCAACAAATTATGCTTTAGTCCTTCTACCCAATATGCATTATCACATACAAGTTCCTTGGTTAGTGAGATTCTTCCTTTTCCTCTTATACAATAAGGTTCATTGTTACCAAATCTTACACTACCACCATCATAGTTTTCAAAGTATTCAAACTTAGTTTTATCACTAGTCATGTGATGAGAGAAACCACTATCTATGATCTATGTATCATTTCTGCTCATATGAGAAATGAGTGTCATTTCTTCATCATTATCAGACTCATCTTTCATAGCAATGTAGACAATTTCATCTTCTTCTTCATTATTAGAATCATTAGAATATTTAGCCATGAAACATGTTTTCTTACCTTTATCCTTGAATGATTTGAAGTCTTTCTTGCCATTGTACTTGTGACCTTTCTTCTCATCCTTGTTCTACTTTTTTGGGCATCTAGCAGCAATATGTCCAATTTTTTCACAAGAAAAGCAGATTAGAGGAACCTTACCTTTGTATTTCCCTTTCCCTCTTGAATATTTTCTTGCTAGTAGAGCTTCAACCACCTCAAGATCACTATTTGAAATTTTTTCTGATTCTTCATCACTGTCTGATTGTGGATCCTTCATCTTTTTCCCTTTTTCTTTGAGTGAAAGCTTGGCTTCAAATGCTGATTCAATGTTCTTGGCAGTTGGGACATAATTTTCATAGTTGTCTAACTCAAATGCTGTCAATCTTCCAACTATGGCCTCTAAATTTATTTTATGATTTTCTTCACATCTTCTTTCTTGAATTGCAGAGACTCTAATTGCATAAATGGGAAGTAGAGTTCTAAGAACTTTACTTATAACTGTCTCATCATTGATGTCTCCTCCAGATGCTTTGATTGCACTAACACATGCTTTAACTCTTTCAACATACTTTGCAATGTTTTCATCCTCTCTCATCAGGTCATTTGATCAAATTGTCCTCTCAAACTTTCTACTTTGGCTCTTCTCACATTATCATCTCCTCCATAGATCTCTTTCATCTTGTTCCACATTTCAAAGGCAGTTTTGCAATCTTTGATGTCATCAAATTCTTCACAACTTAAAGCAGATGCTATATCTATCATCATGTTTTTGTGAGTCTTCTTTTCAGAAATATCATTAATAGATAATGTACTAGAAGGTTCTCCATATTTTTCATTGAGGTACTTTAGTGATGCAGGAGCATCCAGAGGTATAAGGGCAATCCTGTGTCACCCAAAAAATGTACTTAGTCTTAGTTTCTGTTTCATGTGTTTTCATTTTTGGACACCCATTTGGGTCAAATAAAGGTTCCAACTCTCACAGTTCCACTATCAGTGTGCTAGAAAATCTTGAAAAAATAGGAGCATGTAATTGGGCCATCATTTTGGTAAACTAGAAGGTGTCAATTGGCCATATGAATGTAATTGTGATTTAGAACATTCCGGAAAAAGAATCACGTCAAAAGGCCCCACGGTTTGAAAGTTATAGCAATTTTTTGAGTTTTGGAGACCTCCTAAGAATGCTTCAAAGTCAAGTTAGGGGCATTAAATGACATGAAAAAGGGCCAAAAAATGGAGGATGAGTGAAGCTATCCAAAGGGCTATAGAGCACTTTGAGAGCTTTCCAGAAATGTAAACAGTTCATCAATCGGAGCTACAGTTCAAAAGTTATGCCTCTCAAAAGTTCGGTTACCATTTTTGGATTCTTCTAGATTTGTGCCAACTTCTAACACAGCTTCTGGAGCCTTCTATTTGGTCGGTGGATGCCTACTAGCACCTTCTAGAATGTATTCCTAGTCCTTAACCCTCCGGGGTCTATTTAAGGAGATTTTTGGCATTGTAAAAGGCAGTTCAGAGTAGAGTTTGAGAGGAGGTACTAAAGGGAGAAATTATCTCCACATTTATGCTATTGTAAGCCCTTAGGGCATGTTTTGAAGTTTATTTTCTCTGCATTGAATGTACTAGCTTATTTTTCAGTTAATACAATTTCCCTTTTTTTGTTGTGTCCATTCTGTTTTTGGGTTGTGTCCCCATCATTTAGTCCTGTATCACCAATAAAAGCCATATGAAGCCTCATCAATCTTTGCCATGCTAAGAAGTTGTCTCTATTAAGTCTTGGAATTTCCCTTTTGTAAGACATCCTGATCTTTAGCTTAGATCCTTGAAATCTTTTCCTACAAGCACCAACAGCTCTGATACCAATTGTTGGGATTAAAAATAGAGTAACTGAGAGGGGGGGTGAATTAGTTACTAACAAAAATTAATCCATAGATCCCTTATATGTCTTAAAGATTAGTTTCTGATACTCAGTAGAAAACTGTTGTAACTCAGTAAATTAAACTATTACTTATATTCAAGCATTCATGCATGTAACTAAAAATTAAAATGAACATAAGAGACACCAGATTTAACGTGAAAACCCAATATGGGAAAAACCACCAAGTAACTAGTCACCAATTTTTCACTCTTTTGAAGTGAGCCTTGTTAGGAGCCAACCCTATTAAAGGTTACAATACACACTGTTAGGTGTGACCCTATTAGGAGTGGCCTTGCTAGAGGCCTTTAGAACAATTCAACTAAACTGTCACCTTGTTAGAAGATTTACAAAATGGTTGTTAAACCAACTCTGTTAAGAGATTTGAAATCACTGCTACAATGGTTAGAAAGCAATAATGACCTGAACAAGATGCAACTAAATTTTCTAGCTATAGGTCTCTATTTAGCATCATTAGATCCTCCTTGATCAAATATATCTTTGATGCTCCTCAATGATCTCTAACCATCCTTTAAATTTGCTTCCACAATAATTAGTCTTCATATTACATTAATTCCACACACACTTCCACTTCACACTTAGATTTCGCAACTTAAACTCTTAATTATACCATTCAGATTGTCAAGTTGGCCCATTTACATGTTACATTTACCAATAAACCATACATGAGTTGGTTACAAATATCACTCTAAACAAATAAACATTATTTCATAAAATAATGAAATCCTCTACTGACCGACCTTGCTCGGTAAATACTACTTCCAAAAATTTCTTAAGTTAACATTCTTGACTCAGTTAACATTGCAATATCCTTAAAATCTTTTGGCTATTGAGTTTACTCAGTAAGAATTGAATTCCTTTATGAGAGCTCAGTAAGAACTACTTCTACCACATTTCCTTTGATGATCAAGTAAGCTCGGTAAGAATTGTTTACTTGGTAGATACTGCAATTTTTCTTTACTAACCTCCTGAGCTTGGTAGATTATGTCCTTTTGCCTCACTGACCATCTAAGCTTGGTAGACTCTGTCTTTTGCCTTGCTAACCTTTTGAGCTTGGTAGACTCTATCCTTTGCCTTGTTGACCTTCTAAGCTCAGTAGACACTATCCTTTGCCTTGCTGACCTTCTGAGCTTGCTAGACTCTATTTTATGACTTATATGACATTTGTTTGATATCAAAGACAACACACAATTGAAAAATTGTATCCAACATAATCAAGGTCTTCTGCACAAAGTTGTTTAAGAAGATGTCTAGGTGGAGTCTCTAGCTATGTGAAAATGAAAGGGAATGATTACTGTTACCAACTTGGAACCTAGTTGTGATTGGCATGTAAGTATGTGTCTTTGCTTAATAGGATGAGAGAAGTGTTTTAGATTTGAATCTCTTACAATCAAGAATAATCACTTGTCAAGGTAGAATAGATGGCTTGTCAAAGCTGCTCAAGAATTTATAACACTAGTGAATCGAGCCAAGCCAGCAAGCAAGCAAGATGCTCAATAGAAAATAGCTAGCATAGAATGGTAATTAGATTTTGACAAGTGATCATCAATGATGTTTTGAGACTTACATTTCAAAGACTAAATCCATCTTTTCAACTTTGGACAATATGTAACATACATATGTGTGACTAGGACTAGGAAGGACTCAAGTGACAAGACCCTAGATTAGATAAAGCAGGACACAAACGCTATTTTGGCAGCAAATAGTCTCAAGCAATATTGTTTCTCAATCAAGGTGATAGTAGGATAGTATAAAATGTCATATGACATAGTTTACAATGATTGGGTGATACTTTTCTCTTGGGCTATAGTTTGCACAAGGATGAATGATATATTTACTTATAGAAGGGTGATAGACTTGATAACATTAGGGTGACACAATTTGTAGAAACAATTGTCACTTGATATTTCTCTAGAGAATGAGCAATAATATGCTAGTTTTGTGCAAAAAGACAAGTTTTTGACTCTAATTTTATTGTGTTTTGATTTAATAGTTAGATAGTTTTAGGACCAAAAATTTTTAAGTTTTAGTTCATGTTGAGTAACAACAAGGTTTGCAAACAGTAGTGGTTTTTACTATGTCTCCAATAATTGAACAAGGGTAAAAAAAAACCTTGCCAGTACGCATTTGTGATATTAGAACAACCTTCCAATTTTACTGAGATGTTTGATTTGTAAGAACAACAACACTGGTCAATACATTCAAAAATATTAGCTAAGCAATCTACCTTAGATTCATAGTTCATTACTCAACAATTTGGCCCATGCTTGATGCTCCTTCACCTCACACCAAGTGGTTTCCCACAAGAGATATTGGGTTTGTCATGGAAGTATGATAAGCACAACCTAGGGAACATAGATGGTGAGTGTAAAATCTCAAGGTGATCTAGTTAGTCCACTAGGATCAATCCTTGCACCAAGAAGTTGAGTAGAAAAATAGAGTAGCTACTAACTTAGGGTGTTTAGAAAGGGTTTTCATTTTTAATGTTCCTCTTGTACCCAATTAAGGGACATCCCACCTTGCGGTGGATAAAAAACCTGACAGTCATAAGAGCACCTTAAGCATTCTTTCCTAGTGATCTCCTCATGGTCACAATCCCACAAGCGATCACACTAAGTGAAGACAAATAATACATCTACCAAGATTTTTTGTCCTTAGTAGCCTTGAGTTTATAGTAGGTTGGAAGAGTGGGGTATTACTTGTCCCTATTAGTGTAAATAATTATTATTTACACTTTACTTAAATTTACTTAGGATAAATACATTATTTTATTATTTATTAGGTTAGACACCTCAGAGTTTGCATACTCATATGAGTTGTCATGTTGATAACACATGAGTAAGCAACTCTATTTTCACACATGATGTCTACAACACTAGAGTTTGCATAAACAAGCACATGATGTCTACAACATAATTTTGTGACATGTCTTTGTAGGCTTATCCTCTCATCATCACACTAACTCCTATGTTTAATGGAGGATAACCCACTCTTGATGGACATGTGCTTAGTTGTGAGGCTTATCATACTGCTAACTCCTAGACATTCTAGATGCATCTTAGATGCCTTTATATACATACACCTCTAGTGTACTGTACAATCAATCAATTGAATATCATATTGTTATTTTGATCATATTTTGTTGGTCTATTTTGTGCTATTTATTGTGCTTCTTGGTCTTGGGTGAATTTTTCCCTAGGAAAAATTCTTACATGGTATCAGAGCTATACCAAATTCTTACATGGTATTAGAGCCATAGGAGCATCATTTTATAGCCATTAGAGACCGATCTTGCTTCACTTCTCTAAGGGCACCTCAACTTAGATTTAGAGCATCTATAGATATTGGGAGCATCTAGAGCCAAATCAGACCTCACGATTACATTTGGAGCATCAATTCGGTGAAAATTGACTATAAATTTGAATGTATTGGGCAATAGTTGAATTTGAGGCAAATTGTTTTTGCAAACCAACATCCAGAGGCCCAACTTGTAGTATTGGTATGATCATTTAAGATCTTTAAATTTAATTTTTAGATCTACATATTTTATTATTTTAGTCTCTACAATTTCTCTACATTATTTTTTGGATCTACATATTTTGTTCAAAATTTTTTGGCCATTAGGCTTGTAGAGGAGAGATTTTCTATAGGACAAGATTGGAGCTTGCTAGTGTTAATCAGATATTGGCATCATATTCAGAAAGTCAAAAAACTCCCAAATTGATTTTGTTTCAACCAAACTGGACATCTGAGGCCAAATCTAGAGCCATTTGATTTTTAGAGGAGCGATGATGACGATTCAAGAAAAATAATTATAGTGGTAATTTTCAAACAATGAAATCTCCCTCATATAGACTCCTTTTTTCGAGAAATCTTTTTTGTTTTGGGGTAGAATTTCATGATCTACACATTGGTGTAGGTTGTTTGAGATCTCTATTCCTAAATTTTTCTACAAATCACAAATCCCAATTTTTGCCACTTCAAATGCTTAGTACAAGCTCATATGGACTCCAAATTGGGTTCCATTTTTTTTGAAAGTGCATAATTTTTTGTCTACTTTGTAGATTTGCAATTAGATTATAAGTTTCTATGGATGGAAATACTACTTTTAGAAATAGGCCCTAAATTGGAAAAGTGGCTATATAGTGCCAAATCATACATTACAGGTGTTGATTAATTATTTTTGTATTTTGGGGGGTGCATACATTCATTGATCTCATGGAGTTTTGTTCCCCATGTTGGGGTGGTCTGAGACCAAGGTTGAAAAATAGGAACTATTAAAAATGGAGTGGCTCACTTATTGATCATCTAAAGAGAGAACATCTAAAAGTATTTCCTTATTTATGTTCCAATGAATTGATCTCTTCCATTGGTTAGATAATTGATCTACCACTTGTTAACAAACTTTTGGATATCATTTATTTTAGTATCAATTCTAATTTCTATAAAGTCATTGAAAAGTTATGGTATCGTTATGACATTTGAAAGTGTCTTTGAGAAGCATATGGAGATCCACGAGTCCCTCCATTTTCAGAGGACATTCTATCTTTAGTTGCTTTAGTTATGGTAGCTCCAACTCTAGATGAGATCCCACCTCATGATGCTCCTGTTGATTCTACGGATCCAGTTCTAGCCACAGATGATCCTAATTTAGTGTAGTAGGATGTGTCATGTCTTTCTACTTTAGCTTCATAGATGACTTCCTTCCAGACATTTTAGGGCTATTCATGGAGTGTCACATTGAAGATGTGGGAGATATCATTGATGGTATCAATCTTCTCTTTGTTGACGAGACTTCTTCACTCGTTGTGAGGGCACATTTTGACCCTCAACCACTTGATCATTCTAACATGCTTGTAGCTTCTTTATAGTAGATGGAGAAGGACTCTTTCACTTATGAGGAGTCATATAAAGTCTTTGGAGATTGTCTTTTAGTTTCCTCAGACATCATATTTTTTGAGGATTCTTCCTATCAGTTGGGGAGCATTCTCTACTAAACCTATTGCACCATTTCTTCCTACAGGGAGGACCATCATTCAACTTTCATGGTGCAGCTTCTTTAGTCATCAAGGAGCTTCTATCATGGGTGTGCATTCATCATTGAGGAGAGGCAACATTTCTTCTCTTCCCATATCTTTCTATAAGGATGCTTCATCGTCTTTGGAGCGTGATTTAACATCATAAATGGACATGCTTCCTTGGTTGCCACCTTCATGTGGGAATTTACTAGATTGGTTTGTGGAATCTATATTCATTAAGGAATTTTCAGCATATGAGTAGAATTTAGAGACAACAATTCCTCTTCCATCTTCCTATCCATAGTGGGAAGCATATTTGCACCTATACTTGGTGTATCTTCTTCCCCAAGGGAGAAACATTATTTGTCGACATTGGATTTTCTTTTGTCTTTAGAAAAACTTATCATTATGAGATCCTTCTCTAGGGGGGATTTCATTGAGGGATTCTCTATTGTATATGCAAGATTTATGTCATCATAGGGGGTCTTGATTACTCCATCCATTCATGCATCTTTCTTTATTGTACTTTTCTCTCTTTTCGGGGGAGGGTTTTTCCCATGAGGTTTTCCCTCTTTCACCATTTTCAGAGAGATTGCATTGTATTTCATTCCTTGCATTGCATTGTATGTACAACATTGCATTGTATGTGGGTACTTAACATGGCCTAGTAGTCAAGACCCATTATGCATTTCATCATAGCTTTTGTGAGCTTAAGTGTGGTCCCCTAAGTTGCACTTAAGGGGGGGAATTAGTGTAAATAATTATTATTTACACTTTAATTAAGTTTACTTAGGATAAATGCATTATTTTATTATTTATTGGGTTAGACACCTCAGATTTTGCAAATTCATATGAGTTGTCGAGTTGAAAACATATTAGGAGTAAGCAACTCTATTTTAGCACATAGTGTCTATACCATTGGAGTTTGTATAAACAACTGAGTTTTCATGTAGACAATATAGTTTTTCACTCTCTTAATTAATTAGATGGTGTCTACAACATAATTTTTTATGACACACCTTTGTAGGCTTATCCTCTCATCATCACACTAACTCCTGTGCTTAATGGAGGATAACCCCCTCCTGGTGGACATGTGCTTAGTTGTGAGGTTTATCATATTGCTAACTCCTAGACAGTCTAGATGCATCATAGAGGCCTTTATATACAAGCACCTCTAGTGTACTATGAATTAATCAATTAATTACAATTGAATTGAATACCATATTGTTATTTTGATCATACTCTGTTGGTCTTTTGTGCTAGTTATTGTGCTTCTTGGTCTTGGATGAATTTTTTCCTAAATAAAATTGTTACATAGTATTAGAGCTATACCAAATTCTTACAGTCCCCACTTGGGGTCATTCCTCTTGGGTTGTCCAAGAGTAGGCCCTCTAAAGGATTGTAGACTAAAAAAAAAGTGGATCAACTTTTAAAAGTCAAGATTTTTAATTCACCACAAGGATGAAGAGCATACTCTCCTATTCCAATCATTTCCCCCAAACACACTAAGAAGCTTCAATTATCCCCTTGCTTTCAAAATCCAAAGGCAAGTCAAGATATCTAATTCATCAAAAGGGTGAAGAACATGCTCTCCTATCACCAAAGGACCTTAATCACAAGTTTAATGTGCATACAAAAATAAAACAACTAGTAGATGCCACACATGAAATAAAAGAACAAGAAAACAAGTTTGAGTTTTTATGCATTGGGAAGCCCTACAAATAATTGTTAGTAACCCTTGTGCATTTGAAGCTTTGGCATGTGTTCTTTTTTATTATAAGGTGATTAGGAAAACATCTCAAGGTAACAACCTAAAAACACACCTATTAGCCCCACAAGTTAGCTTCAAAATAGCATGTAGTCTACAAATAAACCCCTATAAAACCATTATAGACTTGTAATAATCTAGCAAATAGCAAGTACAACCAAAAAACTGATCTAATCACTAAATAAAAAAGCAAGTATAGACTAGGTGATAATTTTTGTTGGAAGTATGTCTCACGATATTTCTCAATATATGCATGTGACAATTTCCTTCCAAGTGATATTTTTGTATAAGATGAGTGATAGAAAATGCTCTAGTAGAGGAATAGAGTTCAGTACTATCATGCAACACTACTTCCAAAAATGTATCACCTTACAATTATAAGAACTGTCATACAAAATTGGAAAAATGTCAAATGAAAGATACAACTATAAAGAAAGAAAAGTGCAGAAAACATGGAGAAAATATAACAAAAACAACAAAGTAAAGGAAAAAACCAAGTGTTCTACCCCACGCTGGGCACCAAAAATGTATACTAGAAATGTGTCACAACTCAACCATTCTATCCAAGTGATACCATGAATTTAGAATGTTTGGATGCTAGTTAGATCTCCCTATCAACGGAGTGCAAGAGAATATGATTTGAATACAAGGGCTCTCAGTTGAGCCATAGGAATGCTCTTCTTGCTAGTAAACCATGCAATGGGAGGTTCTATTAGAGATGAGATGCAAGAGTGAAAATGTCTACAAAATATGCCTCAAGGATGCAATGCAAATATGAAGTAAGCTAATATAAAATGCAAAGTGCAGCTATGTTAACAAGAATGAGAGTGTTACAATCCAACTATTATGCTATGTGAGCTAGATTATAGTGATAGAAACAAAGGTACCTTTCAAATATGCTAAAATGCCATGGATGAGAGAATGTAGAAAAGAAAATAGAAGTTCTCCACAAAAGCTCTCAAGAATTCAAATGATAAACTTGTAGCATAACAATACTCAAGAGTGTGCCTCCTTTGAGGGGGGAAACTCTCTCTCTTTTAAATTCATATGAATGGTAGAGATCAAAGTCAAGATGATGGAAGATCAATGGTGGAGTTAAAAAATAGGAGTGATTGATGTGCACAAGCAAGTCAACCAATAAAATAGAAGTTGACTTTCCATATAAGAGAAAAATCACAAAGCCTTTTCTTTTAATTTATAAAATAGAAAAAAGACTTTGTGTGCACTTTAATTGGGTTAGAAGAATGGGTTCTTTTTATTTAATTAAAAGGGGACATGTTCTTTTAATCAAATAATGAACTTAGGATAGTATTTTCAAAATATAGGTTATAATCAAATTAATTGATTTCAGCAATTTGGTCTAGGTAAATGATTAATTAAATTAGCCAAAATGCTAAGAAGGGGGCTAATAGTCTAGATGACCATTTTTAGGTGATTACACATCCAAAAAAGAAGATGAAGAAAATGACATGGTACCTTAAACTTCACAAAAAGAACACAAAGATAAGTCACCTAATTCCTTTGATATAATACAATACTGTGAAGAGGTGAGAATTCATATATCTTCACTAGATTACTTGAAATATAATCCTAATCAATTACAAAGGTTATATGAGCACTATAATAATAAAGATGGAGGGAATGTCCTTATTAATGTTAACACTGATCATCAAAACAAAGCCAATACTAATGGAAAACCTTTGGCTGATGAAGATCTTGCACTACCTAAGTTATTTCAAGAAGAAGAGTCCATTGCCTTGGCCACCTCTCCAAATCAAAAACCTAATCCTTTTTACATTTCCTTATTTATCAATGGAAATAGGTTGAGTAATTGTATCATAGA
Organism: Cupressus sempervirens; assembly: GCA_028749045.1. NCBI lineage: Eukaryota > Viridiplantae > Streptophyta > Pinopsida > Cupressales > Cupressaceae > Cupressus > Cupressus sempervirens. Next base: position 311,939,941 of record CM053788.1, read on the forward strand.
TTTAGGGGCTTTTGATAATGTAATGCTTGCCTCTATATCCAAAGCTCTAGGTATACCTTTGACTAAAATTTTTGGCCAGTGTTACTTAATGGAAGCAAAACAAGTACCATTGCTTAGACAGATAAAAGATGTTCAAGTTGTCCTAGCTACCTACCCTTCTAAAAGGATTAAACTAACCATCCTAGTGGCATACATCCTTGCAAGTTATGGATTTCTCTTAAGTAGAATTTTTTGCAAAGACATGGGGGAAGAGATAAAATTAGATTGGTCCTATGCTTCCATTCTAGTTGGGAATAAAAGGGAGAAATTAGAACCAAACAAAAAGGAAAAGTTCACTATCCTAAAATTAGATGATCCTAGGTCTCATATCTTATATCAAGAAATGTAGTTTGGTAACTATATGTTATTTTTTGATACCCCTAATATTCAAGAAAACTAGAGAAAACTAATGGTGAGTAGTTGTGGACTTTATAATTTTATGGTAGTTGTGCTAATGCTAGTTTAGGTACAAGATTGGTTTTGACATCACCTACTAGAGAAACAACTTGTTTTTCATACAAGCTATATTTCAAGAATAACAACAATATTATAGAGTATGTAGCCCTTCTCCTTGGTATAATTGCAAAAAAAAGGGGTCAAGATACTCAAAGCTCAAGGAGATGCAGAATTGGTGGTAAGACAAGTAAAGAACCAAAGATTGAAAAAATATCATAATAAGGTGTGGGATGAAATTGAGAGTTTGGATTCTTTCTCAATTATAGAAGTACCAAGGGAAAGAGTTGATTATTTAGTACTCTTTGCATCTTTTCTCCTACCACATGCTGACTTCAAAGGTCAAAATTATAAAGTGGAAGTTCTATTCAGGCCTAATATTCTTGATAGTGAAGATTCTTGGTAGGTGTTTGATGATGAAAAACATATAAAACAATTTATTGAATGAGAACACCTTTTGCAGGTTTGCATTTTGAAGGAAGTACTATTTCAAGTGATGATCCATTGACAAATGACAAAAGGAAATAGAATCATATTTGATCCAATTAAAAGGTAACGAGATCCCACCTCATATAATTTCTTTGGAAAAGATATTTGATAGACATGATGCATACCTTAAGAGAGAAAGAGATAAGAAAGGAAAATCTTCAGGTAAGTATGATGGAATAAATATAGGAACATAAATTAGTCCAAAAATGATAAACATGGGAAAGTGTTGCACACAAAAAGAGAAGGTAGAAGTCAAGAAATTACTCATTAAATATAAAGATGCATTTTCTTGGAGTTATGAAGATTTAAAAAATTTCATGGATAGGAAATTCAAACATGAAATCCCCCTTAAGCTAAGAGCAACACCATTTAGATAGAAACAAAGGAGTTACAATCCTATAGTTGAAGGAGCAATCTTTAAGGAGATTGATAAAATGCTATAGGCTAGGATCATATACCATATTCATCACTGTACTTGGTTAGCTAACATTGTGCTAGTGAGGAAGAAAAATGGAGAGATAAGGATTTGTGTGGATTTTAGAAATCTAAATCTGGCTTTTCTCAAAGATAACATTGCACTCTCCAACATGGATCATCTCTTATAGACTATTGTGGGGTCAAAGATGATGTCTATGTTAGATGGCTCTTCAAGTTATAATTAGATTCAAGTAGATGAGGAAAATCAATTCAAGACAGCCTTTACCACATCATGGGGTACTTTTTCATATCATAGGATGCATTTCCACTTAATTAATGTAGTTGTGACATTTCAACGTGCAATGAATTTGGCTTTTGGTGATTTGAAGGATAAAATCATTGTTGTGTACCTTGATGAATTGATAGTCTTCTCCAAGAAAAGAGAAGATCTTATCAAAGACTTAGAAAGAGTGCTACAAAGGTGTAGAAATCATGGTGTCTCACTGAATCCTAAGAAATTAGTAATTTGTGTGATAAAAGGTAAACTGCTTGGACACATTGTCTCTCAAGAAGGTGTGAAGATTGATCTAGATAGAGTTAAAACCATTTAACAATTAAGTATTCCATTGAGTAAAACTAGAGTAAAGTCTTTATTTGACCAAGTAAACTTCTTAAGAAGGTTTATGCCCAATTTCTCCAAGATAGTTAGGTGCATGGTGGATATGATGAAGATAATAAAGCTTTCAAATGGAGTGATATTGGAAAAAGAGCTTTTTAAGACATCGAAAGTGCTATTGCCAAAGCCCCTATCCTTGTTCATCTATATTATACTAAGGAGTTCATCATATATTTTTATGCATCAATACATACCATGTCAACCATATTAATGCAAGAAAAAAAAGAAGGAATACAAGCCTTGATTGATTTCATGAGTACTATTAAAGAATCAAGAATTGAAATACTCACAAATGGAGAAACATGCATATGCAATGGTGAGAGCTCTCAAGAATTTTAGGTTTTATATTTTGTATTCTCATTTAGTGATACATGTGCCAGATTCTATAGTAAAAAGCATTTTGACACAACAAGATGTTGCTTGCAATAATAAAGGAGTTTGGATTGCAAAGGCTGAAGAGTATGATATTGAGATCAAGCCAACCAATCTTGTAAGAGGAAATACACTTTGTAAAGCCTTGGTAGAAGATCAACAAATTGAAGAAGAAAATACTCCAAAAGTTCTCATGGTAAGTCTTCAAGATCCTTAGTTTTTAAATAAGTGCATACTTTTTGACTTATGGTGAGTGTCTTGATGGATTAAGTGCTAAGTAGAGGAGAGATCTAAAAACAAAGGCCTTAAAGTATGCAACTCATAATGTTGTTTTATATAAGAAAGCTATTGATGCTACATTCCTAAGAGGTGTTGATAAAGAGCAGTAGGTGAAGCTATTAAGATATTTCCATGATGAAGCATGTGGAGGACATTTTTCTAGCACTATCACCACATTACTTTTTTTAAGGAAATGATACTATTACCCTAGAATGTTTAAGGATACATATAAGTAGGTTGCCAATTGTGAAAAATGTAAGATGTTTAGTATTAAACCTCAACTAGTTGCCTTGTCTCATGCAAGTGAACTAGAACAACTCTTTAAAGTTGGCATATCCCACTAGAAAATCCTTGCCATGTTCTTATAATGGGCATGATTTGAAGTTATATCAAAAGCAAAATTAAAATTTTTCTTTTATGCATTTTTCTTTAGTTTAGTTTCTCACTTTATTAGTTAGTTGTTGTTGCTTTCATTAGGCTATTCTTTTTGTTTCCAAGTTGTCACCTTATTTTGTTGAACTAGATATTTCTAGGATTCTTTAAAGCATTGTCATGCTTAAAACCTCAAGCAAAGCCGACTGTTGCCCAATTTTTAGTTCATCCCATTTTTGCTTTAGGTTGAAGTCAAGTCAATGCGTCAATGTCTTGAGTCATAGTCTAGAGTGCCCCTATGATTACCTCTCTTCTCATCATTCCTTCTAAGCTAACCTAATGCAAGAAATCATGCGAGCAATCTCAAGTCAAAAGGCTAGGTGAATAGGTGTTGGAAGGTTTGTTTATGCATTCCTTTGATGAGAAAAAGGTCTCAATACTTTATTGATCCATAATTATTTATTCTTAATCATGTTGGAGGAAAATATTCATGCTATCTTATAGTTTCCATGGAAGATATCATAAATGATCAAGCTCATAATTGCAGAAAAACCAATTTGCATCAGCAACTATGTGGATGAGTAGATAAGTCAAATCAACAAAATAAATGCATGCCCTTGGTAAGATGAAAAGGAAATTGATCATAGATATGGATCCTTGACCATCAGATGAAGATCAAATCAAAGTTCATCTCAACATGCAGGTGGAAAAATAGTTGAAGATATTCAAGTTGCGATGTGACAAAGGTGTATAAATTGCATTGTCACACCATGTCAATATTGAACCTCAAAGATGAATGCGAAGCTATGAGAGAGAATAGAAGTTAAGTAAAATAGTTATCACATGTTCATAGGTAGTTAATGCTAACCATGAGTTAAGGTAGTGAAGCAACATAAGTTGGAGATCACATTGTCACATGTAGTTAAAGCTAACTTAAGGTCAAGGTTGGGAAATAGTGAAAGCTCCTTGTTGCATCTTTATAGGGTGAAGAAATGATAATTATTAGACAAAAGTGAACATGCAAGATAGTTAGTTCATGGGAGATCACATGATCATTGCTTGATTCTAGTTTGAAGGTTTCTAAGTTGTGATGGTGTATAGAGCATAAAATGAAAGTCAAAACTAATGAGCATAGCCTCACAAGTGTTTAGGTTGACTTTCAAATTTAAGTTGTGAAGCCATGAATGGTAATCTATGAGATTAAGTATGTAGTGATCACAACACATGAATCTATAGAGTTAAGATATTTTAAGTAGTGAAACTGCAAACAATAACCTAGATCATCAATGCATCTTGATCGTCCAACAAAATTAGATTAATGCCTCTTGCTTTCCCACTTTTCAAAGATGCATGAAGAATAAAAAATATGGGAATATGAGCATTCAACACATAGAAATGGATGGACCCATAAAGGAAGTCATCACTACTTCATTGCAGTTAATAGGATAAAGACATGTTTAGTTGTAAAGAGCCGATAAGGAATTCAGACATCGAATGAGTTAAGTGTCCATTTGGTTTGTGGAATTTAAAAAACTAGGATTTCTACAAACCTATATTTTTTATTTTACTTGAACTTTTTGTTTCACTAGGAAGATGCATTTGAAGACACATTTTTATGTGTAAGCTTGGAGTTGAAGGAAAATTTCAAAAAGTACCGCAATCTGTTGTTTTTACATTCCTTCAAAAAAAAAAACCAAGTTTTGATTTTCAATTCCTAATTGCTAGTAGGAAGTTGGGAAACTTGGTTTTAAGGTAAAATTGGAAGTCCAATATGCTAATTTCATTTTTCCAATTTTGAAACAAGTGCACAAATTTTCAAAATTGGATTTTGAAAAAGCCAATTCCTATCATCTTCTAGGAACCAAACGGACCGTAAGTGATCAAAAGAAGTGCCATTTAGTTTTTTGATAAAGTGATAACCACAACAATTAGGACCTAAGTTTTTGGATCATCATAGGAAGTTAAAAGATGACTCAATTTGTATCTAGTAGTTGCAAAAATATAATGCAATTAATTATTTGAGCCATCATTGTTTTGTGGTTAGAAGGAATGTTAAATCTTGAACTATAACAAAGATGTGACATGGAAAGAGGAGATATATTTTAGCCACTAGATTTTAAAGGATCAATGACTATACCTTTCCCGCTTTATAAAGTTGCATGAGAAATAACCAAAGTAGGAAAGCAAGCATCTAACATGTGGAAATGGTGGGACCAGACTCAATTGTGGGCCAAAAAAAGAAATTCTTCAAGAAAAGTTTCCTAGATGGCACACTTGGGTTGGTTGGAGTTCCTAACTGTTAACAAAGATCTTCAGTTTATGGAAGCCGTCGACCAAATTTAGATCAATGCATATCACTCTCACTTTTTGAAGATGTATGAAGGATAAACAATGTAGGAAAATGAGTGTTGGACACATGTATATAGAGGGACCCATAGAAGAAGTCATTAACAAATAGGATTGTGATTGTCAATTCAAGATCAACAACTAGAATTCAAACTTAACATAACCATTTAAATACAAATTACATGGATTAGGTGCCAATAATATAATATGAAAGAAATGAAGATTTTCACAGGGTTTCTAAAGCCACATGAAGATAAATGGCTGCTAGGTATTCTTAGAAGTGTCATGGGAATAAGGTCATCATGGGGAAAGATGTCTTGCATCCATACCATGTTATAGATTAGATATTTTCATGTTTTATTCACATTTTTCTTTCTACTATGTGACAGTTGGACTAGCAAAACTGAGGAATCACAAAAAATTATAAATATAATTTCTGATGATAATGAAAAGGTTGACAAGCTTGATAGTGAATTGGCTCTATAATTCCATTATCAGATTTTCTCATCATATTTTTTTGCCCATTCAATATATTAGTTTTTCATTAAGAGTTGATGGATGATTACATGTCATTCTGTGATCATCTCATGGATTCTATTTCACCATGGTATTATAGTATAAGTAATTCCATTTACTTTTCATATGTTGTTCTACTTCTCCTCTTGTTTTTTCTATGGTATGTTAAAAGTAGTTACAATAGAAATTGAAGAATAAATGTAAATGAATCTTTTTGCAACTTGTTGGATTCCATTTCACCTAAGTCTAATAGTTAAAGCAATTCCATTTTCCCTAATGTGCATCTCTTTTTCCTTTCCTATTTTGCATTTAGATGATTAATCTGTATTTAGAATATGAGTAAGGGTTAGAAAATCTCAAGACAATCTACTATATTCATTCCATTGGATGTGATAGGTTGATCCATATTGCTTGAATTAATTGCGTCTACAGGAAATTTGGTTAGCCTTTATTGCTCTTAGGTTAAGAGCTTATTTTATCATAAACTTTGATCTACGAAAGACATATTTATTGCACATCATTTCATGTCCTAAGGGAGTTGTACCTTGTAATTTAGATGGTAGTGATAGAACACATACACTAACCCATTTGTTGGTGACATCCTTTTGTTTTCTCCAAAACATTGGGCATTAAAAGAGTTAGGTTATAAAACCCATCAAAAGAACAAATTGTTAACCAACAATGCTAAATTTTTAAGTGATAAGGAAAGATGCATCTAGAGTTAGGATGAAAGTAACAGAAATGAATGAGAAAAGAAGAAATACCATATACAAAAGTTATATGAATGCATATTGAATCTTGTAAGGGTATACCTTTCAAAGAACTTTAAAAGCCAAAGGAAACCGTATTGATTTCTTTCTATCTAGGACCAAAATGGTCTTGGGAAATATTGGGGACAAAAATTCATTATAATTTTAAATTCTATAAATACAAAGGCTCTTAGACATTTACCCATAAAAAAGAAATGAATAGGATGCTAATTTTTTTAAGTGATATTCAAAATAAATCTTTAAATACTTATTCACAAGACATATTTTGATGCTATTTTAAAACCTTACCTCATATTGTGTAGAGATTCTAATGTTTAATTTTTCAGACAAATCTTGGATCTGTTTTTGAGATATTGGGAGGAAGTGTACATGGCTGCCCAAAAATGTGAAATTGGTAAGTATAAGGTTAGTAAATTCCATGTTACTTCTTTTTTCTATGACTTTTCTTTAAATAAATATTTCAAACACATGAGAAAGTCTACTATGGTAGAAATATACTTATCTTTTAAAAGTATTTTAAGTATTCCAAAATCTTTATCAAAATGCATTATTTTCTTTGGCACAATATTTGATATTATTTTGTGAAATTTTTAATATTCACAAAAGGGGGAACTATCTAGGAAAGTATATTTTGAAATGCATATATTGTGTGAACCTTTCTAACATTTATCGTCCAAAATATTCTATAATAATTAATTTATTTTGAGGCAAAGTGTACTTTGGTGAAATATTATCTTGAACATTTTGCCTAGTATTACCTATAAGAGATACAAGTGCCTTACATTTTAATATTTTTCATTGATATATTTCTCCTATATTTTCAATAAAATACCAAAAATATTTTGTCTCTATAAAAATATTTTAAAAATTAAAAAGAAAATATATATTAGAAATATTTTGAAGTTCTCATAAAGCTATTTAAACTTAGAGATTATCCTTATATCACTAAAAGTAATTATGATATTTACTTAGTAAATAATTTTTTATGTTGGCAAAATATAATAGTATTGTATTCAAGATATTTCAAGTTTCAAAAGTATTAATGTCTATGAATATTTTAATATGTCTTATACAAAATTTCCCTAATGAATTAATATTTCTTACTTTTGACATTGTTTTGAGATAAAACCTAATATGCATAATTTTATTAGGATTATTACAAGGGTACAAGTGAGATTATATTTAGTTTTTATTAAAAGATGTCCAATTGAATTAATTCATGTGCATGAAATAATACAAAGAAGCATGAGTGCAAAAGGGTTTATTTATCAAGAGCACAAAGATATTTGAAACATCAAAGATGCATTACAGAGTAAGATTGATTTTTAATTTTTCCAAAGCCAAAGGACATGACCTTTCATGAAGATGACAATGATAACCAATCTTTTGTATTAATTATTTTATACCATGTTAAATTTTTCATTGTAAATATTTTGTGTTCAATTTCATTTTAGGTCTTAGTTAGGAAGCATCATGATAATGAAGCTTCTTTGCATCCTTTCATTCCTTATAATTAAGGATACTAGGATTATTAGCATTAGAGATAGTTATACAGTGAATAAATATTACAAATCATGAGACATTGGATGGATGCTTATTTTCATATTTGTCCAATTTGGATAAAGGGAGTAATATGTAGATTCATTTGAATTGATATACAATTTCATGTTGGTGTGGTTCTTTACCTTAATCATCTACATATCATTCATCCATTCTGATCATATTATCAACCATCATTAAAGGATAGTCAAAAAACATTCCAAAAGTATTCAGTATCCTTGAGAAGATGCTTTCCTACTCAAGACTAGTATTAGCCATAAAGTGTACAAAAGAAAGCCTCAACCTAACCCAAAGAGTTGAGGTAAAGGTACACCTAGGTCTATAGAGCCTAAAGTATGGAGATTTAATTATTAAGTTTCAATCTTCAAAGTGTGAAAAGATTAAATAAGAAAAATACATTTGTGTAAATGTATATGCAAAATATCCTATTTCCAAATATAAAATATGAATGCACCAAAATTATATTGATTTCACTATTTTATTACAAGTTTAAGAAAAATAAGTTTTTTAAAATCTTTTTTTTAAGTTTCTAATAATATGTAGCAAAATTTTAATGCACAAATTGTTTGATATATTTTAAGTCATTTATCAAATTCTAGACTGTGGTTTTCTAATCTTTATTTTAGAAAAGCTTCAAATTTGAGATACATTATAGAAAAATAATGAGTGATGAAAGAAATAAAAAAACTTATTTAATATAATGGCCAAGTAGATTACATATTCTTTTGTATAAAACACATTCTTCATTTCAATAATGAAAGTAAAGTTGTATTCCCATGCAAATAGTTTGGCCAATATTTTGGGGCTTAAAATGAGTTATAAATGATGGTTTTTATACCCAAACAACTTTCCAAACTTTTTGGCTACCATTGTTATTGATGATTTCTAAATGTTGGAAAGGTAAAAAATGGTGCAGAATTGTCAATTATAGGTTTCCATTTAAAGTTTTAGATAAATGTAAAATAGAATTGTAAGGTAGTAGCATGTTATCCAATTTCTATGTATAATAGTTTCATATGATCTAGTTGGTATCAAAAGGAAGATTGTAAATCATTCCACTATTACATGCTTAGGGGGGGAGGAAATATATTTGATGTTGATGGCACAACACTAAGCAACATCAATCAAAAGAGAAAATGTCATCCCTGTATGCCAAATCCTATCTAAAGACTTTTGTGGTCTATTACATTACCATTCCCACAAATATCAATACTACTTCAATTAGTCGAGTGTGCAAGAGGGTTTTTACTTTAGATTTCAAACTAAACCATGAATTAAAGATTAAGGAAGCATTCAAAGTAATTAAAGTAGTTAAATGAAGAAACTAGTGTTATTGAAGGAATATGTTGGTTAAAACCTATACCTAATATCTCTTAATCGTGAAAGAAAATATGGGATGAGTACGAAGTATCAATATATCATGTTATCACATGATAAATGTTTTAGTGCACCTAAAATAGTGAAGTGGTGAGTTAAAGGAAAAGGTAAGTAATGTTTTAAATTTTTATATCTTATATTCTAAAATGTGGATGATACATTTGAAATTGTTTTCAATCATTTCCTAAATTATTATCATTATTGTGGGATTGTAAGTATTTTCATTCCCTAAAATGATAAAAAATAAAATGGATTTGTTTTAGATTAATGCAAAAATAGGTTTTGAGGTGAGCTAAAACTCCATCCAAAAACTAAAGATATATGAGAAGGATCACCAAGTTTTACAAGGACCCAAAACCTGAAGTTCATAGTAAAACATCAAAAAATTAGGTTTTATAGGGATCTAAAACTAGAAAAGTTTTAAACATAGTGCTAACCTAGGTTTTACAAGGACCTATAACCTTGAGTTAAAACTGTAAAAAGATGGAAATGACAAAAAATAGGAAACCGAAACCAACACCCTAACTAGAGACTAGACACCTGCAAACTAGACCAATAGATAAATTAGCTCTTTAATGACCTTAGCTAATTCCTTGCCAACCTCTATTGTGCTCTAAAGGATATCTTCCATAGAAACATTAGGAGCCTCAACAACCACCTTATTTGTTTTTTTTTTTGTTCTTTTGCTTGGCCCATTAGGAATCTTGGCCACAAATGCATCAGGAGACATGATCTTCTCATTACTCTTTTTCCCTAAATTGCTAGCTATGGCACATAACCTAGAAGTCACCATGTAAGAACCATGTGCTACTTAAGAATGCCACATCAAAAAATCACAAAAAAGAGTGGAAAAGCACCGATCAATAATAATGTGGAACAACCACATCAATTAACCACAAACAATTAGTTAATTAACGTAATATAAACATCATGGTGCTAAATCTACAATTACACATTTTTAAAATATTCAAACAATGTTTAGAATTACATCATGATGTTGATGATTAATCACAATAACTTATCACATGATATTCCAAAATCTGATACCATAGTTGCTGATCCAACATTCATTAATTATAATGCAATAATTTACATCAGTTTTTAGCTTTTACATAGCTCTCAAATTACAATTACATAGATCAATACATCTCAACAATGAACAAGTACAATATAAACTGTGTTAACCTTTCCTATTGTGTTCTTTAGCATATCTTATCTCCAAAGCCATAAGACATCATCCATATACTATCTGAGATGGGAGTGTGGCCTAGATGCTTTAATCTCGCCAACCACATAGTAGTTACTCCCCCAGGATTCTTCCTGACATGAAGAATGACCTAACCTTGGTACAAGAAGCTTAGCTTCCCTGAACAAGATGGATCAGATGGATCTGATGCAACCATGAAACACACTACATGCAACCATGGGCCTAGTAGCCTAATCACAAAATCTAGCAAGGAATGAAAATAAAACTACACATCTACACATATGTAGTAAAACTAAATAAGAATAACCACATGCACACATATGCATTATCTAGGAAATCAAGTGGCTTGGCCAAGCACTTATAAAGCTAGATTTAATGGTAGAAGAAACAAGAACAACATGTATCCATTCTACAGAACTTGAAGATAGAAGAAAGTAAGCATGAAGTATCCATTCTATCTTTCCCATTATTGCTACATTAAGCCCAGCCATGAAGGAAAATACATGTTTCTATGCTGCTTTACAACAAGATGTTCAAACTAAGTCTGATTATATTAAAGAGAACACTTATGATTATTCCTTTCGTAGGGTACTGTCATCATATCAAGGCTATTTGAATACTTTTGAAATTGATTTAACACATATATGATTATTCTTCCCTATGGTGCAATAAAGAACTTAAATGTTGATTGAGTACTCATGCAACTAATTTAAATACATATAGGTTTGTACTATTCCTACAGTACAATCATACACTTAAATGCTGATATGAATACTTTGCAATTGATTTAAATATATTCATGATGATTTTGTTCCTAAGGTATAGTCATACATGTAAATGCTGATTTGTAACTAAAAAGCCTCCAACAACCACTAATAATTCTATTAAACACTCAGTTGTGATAATAAATGAGAGAAAAGAAACCTCCATACATTTAACCTTATGAATGCTAAAATTCCATTGATTCAACTTAAGGCAAACAATAGTACATTATGGAAGTTTGGGAAATTATTTAGGACTACCACAACATGCTTAGTATTTCATCTAAATTAGGTATTAGTTGTTTAATTATCATGCTGGAAAATTTGTCTGACAGTTTGATAACAATAGGGGAAAGAAGAACTCTTGCAAAAAAAGAAAATAAGTATGATTTATCACATCCTATCACATCTTCTTTTAGAAAGTGCCCAACATATATAAGGTAGAGATGGATTCCACAATTGAACTAGTCTTGGGGTTTGAGTTATGAAAGAAATGCTAAGAAGGAAGCTACGGGCTGGTCTCAGTCTAGCAACAAATTTTTTGGATGCCCATGCTTTAAGGAGGAAGCTACAATTTGATCCTAGTCTACAGTGGTATTAAGACTTAGCCATTACATCTTATAATTCCTTAAAATAATAAAATGCTGCCCATTCTTACACCATATTTTAACTAAGCCTAGCTGGAGGTTACGAGAAGATATAAGTGGAGAAATACACCATGTGACATCAAGCACTCCAAACACATAATGAACAAAGAATTAAGAGGAGTTCTTTAAATGAAAGTAAATAAGGATCATACATTTTGAACAAGACCATCCATTACTCTGCAATAAGTATAGAAAACTATTAATTCCACTAATTATATGAACCTAGAATGTGACACTTCCAATTCCTATATTATTTTCTTCAGTTCAACTATTTCTTGCCACTGTCGATGCCTTCTTCTCCTAGTTTAGAAATTTCCTTAGCCTAAGAAATATCTAGGTTAAAATTCCTTTCTCTAGTCTACTACCACTATATTTTTCCAAAACCTCAACCCCACTTAAAAATAATAATTCTCTTAAAAAAAATAACTAACCTAATCTTTTCTTTCTTTTCCCCCTGTATGAAAGATTCCTTTTTCATTTTTTAAATCAAAAAGATAAATTTAATTAACATTTCATTTTTAAAAAATAAGTTTTTTTATGAACTCGAATATATATGTTATAAATAAGTAAAAATTCACTTCTAATTTTCTATCAAGAAATCAAAAGGAGACTTTTATTAAATATCCTAATAAAACATCAAGCTCATTCATTAACAAATTATTATATTCATGTTCTATCTATACATCTTTTAAATATATCATCTATAAATCAAATGAAACATCTAATTTTCATTTCAAACTTTCAAATTTAATTTTAGTAAATGTAATGAAAAAAAATAACAAATAGCATGAAATTCTACATGATGTGTGTGTGTGGTAGCACAACATCCAATGCATCCCCTTCCTAGAAGCTATCCCTCTCTACCTCAACCACACTCTTATCATGATGATCCCTACATCCACTCATACACTTGCAACCAAAAACAAGTCAGTATCCACCATAATAAATACATCACATCTTAATTATATCATCATCAAGAAATAAAACATTAGGATAATCACATTGCTATTGAATCACGACATTTAAGAACACATCTTATGAGATCATTATCATAACACAATAATAGTTCATTTAATTTTGGTATAATCTAGATGTTAACTTTCATTTATCTTAAATTAAGATTAATCCTTCTTTGACCAAGTCAACATTTGACTATTCACCACATAAGCAAGAAAAAGAAATGATTCTAAGGCAAGACATGACATCCTTCCCCATTAGGAAAACACATCATCCCGATGTCTTTCACAATAAAATTTATTATACACATACCAAAATTGTTATTCAACTAAAATAAACCAACTATACAAAAATATGGGGAAAAGATTTTTGTAATTCCTTCACATCTTCCCAAGTGGCAGTATCCATGCCAAATTAGTCCCATTAGACCTTATACTAGAGAACATCCTTGTCTCATACCTTAAGGGTATGTTGCTCAATTATTTGAGTGGGTTGAACTACCATCACCCTTGGATCCTATACCTGCATTGCATTCCAATCAAGAATATGATATATCTCAAGATGATAGGGCTTAAGCAAAGATACATGGAAGAGGTTATGAATTTGGGCTAAAGTATGTGGTAGATTAAGCCAATAAGAAACTAGGTTGATAACTTCTAAGACCTGAAACAAACCAACAAACATTGGGGCAAGCATTGAACTCTTACTAAATGAGATTGAACTCTTTTATGGCCTAACCCTTAGAAACACTTTATCCCTAGTTTGGAATTGATAGGAAGTGTGTTTCTTATCTACATAACTCTTTTGTCAATCTACTGCATCTTTGGGCTGACTATAGATTAAGATCACCTGCTCTTCCATCTCTCTTAGCATCTTAGGACCCATAATAACCCTATCCTCAACCCTATCCCAGCTGATAGAGTCTAACATTTTTGTCTATAGAGAGCCTCAAATGGAGCCATAGCCAAGGAAGAATGATCGGAGTTATTGTAGGAAAACTCCACCAATGGAAGATACTCCTCCCATTTTTACTACTAATCCATGTAGTAATATGGTATGCTATATTGAAATTCAAGCATGTACCAAAGCAGAGTTCAAGGTTGTCCAAAAACTTGAAGTCATTTGAGTGTCTCTATTAGAAATAATGGTTTTTAGAATACCATGCAATGAAAAAATCTCCTAAACAAACTTTCTTGCTAACATTTGGGATTGGTCCTTCAGACTGACAGGAATGAAGTGTGAAACTTTAGTTAATTTACTCACTACAACCAAGATGACATCATGCCTATGTTGAGTCACGGGTAAACCCTATATAAAATCCATGCTGATAACTTACCATTTATACTGTGGAATCTCATGTGGGTATAGAAGACCTATTGAATGGGCATGCTCACCCTTGAGACACTAACATTCCAAACATTGGGCCACATATTCTATCACATCCTATTTGAGTCCCAACCAAAAATATAAAGGCCTCAAATCAGCCAACATTTTGTTTACCCCTAGGTGTCTTGAAAAATAGAGTGCAATGAATCTCCTCAAGTACAACTTTTCTCAACCCTTCATGGTTGGGAATATAAATCATGTTCTAGTATTTAAGCACACCATCTTCATCAAAAGAATAGTCATCAAGTCATGAGTTAGAGGCATCAGTGTCTAGGACTAACTTCACCCATTCATAATGGGTATCTCCAGGAAAATACTAAAGGATATACTCTCTCATACGAGCTCAAGATGAAGAGATAGCAGCAATATGTCTCCTGTGACTAAGTGCATCAGCTACTCTATTACCTTTACCTTCAATATATTCTATGCCAAAATCATATTCACTAAGGAATTTGAGCCACTATCTCTATTGGGCATTCGAATTAGGTTGAGTGAAAATGTACCTCAATGGCATATGATCATTCTTGAGCTGAAATGGCTTCCCCAATAAGTAATGCTGCCACATCCATAAGGCATGTACTATTGAAACCAACTCTAAATAATGAGGATCATAATTTACTTCATGTGATTTGAGTTTCCTAGACTCATAGGCAACAAACTTACCATCTTGCATTGGTACACCCCCAAGCCCATCACCAAAACTATTTGTGGTGACAACAAAATGTCCATTTGGGTCTAGTATAATCAATATAGGAGCTGTAGTAAGCTTTTTCTTAAGTAACAAGAAGGCTTTCTCACACACTTCTATCCACTCAAATCTTTTACCCTTGCACTAAAGGGATGTAATCGGTGCTACTATACAGGAAAATCCCTCAACAAATTTCTTGTAATACCTAGAAAGATCCATGAAGCTCCAAATTTCATTTACATTCTACAGAGTTGGACATTCAAGGATGGATTTGATCTTTATGGGGTCCACTGCTATTGCTTTTACTGATAAAATGTGTTCCAAGTAGTGGATATCCATTTGATAAAAGGAGCACTTGGAAAGTTTTCCATATAGTTTCTTGTCTCTCAAACGCTACAATACTATGTGCAAATGTTCTTCATGCTATTCTAAATTGTTGGAGTATATTAGTATATCATCTATAAATATCTCCATAAATTTATCAAGATAATCTTTGAAACCACCATTCATCAGGTTCATGAAAGAGGTAGGTGCATTTGTTAGTACAAAAGGTAAGACTACAAACTCATAATGCCCATATCTTGTTCTAAATGTTGTCTTAGATATGTCTTCCTCCTGAATTTGAAGTTGCTGGTATCTAGATCTCAAATCAATTTTTGAGAATATAGTTGTTTCCTTCATTTGATTGAAAAGTTCATCAATTCTTGGAAGAGGATACCAATTCTTTATGGTTACCTTATTCAAAATGTGATAGTCAATGCACAATCTTAAGGTGCCATCCTTCTTCTCGATGAAGATTACAAGAGCTCCCCATGGTGATACACTAGGGTGAATGAAACCTTTATCTAAGAGTTCCTATAGTTAAGTATTCAACTCATACATTTCTATAAAATTCATATAATAGGGAATCTTTGATTGAGGTTCTGCTCTTGGTACAAGATCTATGGAGAAATTGAGGTGGAATCTCTTCTAGACTCTTAACATGGGAAATATGTAACTAATATCCTTTCCTCTTGGCTTTATTCAATTTTATTGCTGAAATTTTCCTCAACTCCAAAGGTCATTTGACACCATTTAGTGCCACTGCATACCCTGTGTCATCGAATCATTCAATCATCTTACCGTGATAGTTTACTAAAGCATTATGCTCACTTAACTAGTTGATGCCTAGGATGACATCGTACGAGCCCAAAGGTGCCGCATACAAGTTGACCTCTATTTGAAAGCTATGGAGTTCCAAATCACTACAAAATAAGAATTTCTCTACCCTACTTTCAACCCTATTACCATACTCTATAGTCCAAGGTTCAACCATAAAACTAGTCCTAACAGGTATCTTGGCTACAATCTTAGGATCTACAAAACATTTACTATGACTAGTATCTTTAAGGATAGAAATAGGGTAACCGAAAAGTGTACCAATCATCTATATAGGAGTTTCCTAATAATTTTCCTATCTATGACCAACTTTTTCATGAATGTGGTGTTGTGGAAGAAATCCCCTCTTATCAACTTGTTGTGGGCACTTCATAGTAAAATGGTTATTGCCACATACAAAAAATCCTATCCTAGGGCCTCTTCTATCCTCATTCCTATTTGGATCACCTTGGTTGTTTCTGTTCCTTCCACTTCCATTTCTAGGATTTTGATTTTTGTTGCTATTATAATTTTCCTTGTTCCTGTCAAAATTCTCTTGTCCCCTATCCTTCATGTTTTTGATTTTTTTCTTCTTTCCATTTCCCTTTGGCTAATCATCCTAATAACCCTTGTTATTCTGATATAACCTATTATCTTGGAGCTCCCTTTTATAGTTTTGGTTGGAGGATTTATATGAAGAAGCATCCTTCAACCTTTGTTCTTGCTTAAGGGCCTTACACAGTGCAAAGTCCATGGTTTTAGACTCCTACATTGTGACCTCACTATAGATCTCTAGTCATAAACCAATTACAAACATTCAAGTTCTAAATAGCTCAACATGTTGATACTGAGGAACATACTTCACCAAATGAAAAAATTACTCATGATATTTTGTAACATTCATGTTCCCCTAAACTAGTTTGTAGAAGTCTATTTTTTTCTTGTTGTAGAAAAGTTGAGGTAACCATCATTTGTGGAAAAGTTGCAATAATTCTTCCCAGGTTACCTCCCCATACTAGAGCTTCTTTTCAGCCATAACATTTTCCCACCAAGTAGCTGCCTCACCCATTAGTTGATAGGTGGCCCAAACTACTCTAGATTTCCCCATATAGTTTTGAAATAAGATGTACTTCTCCATGTTGGTAATCCATGCCTCAACATCTTCCCCATAAGCTATACCATGAAAAGTGGGTAGAGTCACCTTCTTTCTTGATCTTTGCTCAAGTTAGCTGTTATTTTTATCCTATCAGAATTAAGGAGAACAATCCAATGGTTAGCTTTTTCCTTCTACTCCATCTCAGATATAATAAGAGACTCAACCAACTACTCATCCTCACATTTCTTCCTCAATTCCTCTTCTTATTTACATGGGGCTTCAAAGTTCTGATCTTCATCCTTCTTCCTTACCTCTTCTTTGACATGTCTACCTTGAGCCCCATGCTCTAGCTTATCCATCCTTTGGCCTTATTGCTATAACATAGACCCTTGTTGAGTCAATAGTGCCATTATCTAATCTAACCTCTCATTAGGTTCCTTAGTCCGTGCACCACTGCTAGACCCACTTTTTCATTTAGCTCTTGTGGCCATGGTGATAACTCAAACACTTGATGAACATTAGTGCAAGTTAGCATAGTAGCCCATGTCCTACTTAAAAATGCTACATAAATAAATCACAATGAGAGCAGGAAAAGAACCAATCAATAATAATGTGGAATAGTCAAATCAATAAACCATAAATAATTAATTAATTAATGTAATATAAACATCATGGTGTTGAATCTGCAATTACACATCTTTAAAATATTCAAATAATGTTCAGAATTACATCATGATGTTGATGATTAATAACAATAAATTATCACATGATATGCCAGAATTTGATACCATAGTTGCTAATCCAACATTCATTAATTATAATGCAATAATTTACATTAGTTTCCAGCTTTTACATAGCTCTCAAATTGTAATTACATAGATTAGTACATCTCAATGGTGAACAAATACAATAAAAATTGAATTAACCTTTCCTATTGTGTTCTTTAGCATATCCTATCTCCAAATCCATAGGACATCATCCATCTACTATCTGAGATGAGAGTGTGGCCTAGGCACTTTAACCTCTCCAGCCATGGATTAATTACTCCCCCAAGATTCTTCTTGACATGAAGAATACCCTAACCCTAGCATAAGAATCCTAGCTTCCTGAAACAAGATGGATCAACTGGATCCAGTGCAACCATTAAATACACTACATGCAACCATGTGCCTAGTAGTCTAATCATGAAATGTAGCAAGGAATAAAAATAAAACTACACATCTACACATACGTAGTAAAACCAAATAAGCATAGCCACATGCACACATATGCATTATCTAGGAAATCAAGTGTCTTGGCCAAGCACTTATAAGCTAGATTTAACAATAGAAGAAACAAGAACAACATGTATCCATTCTACAGAATTGACAGATGGAAGAAACTAAACATGAAGTATCCATTCTATCTTTCCCATTATTGCTACATTACACCCAGCCATGAAGGAAAATACATGTTTCTATGCTACTTTACAACAGGATGTTCAAACTAAGTCTGATTGTATTAAAGAGAACACTTATGATTATTCATTTCATAGGGTACAATCATCATATCAAAGTTGTTTGAATACTTTTGAAACTGATTTAACACATATATGATTGTTCTTCCCTATGGTACAGTAAAGCACTTAAATTCTGATTGAGTACTCATGCAATTAATTTAAATATATATAGGTTTGTACTATTCCTATAGTACAATCATACACTTAAATGCCATTACATCTTATAATTCCTTAAAATAACAAAATTCTACCCATTCTTACACCATATTTTAACTAACCCTAACTAGAGGTTATGAGCAGATATATGTGGAGAAATACACCATGTGACATCAAACACTCCAAACACATAATGCATAAAGAATTAAGAGAAGTTCTTTAAACAAAACTAAACAAGGATCATACATTTTGAACAAGACCATACATTACTCTAAAATGAGTAAGGAAAACTATTAATTCCACTAATTAAATGAACCTAAATGTGACACATCCAATTCCTCTGTTATTTCCTTAAGTCTAACTATATCTTACCACTATCAATGCCTTCTTCTCCCACTCTAGCTATCACCTCATCATAAGTAATATCTAGGTTAAAATGCCTTTCTCTAGTCTACCACCATTGTATTTTTTACCAAAATCCTTAGCCCCACTTTAAAACAATAATTCCCCAAAACAAACAATCCCTAACCTAATCTTTGCTTTCTTTCTCCCCTATAGAATGGCTTCCTTTCTAATTTTTTTTAATCAAAAAGATAAATTTAATTAACATTTCATTTTAAAAAAACAAGTTTGTTTTATGAACTCACATATATATGTTATAAATAAGTAAAAATTCACTTCTAAGTTTCTATCAAGAAATCAAAAGGAGATTTTTGTTATATATCCTAATAAAACATCGAACTCATCCATTAACGAATTGTTATATTCATGTTCTATCTATAAATCTTTAAATATATCATCTATAAATCAAATGAAACATCTAATTTTCATTTCAAATTTTCAAATTTAAATTTAGTAAATATAATGAAACAAAATAACAAACAACATGAAATTCTACGTGATGTGTGTGTGTGGTAGCATGGCATCTGATGCATCCCCTTTTGTGAGGCTAGCCCTCTCTACCTCAAATACACTCTCGTCATAATGATTCCTACATCCACGTAGACACTTGTAACCAAAAATGAGTCAGTATCCATCATAATCAATATATCACATCTTAATTATATCATCATTAAGAAATAAAACATTAGCATAATCACATGGCTATTGAATCATGACATTTGGGAACACATCTTATGACATCATCATCATAACATAATAATAATTCATTTAATTTTGGTATAATCTTGATGTTAACTCCCATTTATCTTAAATTAAGATTAATCCTTCTTTGACCATGTCAACATTTGACTATTCACCACATAAGAAAGAAAAGAAAATGATTCTAGGGCAAGATGTGACAAACCATCTCCATTCTTTCTCCATTCTCTTTAACTAGTTGCCAAAGTTCCATTTCACACTCTTTAAATTTCTCAGGTATATTTCCAACTTGATTTTCTAGCTGCAGTCTCTTAATTGTTTCTTCTTCTAGTTCTTTATGCATGTCGCCCATTTTTCTCTTTAGCATAGTTATTTCATTATAAAGCTAGGAGTAAGCTTGGAGGGAAGCATCTACTTTTAGCTTGGCTTTATGAAGGAGAGATAACTTTACTACATTAGTTTCATTTTTGGTCTCTTCACCAAAATTTCTACCAAAATCATTGGTAACTTCATGGATTTACTTTAGATGGAGCTAATTCTCAAAATTTATACCCTTTTGTTCCATTATCTCCTTCTAATTCTCTTTATTTAGGCACTGATCTTTATTGACAAGGGCCTTGCCTTCATAATTCTTCTCTACTTCTATATTTTTTAGACAATTAACCTCAAAAATATCCTTTTTGTGGGTGTAGGTTGATCATTATGGTTCCCCTCATTCTACTCTAAGGCTTTAGAAATAGTTTTTGACTCCACAGTCCTATCTTTACTACTTCCCCCTCATGTTTAACCACAAAAATACCCCTGCTTCCAGAGTACCCATCTAGATTAGAGCTCAAATCCTCCATTTTTGTATTATCCTCTTCATCTCCAATTTTCTCAAATTCTATATTTTCCTCAGTATTTTTCTTCTTTTTCTCCATCTTAATATCCTTCTTAGAGCCCTTTCTATCACTATAACCCTCCTCATTTTTAACCTTAATTTTCTTAGCACTCATCTTTTGATGAGGCTCATTACCAAGAAATTTACTCTTCTTCTTTGTAATAGGAGAGGATTTTATTGCATTATTTTTATAGTAATTTTCAATTAATAAAATAAGCCCCTCATGGAGCACACATCTAGATTCCTTCTTCCTATGGGCCTAAAGAGTATGAAGTAGAGAGAACTTCAAATAAAAAGGGATAGACATCCTATCTTTATATTGGAAATCGTTTTAAAATGTGAAATGAAATTTATGTAATCTTTTAGATCTTCCATCTAGAATGAAGTATTCATGAATGTAGGATAAGATATCTTGCCATATAGCCTTGAGTTGGTCTTGTTCATAAAAGTCCCCAATCTTTACTAGTTTTTTCTCCTCATCATCATTTTTTGAATATTTCTTGAATACTGCACTCAAAATTTTTATTTCCTTTATGAATTTTATTCCCCCATAGGAAGACTGGTGATCTCCACAATGAATTCATCTATCAAATTCACTATAACACCATGCATAGTAAGCCTTTCTTTAGTTGAATTCCTAAATAAGTACTCAGTGATATGAGGCTTATAGCCATGTGACTTCTCAATATACTCTGTCACTTTGACCTTGGAGAGTATTTCCCACATCGCAGATTTTACCTTGAACTCTTTTTGCAAGTCATCAACTCTTGTTCCCTCAGCTCTCCACCCATCGTGTAGTCTACTCTATCATTTTTTGAGAAACAAAAACATCATCTAAGAACAAGGTATGTGTAATCTCAAGTAAACACTTTATCCTTAAAATGTGGCAAGTACTTTTAATAATGACACAAGTACCTCCTTGAGATATGTAAATGATCCACAGTAAAACCATCACTTATCATGTAATAAATTTCTCAATCTTATGTAATCTTTCCTTCAATAGCATTAGTCATCTCATTATTAATAGTCACCATAAACTCACTCTCCTTACTGAGGTAATCACACCAAGTCATCTTCACATCCCTATTAACCGCTTTATTCCCTATCTAGTCAACAACTTTATTTCCTTCACAGAAGATGTGGGTTATAATAAATTTGTCGAATTTTTTAATAAGATCTTTAATTTCCATAATTCTACCATTAATACTTGATGTGGTCATACTCTTGTTATTCATCATACTGACAATATTAAGAGAGTCCCCTTCTAGCCACAAATTCCTATATCTAGAATCAACTACCAGCCTAATAAAATATATAGCCACAATAGCCTCAACTTTATGACTAGTAGAATGACCAATAGGAATAGAAACAAAATCCACCACTCTACTATAATGGTCTCTCAAAACTCCACCACACCTCATTCTTCTAGGATTCCTTTCAACTGATCCATCAAAATTAACTTTCAACCAACCCAAAGGAGGAGATCTCCATTTCACATATTATCTTTGGTCAGCTTGTTTAGTTTTAGTTCCTATACCATTCACAGGATTTCTAATTTGGACTTCATCACTATTTTTGTTGTGAGATCTAAAATTCTTTGTAATAGCTCTAATGAATTTTTTACCCACAACCCACTTGGGAGTTTCTTTATTTCTAAATTCTATGGTTCCTTTCTTTCCAAATACCCCTACAAATATGAGGAAGAGAAATCTTCTAGAGAAATTCAATTTTAGCTCCCTTAATAGGAAAAATCCAATTTTAAAATCAATCATCAATACTATTAGGTTGAACCCACCAAGTATTTTGGACAATATTGAAGGAGGCATCCCTAGACATTCTGGCTATATTTTCAATTTAAAAAAGAAATGATTCCTATCTTCCAAATCCATACTACAAAGACAACATGTATTCACCAAATAAATGCCTCTTTTTTGCAAATTATCTAGAGTTAAAATTTTATTTTGAAGCAAAGTCTAGAAAAAAATATTAATTTTAGGGATGAGACCCTTAATCCAAGGTTTAGCCCACATAGGGGAGTTGACCTTATCATTAGTTCTAAACATAGAAGAGACCTTGAAGCATCCACTGGATTCAATTCCCCACACCATTAAATCCTCCTAATTAGGATAAAGGCTACAATTATTAAGGAAAACTTGGATGCTGGAAAAACTTTGATTAATCTTGCAATGTTAATCGAACCATTATTAGACCAAAAATTCTCCACATATTCTCCATAAACCTATTTACATATTTTTACTAAAATCATATCCAGAAAATCATCTACTAAAGGGTGACTCAAGAGCCACTTAACTTCCCAAAATTTGACTTAACATCCATTACCAACTTCCAACTTACAAACTTTATTCAAAATATGTTTGGCACCTTAGACAACACCCCAAATTGCATAAGAACTAGGGATAATAGGGTAGGATTAAAAATTAGAAATAGAGGGAGTATTATAAAGATACTTATGCTTCCAAAAAGAACTCCATTCCTTATCATTGTGATACATTCTCCATCTTTCTTTGGCCAACAAAGATTTATTCATACTTCTGATAGATCTAATACCCAATCCTTCTTCCATCTTAGGTTTACAAACCTTTTCCCAAGCTATAAGAGCCAATCTCTTTTTTTCTTCATTTCTAGACCATAAAAATTTCCTTTTAAATTTTATCAAATGTATCTACAATTTTAGCTGGAATCTTAAAAAGACTCATAGGATAAGTTGGGAGTCTTTAAAGACAAGCTTTGAGAAGAGTTACTTTACCTAATTTTCTCAACATGGTACCTTTCCATTTAACTAATTTCTTATTGAATTTCTTAACTAGATCC
This sequence comes from Cupressus sempervirens, assembly GCA_028749045.1. NCBI lineage: Eukaryota > Viridiplantae > Streptophyta > Pinopsida > Cupressales > Cupressaceae > Cupressus > Cupressus sempervirens. Next base: position 311,963,953 of record CM053788.1, read on the forward strand.
TCCAAAAGGTTCTAGAAGGACTAATCCTTATAGCAAGGCCTAAGTAAGTAATTAGTAAAGAACCTATAGCACACCCAAGAATATTAGCAATTTTTCTTTGTCTAAGAGTAGGAGTGTTGATTAAAAAGAGAGAGCTCTTATCCCAATTCATCAACTACCTAGAGACAATAAAATAAAGATTCAGAGCTTTTTTAAGACTTCTAGCCTCCCTAACATCAACCTTTCCTAAGAAAATAGTATCATCCAAAAATTGTTCATGAGAACAAATAAGAGGATGAGATGTAGGTATTACAGCTTGAATTCCCCTCTCAAAACCATCTTCCAAATATACCTACCTATACTATCAACCATAATAGTAAAAAGAATAGGAGAAATAGGAACACCCTACCTTAGACCCCTAGAAGGAGCAAAAAAATAGAGGAACTTAGGTATTGACTAAAAAACCCAGAGAAGAGGCAGAGACAACTTAAAAAATTAGCTTAATAATAGAATCATTAAAGCCAAAAGAATGTAAGACTTTTTGAAGAAAACACCACTCAACTCTAACATAATCTTTAGCAATGTCCACTTTAATAATAAAACTTGGGTTGTTGCATAGAGATAAAGAATGGATGTTTTCATGGACTAAAATAATTGAGTCCAAAATTTTCCTTCTAGGAATAAAACCATTCTATTTCTGAAAGATAAGGTTAGGAAGAATACCCAATAATCTCAAAGTCAAAGCTTTTGAGATGATTTTGTAAATCAAGTTACAAAGATTAATAGGCCTAAATTGTTTAGGGGAATCAACTCCATGCTTCTTTGGTATGAGACAAAGAAAAGTAGAACTAATCTCCTTCAACATTCTTCTTAGCTCCAAAGAATTCTTTAACTACATCACAAACATCTGTACATATTGGATACCACTCTTTTTGGAAGAAGAACATAGGAAACCCATCTGGGCTTGGGGATTTATCTCTTTCAAAGGAACAAATTACTTTATAAATTTCCTCTCCATCTGGAGTAACTATCAACATTTTTTTCTACTCACTAGAAACTATGAGAAATAGCTTCAAGAAACTTGAGCTACCTAGTACCATCCATATTTTGGTCAGAAGTAAGAAGAGAAGAAAAGTAGGATAACATTTCACTAGAAATCTCAATTTCATTAGTAATTTTCTCTCTTCCCTTAGAAAGGCTTGCAATTTGATTCTTGGCTCTATGTTTCATAGTAGTTAGATAATTTTGTGTGTGTTTCTATTACCTTCTTCTAGCCAGATGGATCTAGACCTCTGCCTCCAAAATGTTTCCTCTTTAGAAATTGATGCAGGAGCATCCAGAGCTATAAGGGCAATCTTGTGTCACCCAAAAAATTTACTTAGAATTAGTTTCTATTTCATGTCTTTACATTTTTGGATACCCATTTGGGTCAAATAAAGGTTCCAACTCTCACAGTTCCACTATCAGTGTGTTTGAAAATCCCAAAAAAATAGGAGCATGCAATTTGGCCATCATTTTGGTGACCTAGAAGGTGTGAATTTGCCAAATGAATGTAATTGTGACTTAGAGCATTCTAGAAAAAGAATCAGGTCAAAAGGTCCAACGATTTGAAAGTTATTGCAATTTTTTAGGTTTTGGAGACCTCCTAAGAATGCTTCAAAGTCAGGTTAGGGGCATTAAATGACCTCAAAAAGGGCCAAAAAATGGGGTATGAGCAAAGCTTGTCCATAGGGCTATAGAGCACGTCGAGAGCTTTCCAAAAATGTAAACAGTTCATCAATTGGAGCTGCGATTCAAAAGTTATGCCTCCCGAAAGTTCGGTTACCATTTCTGGATTCTTCTAGATTTGCACCGACTTTTAATGCCGCTTTTGGAACCTTCTATTTGGTCGGTGGATGCCTACTAGAACTTTCTAGAATGTACTCCTAGTCCTTAACCCTTTGGGGTCTATTTAAGGATATTTTTGGTATTGTAAAAGGCAGCTCGGAGTGGAGTTTGAGAGGAGGTACCATAAGGAGAAATTATCTCCAGATTTATGCTATTGTAAGCCCTTAGGGCATGTTTGAAGTTTATTTTCCTATACTGTTTGTACTAGCTTATTTTCTCAGTTAATATAATTTCCCTTTTCTATTGTTTCCATTCTGTTCTTGGGTTGTGTCCCCATCAAGTGGTATCAGAGCAGGTTTTCTTGAGTGTGTAGACAGAGCGCCAACTGTGAGGCAGTTTGCACCAGGACTGTGTGGTTGTGGGTTTGAGTTAGAAGATGCCTCCATGAAGAGAGTGTGGTGGAAGGGCTAGAGCTATTAATCCTAAGGAAGTTAGAGCCCTCCAGAGGAAGGTACAAGCATTGCAAGAGGAGCTTCGTAGAGGAGCAAATGTTGCCGTAGGTGAGAACAGTGAGGATGAAAATGAAGAAGAAGTAATGGACTAGAAGAGGAAGTTGACGAGGAAGTTCTGAATCCTATAGAGGAAAGGCTTTTTAGGGCCATTACTAAGTTTGGGAAAAGACCTACAATTGAAGTGGGTGTATTTTCAGGAAATCTGAAACCAGATGAGTTGATCGATTGGATCAATGAACTGGAAGAATACTTTGAGTATGAGGATATAAGGGACCCAGATAGGGTTAAGTTTGCAAAGGCCAAACTGAAAGGCCATGCCAAAATATGGTGGCAAGAGGTTCAACTAGAAAGAAACAAAAGAGGAAAGGAGAAGATCACAAGATGGGATCACATGGTGGACAAATTGAAGAAGTAGTTCATTCCTGTGGACTACGAGCTTGATCTGTTTAAGAAGATGCATGCGTTAAAGCAAGCAGGAAGATTAGTCCAGGACTATACAGAGTAGTTTTACCAACTTTTGATTAGAGTAGGGCATGCAAAAGAAAATAAGGAGAAGGTTTCTCGTTATATTAGTGGGTTGCGACCAAGCATCCAGGAGGAATTAAGTCTGGTAAGAATGACCAACATTGAAGAGGCATACCAGTTTGCCCTATGAGTTGAAGAGAAGTTGAATAAAAGGTTTGAAGGAAGACAAAGAGGGCACGATCAAGGAGGAAGGGGAAGGGGTAGATCATCTGGAGGCCGCAATGAAACCCAAAAGAAAAATGAAGATGAGGGTACTAGCAGGAACTAGAGGAATGAGGGTTTCAACCACTCCCGTGACCAAGACTTTGGAAATCAGAGAGGAAGAGGTAGAGGATGTGGAAAAGGAAGAGGAGGCTTCCGTGGTACCTATTTCCATTGCAATGAAGAAGGTCATCGTGCCTTTGAATGCCCTCAACAACAAGGAAGGATAGATAGGAGAGCTAAGGGCCAAGCTAGGGTTGCTCATGTGGATGAGGATGCACAATCATCACATTTAGAAGATGCAGAAAGAGGATAGACCTTGGTAAATAAAAAAGTCCTACTAAGTGGTGAGATTGAACTAGGACAATGAAGGAGTTTGTTCCGTACTAGATGCAAGTGTGAGGATAAATGTTGTGACATGATCATTGATGGTGGTAGCACTGATAACTTGGTATCAGAAGAGATGGTCTCTAAGCTAAAGCTCAAGAGGGAGAAACATCCCCAGCCCTATCGGATTTCTTGGGTAAAAGATGATCATAAGGTCCTGGTAAGTGAACAATGTTTAGTAAAATTCAAAATTGGAAGTTACCATGATGAAGTTCTCTGTGATGTTATTTCGATGGATGTTTACCATCTATTATTGGGTAGACCATGGCAATTTGATAGACATGCAGTGCATGATGGACATGAAAACACATACTCTCTGACAAAGGATGGAGTTCACCACAAATTGAAGCCCATGAAAAAGGAAGGTGAAAAGGTATATAGCAGTGCTAGGATTTGTCTTGTTGATGGAAGGAAGTTTTTAGATGGCATGAAACATTAGCCTATGTGCTATGCTTTGATTCCTAGGAAAGATAAGGTAGTAGTGAAATACCACTTGAAGTTTTAGATTTACTAGGGGAGTTTGGAGATATTATCTCTGATAATGTTCCAGATGGATTGCCACCAGTAAGGCAAATCAGTCATCAGATAGATCTGATTCCAGGAGCTAGTTTGCCAAACAAGGCTGCTCATAGGATGACTCCTACTGAAATAGAGGAGCTAAATAGATAGGTTCAAGAGCTGTTGAGGAAGGGCTTGATTCGAGAGAGCCTGAGTCCATGTGCAGTACCTGCAGTACTCGCACCAAAGAAGGATGGAGAGTGGAGGATGTGTATAGATTCTTGAGCTATAAATAGGATCACCATCAAGTACCAGTTTCCTTTGCCAAGGATGGATGATATTATGGACTGCTTGAGTGGAGCTCAGTACTTTAGAAAGATAGATCTGAAGAGTGGTTATCATCAGATATGGATTCAAGAAGGAGATGAGTGGAAAACAACCTTCAAGACGAAGGAGGGTCTTTATGAGTGGTTAGTCATGCCCTTTGGATTGACGAACACCCCAAGCACCTTCATGCAGCTCATGAATGAGGTACTTAAGAAGTTCTTGGAAAAATTTGTTACTGTCTATTTGGATGATATCTTAATTTTCAGCAAGATTTTGGAAGAACATTTACTGCATATTTGTAGTGTCCTTGAAAGGCTAAGGGAAGAGAAACTGTTAATTAATCTGAAGAAGTGTAAGTTTGCAAAAAGGGAGTTAGTCTATTTGGGGTTTGTTATATCACCTGAAGGTCTCAAAATGGATCCAGAGAAGGTAAAAGCCATCTTGGAATGGCCTACTCCAAGGTTTGCTACTAAGGTAAGATCATTTCATGGTCTGGTTAGTTTTTATAGGAAGTTTATTAAGAATTTCAGTGGCATATGTGCACCCCTAACTGATACAATAAGAGGGGATAGAAAAGAGTTCAAATGGATTGTAGCGGCTACGAGAAGTTTTGAATTGCTGAAGAAGAAGGTGATAGAATAGCCTATATTGGCACTTCCAAATTTTAGAAAGGTTTTCTAGGTAGATTGTGATGCTAGTGGCAGCGCTATTGGGGCTATATTAAGCCAAGAAGGTAAGCCTATTGCATATTTTAGTAAAAAATTGAATGATGCAAAGAAGAAGTATTCTATTTATGATCAAGAGTTCTATGCAATAGTTCTGGCCTTAATGAAATGGAGGCACTAGTTATTGCCAAAGGAATTTGTTTTGTATACTGATCATCAGGCATTACAGTACCTAAATAGCCAAGGTAAATTGAATCAGAGGCATATGAAGTGGGTAGAGTTCTTGCATAGCTATACATTTGTGTTGAACCATAGAAGTGGAAAATCTAATAGGGTTGCAGATGCACTAAGTAGGAGGTAGTTGCTGCTTACAGTAATGCAGGTTGAAGTAGTTGGATTTGATGAACTCAAGAATTTGTACCCTGAGGATCCTAATTTTTCTGAAGCATGGAAAGCTTGTAAAGAGCCTGTTGCTGTAGATAGAACCAAGTGGTTAGATTATTTGATTCAGGATGGCATGTTGTTCAAAGGTAGTCAATTGTGCATTCTAAGGAGTTCCATGAGGGAAAATCTGATTAAGGAGAAACACAGTAGAGGGATGGAAGGACATTTTGGTCAAGATAAGACCATTGCCATTCTTAGAGAACATTATTTTTGGCCTCAAATTTTACAAGATGTGAAGAAGTTTGTACAGAGTTGCCAAGTTTGTCAAGTTGCCAAGGGGTTTAGTCACAATACTGGTCTATATCAGCCATTTCCTGTTCCATCAAGGCCATGGGAGGACATAAGTATGGATTTTGTTCTTGGATTGCCAAGGACACAAAGGGGTAATGATTCAATATTCATGGTGGTTGATAGGTTCTCCAAAATGGCACATTTCATTCCATGCCACAAAACTCATGATGATGTCCATATTGCAGACTGGTTTTTCAAAGAGGTGGTAAGACTACATGGTCTTCCAAGGCGTATAGTTTCTGATAGAGACACTAAATTTGTGGGGTATTTCTGGAGGACATTGTGGAAAAAGTTGAGAACAAACTTGAAATTCAGTTCCACGCATCACCCACAAATTGACGGTCAAACAGAAGTGGTAAACAAAAGTCTGGGCAATTTGTTGAGATGTTTAGCTAGGGATAGGCCCAGGGGATGGGATTTGATTCTAGCACAAGCAGAGTTTGCTTACAATAACTCTATAAATAGGAGTACTGGAAAAATCACCATTCCAGATTGTATATGGGAGTAGCCCAAGGACTGCACCAAAGCTGAGGAAGATAGAACAAGGGGAGAGGACAAGTGCTGAAGCTAAGGAATTTGTTGAACATATCAAGCGTCTACATGAGGAGGTTTAGACACACATAACCAAGATGAATCAAGAGTATAAAGCTAGGGCTGATCAAAGGAGAAGACATAAGGAATTCCAAGTAGGAGATTTAGTCATGGTGCACTTATGAAAAGAAAGATTTCCAGCCGATAGTTACAACAAGCTGAAAATGAAGAAATTTGGACCCTACAAAATTTTGAAGAAACATGACTCAGGAAATGCATATGAAGTGGAGCTGCCAGATGGTATTCACATTTCTCCCATTTTCAACATTGCAGATTTAACAGAGTATCATGATGATGGTGCAGATGAGGAGCTGGTGTTAGAGCCATGTCCAATTCCTTCTTCTAAGAAGGAGGAGATAGAAGACATTCTAGATCATCGTGTGGGTAGGAGTACCTGAAATAGGCAGTATGAAGAGTATTTGGTCAAATGGAAAGGACGGCCGATCGAGGACTCAACTTGGATTTTAGCAGCTGAGGTTTCCCATTTGGGATTTCCTCTACCATCCATAAAGTGACAGGGTCACTTTTCAATCTACCCTGGGTGTCTGATGCAGGAGCATCCAAAGGTATAAGGGCAATCATGTGTCACCCAAAAAATGTACTTAGACTTAGTTTCTATTTCATGCCTTTACATTTTTGGATACCCATTTGGGTCAAATAAAGGTTCCAACTCTCACATTTCCACTATCAGTGTGTTTGAAAATCCCAAAAAAATAGGAGCATGCAATTTGGCCATCATTTTGGTGACCTAGAAGGTGTGAATTGGCCAAATGAATGTAATTGTGATTTAGAGCATTCCCAAAAAAGAATCAAGTCAAAAGGCCCCACGGTTTGAAAGTTATTGCAGTTTTTCAAGTTTTGGAGACCTCCTAAGAATGTTTCAAAGTCAGGTTAGGGGCATTAAATGACCTCAAAAAGGGCCAAAAAATGGGGAATGAGAAAATCTTGTCCATAGGGCTATAGAGCACTTCGAGAGCTTTCTGAAAATGTAAACGGTTCATCAATCGGAGCTACGGTTCAAAAGTTATGCCTCCCAGAAGTTTGGTTACCGTTTTTGGATTCTTCTAGATTTGCACCGACTTCTAACACCACTTTTGGAACCTTCTATTTGGTCGGTGGATGCCTACTAGCACTTTCTAGAATGTACTCCTAGTCCTTAACCCTTTGAGGTCTATTTAAGGAGATTTTTGGCATTGTAAAAGGCAGCTTAGAGTGGAGTTTGAGAGGAGGTACCATAAGGAGAAATTATCTCCAGATTTATGCTATTGTAAGCCCTTAGGGCATGTTTGAAGTTTATTTTCTTGTACTGTTTGTACTAGCTTATTTTCTTAGTTAATATAATTTCCCTTTTCTGTTGTTTCCATTCTGTTCTTGGGTTGTGTCCCCATCAGAAATGATGTCATGGTATTTAACTAGCTTCTCATTCTCTTCTTTACCCAACTCCTCTAAGTAAATTTCCTACTATATTTGATCTTGGATGGTTTTTAGATAATCCTTTAGATTCAATTTATTCTTAAATATATTGTTAAAAGAATTCTTGTTCCATTCTCTAACTCTTCTTTTAACATACTTAAGTTTGGATGCAACACAAAACTGAGCTCTTCCTTCAATATTAATATTCCACCATTCTTCTAGGAAAGCCTCAAAATTAAGGTGTTGCATCCACATTTTCTCAAATTTAAATAGGAAATTATTCCTTATATGAATAGCTTCAGCCTTAAAAAAGAGCATAAAGTGGTCATAAGCAATCTTCTATATTGCATTAAGAGTATAAACAAAATATTTTGTCCAATATAGAGAAATGAGATCTCTATCCAATCAAGCTTGAATACATTCATTTCCCACTCTTTTATTACTCCAGATAAAGTCAATCCCTTAGAGATCCAAGTCCATTAAACCTTCTTTATTAATAAAATCCTTAAGATCCATCCTTGTTTCCAATTGACTAGAATTTCTCCCCTTCTTTTATGTTCATAGAGAGGAAAAATACATGAACATTGAAACTGAATGCAATATCTCCTACTGAAAGAGGAAATAGGAACATTGAGAGTGCAAAAGAAGTACAAAGATATATATTGACATGTGTCATTGACACATCATGAGGTTAATATCATAAGAGGCACACTCACTTGACAAAGGAAGATGGAACATATGGCTAACATGAAACTACTTAAGGCACTTTATAATGTAGTGTGAGTACAACAAAACATAAAGATGTGCAAGATCTCAAAATGCAATAGAGTGACACATGATCTCAATGCATTTACAAAAATACTACAAAAAGATGTGAACAAAGATCAAAAGAGACATAAGGTTGATACACTAGATATTACAACCCATTTAAAATCATCTAAAACAATAAATCGATCTTCAAACATGAAGTAACCAAGATATCCATCAGAATGAAAAAAAGTAACAAATCAAATGGGATGTGTCTGGAGTAGAATTTGGAAAATAAAATGCCAAGATGTCTCCTAAAGTGTAAAATAGAACCTCTGATTGTGATTGCATAAACTAACAACCAAACAACATCAAATGTCCAAATAAATGCATTAGGATCCATACCAAAATGCCTTGAAAAATATGCCCAACAGTATCAAAAAATTTCTTGGGAAGTGTTCCAATTCTGTACCAAAATATCTTGATTTGCATGACCAAAATTCTTAATTTGCATGCCAATTTTTGAACCAAAAATCACAAAATCATCGCTTTGAGAGATGTGCCAAAAAATCTCAATTTTCAAACCAAAAATCTTGATTTGTGTACCAAAATTTGAAAAATCATCACCTTGGGAAAAATGCCAAAATCTCAATTTTCAAGCCAAAAATCTTGATTTATGTGATTTTAAAAAAAATTTGCCACCTCGAGAATCATACAAAAATAAATCATAAAATCATCACCTTAGAAAATGTGTCCAATCTTGGAGAAAAAAATTTTAGCCTCAAATTTTAATTGTATGCAAATTGGATGAATTTAATATGAAAATAGGAGTTTTTGGGTGCTCTAAGCTCAATGGTGATGTTCATTTGGGGTCAAACTACACCAAAAAATGGTGACCGCCCAGATTCAATATAAAAAATCTCAAAAAAATGAAACCCTCTGAAAGAAAAAATATAGATCTAGAAGCCAAGCCAAATTTCTCATAAATAGAACAGGGGCATGAAGATCTAGAGTTTTGATACCATGTTGAAGTTGATGAAAGATAAACCCCACAACTCCCACAAATCATTTGCATGCAAACACCTATCATAGAAAGAGAGAAGCAAAAAGCTATAGAGGTTGGAATTCCTAGATCCACAGATGAGACATTCTTGATGAGAAAAAAGGACAATTGCTATTGTTAAAAGTGAATGAAATAATTACAAAGAGATCAATCCTTGTAAAAGGAGATCAAAACCCTAATGGGTAAAACCTAGGTTGCATGATAATAATTAATTATGATATGCCTAAATTTTAGCTTAAGTAAATGAGAGATAATAAGTGACTTAATAATTAAATCAAAATGATTTAATTAATAAGGAAATATCTTATTACTCTAACAATAGGCTCTATGATTTGTTCTTTAAACCCTTGTGATAGAAATTCTTCCCATGATATTTCTGACTATTCTCTTAAAGCCTTTTCAACAATTAGCTTAACTAAACAATGGTGTGAAATAGAGTTAAGTCTAGCTTCATGTACCAAACCAACCTTCTTCTTCAAAATGTTGAACATAATGCTTGAAGCATTCATGGGCCAATTTTCATGCCGTAGATAGCTTAAAAACATGAAATGAATAGAATGAAAATATGTGTGTCATCTCTCACAAGTGAAATATTTGATTGTATGGACTGCACACTTCCTAAATGGGTCTAACAAAGACATTTTGTGAGTACCTTGCTTCTTTTCAATATCTACAGGTGGGTCTAAGTGTAGGGTAAACTGTGCCCTAGATGTTGTTAGATCAAGGTTTTTTGAAAACTCTTCCCCTTCCTATGGGAAACCCATAACATTAGCCACCACTGCTTGTAAAAATGGCATCATTATTCCCTTGGCCATGGCTACTCCTTCTTTCAATGTGCTTAGAAACTACAATGCAACCTCAGTGTCCCAACTAGTGAGCCTCTAAATGTAATCAAGCCACCCTTTTGTTTGGGAGTATGGCATACAAGCTTGATCATTAACAGAACATCATGCATTATGAGTTCACACCAAATAAGGTCACCTCCCATCTTTAGTTTGCAAAATTACCCCAAAAGAATGTTGTAGGAAATTTAGACACACTAAAACAAGTTTTGGACAATGAGTTTTTGAAATGGCAAGCAACAAGAAAATTTTAAAGTGCAGAAGGTTTTGGTATTTTGAAAATGAGCTCTTAAGTAAATATGAGTACAAATCAATAATATATGTGCAAAATAAAAACTATAGCTCTTTAAAGATTGTCACATCACTCAAAGCAAAGGATAGCAAGATGTGTGAAAAATTACAAGTAATATTTGAAAAGAATATAAGAATAAAATACAATAATTTTATGAATACATAAGGCAAAAAATTGATTGCTTAATTTGGCAATTGGTCCCACAATTGCACATGTGATGAGCCATAACTAAAAGCATGAAATAAAATTAACAAATAAATACCTTGGGTAGTGTATGAACCTTAAATTTTTTTGAGGACATCTATTATCATCATCCATGGGTGGAGAATGATGAAGTGGATGGGTGAAAAGATAACAAATGATGAGGTGAAATCAATTTCTAATAAATTACTTTTATGAAGAAAGAATTTATTATGGGGTGATAAGAACTTTGTAAAGAAGAACTTAAATAAGTGAAAGGTTCATTTCTAGAGGTTGCATAAGAGATATGCTTGATGGAAGAAAATAAGTTCTATAGGAACTCTTCTTTATTCTTTGGTTTGTGGTACAATTTCAACCTTTGACCGTTGACTAGTAATTTGAATCAAATAGGATCAACAGTAGATAACTATACTACTCCATTGGGAAACATGACAATGATTTCATATGGTCATAACCAATGAGTTTGGAACTTCCCTGGGTTGTGTTGATACTTGGAATCATAAAGAAGTGCCCAATCAACAACACCAAACATTTTATCTTTGATAAACTTATCATGCCACTGCTTCCTTTGGTCTTGGATGAATAGAAATAAGATCCATACCAAGCTCTTATGTTCAAACTCCATAAGCATTACAACTAACCTACTATAGACTAGCTTGAAAGGAGTGAAGCCCGTTGTAGATTTACAGGTGGTTCTATAAGCATAGAGAGCTTTAGGAAGATGTGTGGCCCAATATTTCTTATTGAGTGTTACTATTTTTGTAAGAATGGCTTCTAGCTCCATGTTGGTAACCTCTACTTGTCCATTATCTTGTGGATGATAGGGTGATGATTTACCATACCAAATGGTATATTCCTCCATTAAAGCAGCTATCAAATTATAGGTAAACTAAGCTCCTTGATTAGATATCAACTCCCTAGGAACCCCAAGTCTTGTAAAAAAAAATTCATATAAGAAATTGGCAACATTGTTATCCCTTGGATGCTTCATAGGTTTTGCCTTTGCCCACTTTGTGACATAATGAGTTCAAACTAGAATATAGGATTTTCCTTGTGAAGAAGGTTCAATAGGACCTACAAAGTCAATCCCAAATTTATCAAAGGGTGCAACAACTATCTATGGATATAGGGGCATTTCATCTAATTTAGTGGGTCACCCTATGCATTGGAATTTATCACATCTCTTTGTGTATTGAGCTACATCCTTATGTAAGCATGGACAATAGTACCTAGTAGTTAATATTTTAAAGGTTGTCCATTTGGCTACAAAATGACCTCTACAGGGCTCATCATGGCATGCCCTTAAGATATCATATGTTTTATTTTCCCTTATACACCTATACATTACTTGATCAGGACTAGTATAAAACATAAATCTAGAAATCCAAGAATAGTTAAAGCTCTTTTTAGCTAATAACTTTCTTTCTTTTGTAGAGAAGTGAATTGTTATCTTTCCTATGATTAGGTAATTAGAAATATCTACATACCATGGATTTTGTACTGAAAATAGAAAGAAAAGTTCATTTGGAAAACTATCATCAATGGCTATAGGATCACCGAGGACATGCAACCGAGAGAGAAAATTAGCTACTACATCGGCCTTGTTAGGCTTATTGACCATTGTGATATCAAATTCCTACATAACTAGCAACCAACAAGCCAATATTCCTAATATTATAGGTTTATTCATCATGTACTTAATAGTAGAGTGGTCAATATGAACAAATATTTCATATCCAGTAATATAGTGCTTGAATTTATTCACTACATAGATTATTGCAAGAAGTTCCTTTTCAATGAATGTGTGGTTGAACTCTACACCTTGCAAATTTTTACTAATGAAATAAGTGGCATGCTCAACTAATTCTATCTTCTTACATAGTATGACACCTATAGCATAATCTGAGACATCTGTATGAATGTGAAAAGGAATTCCCCAATTGGATCCTCTCAAAACTATTGCTATGGTGAGAACCTCTTTAAGATGTAGGAAAGATATAGTACACTCAAAGTCCTAGGAAAATTCAAAATCCTTTTTAAACAAATTATAAAGTGGTGTTACAAGTTGACTAACATTCTTTATGCATCTTTTGTAATACTTGACATGTCCAAGGAAACTTTGCACATTTTTCTTCTTCTCTAGTGTGGGAAAGGTATTAATTACCTCAATCTTTGTTGGATCTACTTGGATTCCTTGTGATGAAATAAAATCATCTAGTACAACTTATTTCATCATCGTGAAACTTTTTTCACTATTTAGGGAAAGGTTATAGTCTTTGCATCTCTTTAGTACCTTTTCTAAGTTTTATTTTGCTTCATCAAACATAGTCTTATAAATGGTAAAATCATCCATTTAAATCTCCATATAATCAACTAATATATCAGAAAAGATACTTATGACAACTCATTGGAATGTGGTTGGAGCATTGCATAAACCAAAATGTAAGACTATTAAAGCAAACATTCCCCCTGGACATATGAAGGCTCTTTTGTCTTGGTCCTTAGGAGCTATTTGTATCTAATTAAACCACTAAAACCATCCAAGAAAGATAAATATTTCTTACTAGCTAGGTTATTAAGAACTTGATCTATAAATGATAATAGGAAGTGATCTTTCTTAGTGGCTGAATTGAGTTCCCTCTAATCCACAAAAAATATCCATTTTTTTCCCTTATTTGGTTCTATAACTAGGGGTGAGACCCATTGGCTATCAGAGATGAGGTAGATAGAACCATCACTTAAAAATTTTTACAGTTCATTCTTAACTATATCCTTCAAAATAAGGTTGACTCTCCTCTAGGGTTGACAGACAAGCTTGGATTTAGGACTGATGTAGGTCTTGTGAGTGTAGAGCTTAGGATCCAATCCTTTCATGTCCATATAGTCCCAAGAAAATGTTTTTTGATTCTCCTATAGTAATTGTAGTTCAATTTTCTGATGGGGAGGTAATAAGGCTTTTCTAACATTCAACTCTCTCCCTAGACAAAATTCCATCTTGATGACCCTATCTACCATGAATATCTGAGCAACTGTAGAGGAATCCACCTCAATAGGTAATAATGAGTGAAGGAATTGGGATGCTTTTGACTACTAGGGCATGTTCAAAGGTGGTAATATGGTTTCTAGGATACAATCAACTTGGGGACACAATCAAGACTCTACTCCATACTCATTCATGAGAATGGATGAAATTATCTCATGTTTTATTATGACTGAATCTCATTTTCAATCTTGATTTTTCATTTTATTTGATCTTGATCATTGATCAAATTATTGGATTCCATTTAAGAAACCTTCAATCTCTCATTTAAGATGGTGTACATGAAAAGCATCAAACTAATGCTAAATTATTCACTCACAAGTTTGCATTCACAACTACATTTGCTTTCATATTGCTTTCTCATATAGGTTATAATGCATACATCTAGATTAATTTGTTTATTTAATTCTTAGATTAACATGCTTATCATCTAGTTTAATCTTGTATTTCATATATATTCAAATCCTTTATACTAGTGGTCTAGTTGCTGATCTCTCAACTCTAAGAGTGGACAACAAAATCCATCTAGTTAGAAGGAAACTAATTGATTTGTTGGATCATTTTGGATGAACAATCTTATGCTCATTTTGGGATGTTTCTAGCATGTAAGGATCATGTGGAAGTGTGTGGTTAATTCAGAGATCCACCATTAACACATACATTTTTGGTACCTACCATGGAGCTCAAAAAATCAATTTTCTGGCCTCCACTTTTGATATTTTCTCAACATTCTAATTTTTTGACATTTTTGTTTGTACGATTCAGTGGTTCCTCATGTGATAAGATCAATTCTTACAAAAAGAAACATAATCATTGCTTTTAGTTCTATATTTTCTCACACAAAATAATATATTCCTATGTAGTTTTTTGCACAGTACACAACATATTCTCACATCGGTCTATGTAGAATTTCACACAAAACTCAACACCAGTAAAGGAAAATTTCAATTTTTAGATTCTGTTTTTCATAATGTTGTTTAATCTAACACTTGTGTATAAAGCACTTAGTTTCTGAGTTCTAATTTTTGACAACCTAACAATGGTGTACAAATTGTTTGTCGAAGATGCCTTATCATGAACTCACAAATAGTATTTATAGTTTGATTTGAGGACACTAGGTCAAATATTTGCATGTCAAAGAATGTATTCAAACCCACTCAAATGTTGTGTCCTTTTAATGCTTTCTTGCACACATAGTTTAAAAGAGCTTGTGAACTTTTTAGGGCTCTAGAAAAATGAATAGGGGAGTATGCTCTTGCTACTTGGAAGTGATGCCCAAGAGTAAATTAGAAACCTACACACCTTTGGAAGATGGTACTCAAGGGAGACAAAAAAGTTAGTTGTTCTCTTATACAAATCTTTTTCATGAAGAGATGATGAATTCCTTTTAGGAAAATCAAAATCTTTAGAAAAGACGCATTGGGATTGATAAACTAACTTAGTAATGAACATGTTCTCTGTGTTTCGGTAAGGTGATGAGGTAGTGGAGTATGCTATTTTCCCTTTGGGAAAATCAAAAACTTTGACCCTTGAATCTAAACCACTAGTTTGAGTCAACCTTTTGAGGGCTTTCCAGAGTGATCCAACCTTCGGGAATGACCCAAGTGAGCACAGACCTTTTTCTAGTGATTCCAACTCACTATAATAAAAAATATTTGTAGGGAAAAAGACTCCAAAGACATATTAATTTCTTCTTCTTTCTAATATCACATATCAAGAAGAGGCTCTGTCTATTAGACAAGGTAGTGCCACCCCTAGGCTTGCTAGTCAAGTGTGTGCATTAATAGATGCTAGTGTGGGCTACTAGTCTCAACTTTTTCCATAAGCCACCAGGGATTAGTGTGAACAGAAGCCAAGTAAATTTTTTTAGATAGTTGATACTTAGTTTACCTACGAAAGGGGCATAATCTTTTTACAAGGAGAGAGAAGAATTTCTCCTATAGCTACTCACCATAGAAATGTATCTAAATGATAGAAGGTGGTATACAACCTTGACCCCTGCCATAAGGGTGCTCATTAAGCATATATTTTATTGAGTCCTTGGAATACACCAAAAACATGGGTGCCCTCCAGTGGGGTGACATAGTTGTGTGAGGTGAACATGCATATAAGTTGTGAGACAAAGGTTTTTCTTACTTTACCATTTTTTGTTATAGGGATAAAGAGTGTCTTTTATGAATCTATAAACTATCCGAGTCATCCAAACAAGAAAACGCTCAGGACTACCCCATCCTTCCAAGTTGCTTTGTCCTTGGTTGGATTGTTTGAGACTACTACTTGCATCCCTTGTATGAAAAACAACTGTCTACTTTAAAACCAACATGATTTCCAAAATCTAAAAATGATGTCCATACTTAAAACTTGCAAGCATTGCTAGTCCTTTATTTAGAAACTGCCAAAATCATTGAAAATCTCTTTAAGTATAGTTCAAACCTGTCAGTTCTATCCTTCTCTCACTTGCAGTTTTGCAAAATTTTGTGCGACACAATTGTCAGCTTACATTCCTCACATGGTTCCCTATATTTTATTACATGTCTTGATATAAATCATTGCACAAAGACTACCAAAATACTGAATTTTGAGTCAAACTTGTCTTTTTTTGTCAAATTGTCCTTTCTTCATGTAAATTTGTCCAAATCCTCATGCTAGAAAACAAGTCAAAAATTGTTATTCTGAATTCTCTCCTAGTTTAGTGTACTTCCTTGTGCAACTCTATGTGAATATTCATGTGACCTATTGTCCTAGACTATCAAAATTGCTCTGCTAGTGGTGTTCTCTTGCCTAGTTTTCTATATTTCCTCACCTTGGAGATATTTCCTTGCACAAGTTTGTCCAAATTTGTCCAAAATAGTGAGCTATTTTAAGCTCCATCATAAAAAAATGATCCAAGTCTAATCCGTTTTCTAAAATAGTTAGTCAATTCTCTATCTGTAAAAATGTCAAACTCTGATCTATTGCTTAGTTGAACACTTGCCATTTGCACACAAACTAGTCTCCCCACCTGTATGCTCTATTTTGTTCTCTTGTGTTTGTTATACCATGCATTATGATAGTCACAAATCTTGGCTGTTCTATCCATTTCTTAGACTATTTGTACCTAGATACACAAGATGCTTACTCACTTTGAGACAATGTTCTAGTTTGATCCTTGTTTAAACTTTGGTTTAAATCATTGCCTGTGTCAATTGCCACAAGGAGTGGAAACTTGTTTTCTTCCTATAGACCATGATGTTGTAGAGATAGAGGTACAAATCAAGGAAGAGGTCACTCCCATGTTTTCACAAAGTCCAAATGTAGTGAAGAATCCTCATAATCTCTTTCACCTATTAGTCTACATAGTCTTTGAAGAACATTTTCCATAAACTTTTAGCAGAATAGGAATCCCTTTTATCAAGAGAATTTTGAAATTGATAGAATACCTACATCTTTAAACAAAATAGCTAAATTCTCATTTGAAACACCTTTTCAACTGATATATACTTCCTTCTACACTCCTAAAATGGTTGATCAAGATCAAGAAACATGAGACCATCATAGAAGACAATACAATCAAGACTACCAAAGAAATGAAAGACTAAAAGAACCTCACAAATACACAAATGAATATGAAGAAATTGAAGAGATACCTCCCAAAGACATAGAGAAATTTTGTAAGGATAAAAACTTTTAGAAAATGATGGATATCATACTCAATGAGGAGAAATAGAATTATTTTCTCAAGCTTGCTCAAGGAGCAAAACTACCTCAGCATTTTAATGTTGAAACAATTTTCACACAAGAAGAAGAAATTGAAACATCCAAGTTACAAAAGAAAATGAAGGTCATGTAGGAAAAATTTTCCCAAATGACGAATGACAAGGATAAACCAATGAAAAAATACACTTTAGACACTCTATCCATTTCCTTTCGACTAGAGTTTGGACATGGCTCCTTTTTCGAGAGGATCTGAGTTACCCAAATATGATAAATACTTTGAGGCATCCAATCCCCAAGACCATTTGAGGGAATTTGATGATTTTTCTATGAAATTCATGCACAATGAAACATATCTTATGTGTTTATTCTCATGAAGTCTAGGTGGTTGGGCCATGGAATGGTTTTCAAGGTTGCCTATTGGTATTAAAACATTTGATGAGATTGCTAATATGTTTGTTCAATAATACTCACACAATATACAACATCTAGTCAACATATGTGATCTATGTAACCTTAAACAAAAGGTTGGAGAACCTTTCCTCATGTTTCTTCAAAGGTGGGAACATTTTAAAACCAAATATTCACAAAAATTCCCTAAAATAAAAAAATTGATATCTTCATAGATAGTCTTTTTCCCAACTTTGGGTACAAAGTTCAACTTCAAGATCCACTTACATTTGAAGATATGATCACACAATCTGTCCAAGTAGAGGAGTAAATTGTTATAAAGGGCAAGATAACTCTTCAAAAGGACATTAATAAATGATCTACCAATAGTAATGACAAATCCAAGTATGTAAACAAGAATCAAGAGGTAGTACATGATGGAGTGGTTGACCACATTACTTCCAAACCTTCTGAAGAAGCTTTCAATCTCATAGACAACATCAAAGCATCTAAGACTACTGATAAATCTCCTACCAATAACAAGGCATTTGGGAACAAAATAAAGAACTCGTCTTGGGTTACATGCCAAAAATGAGAATACAAACCTCTTAGTGAACCTTTGGATGCGGTCTATAAGACCTTGCTACAAAACAAGATCATTTCTCCATTAGATAATTCTCATCCTTATGATCCACAACCATGACCCACATGGTGGAATGAGAGTGCATTTTGTGAATATCATCCTAACAAGGGTCACAAAACAAGTAATTGCATCAATCTGCATCATAAAGTTCAAGACTTAATTGACAATGATAAAATGATTGTGGATGAACATAATAATAATTCAGATCAAAAGGATTTTAAGGAGCCATTTTCATTTTATGAGAAAGGAGAAAAATCTAAATAGATTACCAATAACAAGGTCTGTTACAAGCTAGAGTTGTCATTGCACCAAAAGACTGATCTATCAATTCCTGATAAAACCACTCAACTTATAGTACATAGGAGGTAGTTAGGCCCTTGTCATGAATCCTAAGGGGAGCATTGAATTTTTTTCTAATAATATCCCCCTTAGTGTTACCCGGGGTTCTAAGGATTTGAACCTGTGACCAATCTCTGATACCACTTGTTACAAGCTAGAGTTGTTGCATCAAAAGACCAATCTTTCAATGCCCAATACAACCACTCAACTTATAGTACATAGGAGGTAGTTAAGCCCTTATCATGAATCCTAAGGGGAGTGCTAGACATATTTCTAACAAGTTCAACTATACATACACCTATGACAATGATGTGATCAACATGGTTGAACCTATGGACTTTGAGCATTGTGAAGTTATCACGATTAAAGTAAAACATGATAATACAAAACAAAAAACATCATTTGTCTTTAGAGGTGCTACATTAAACAATTGATCAAGAATTCTCATAATCTTGTACTAATGCTATTACACATTCTCATGCCAAGATAATACTTAAAGGCCCTACACCTTCTACTCCCAATATAGATCAACACAAAGACAAACCTATTGCTGGTCCACCTAGAAAAGGTACAAAAATTACAACATCTTTCATTGTTACCAATTATAGTATCCTTGACCAATTAAAACAAATGAGCACTCAAATAAAAATCTTTGAATTGCTCAAAATCTCGCCTACTCATAGGTAGATTCTCAACAAATCTCTCAATGAGGCAAACATACCTCAAGATCTTGATCTTGACAGGTTCCAATCTATAGTGGGTCACTTGACCTCACCTCACTACTTGTCCTTTTTTGAAGAGCATGATAATTCTTTGAGTCATCCTCATAACCAACCATTGCACATTGAGGTTATGATACATCAAAACGTGTCCATTGCATGCTCATTGATAATGGAGTTGGTCTAAACATCTAACTTGGTACTTTTCTCAAGCAAATGGATTATTCTAAAGAGTCTATTGATCCTCATCACAAAATAACTATCAAGGCATATGATGAAGTTCAACATAAATCCCTAGCTCTAGTTGTGTTGCCACTTTGAGTTGGTCTAGTAGAAAAAGATGTTACTTGTCAAATCCTTGATATTCCATTAGTGTACAATATCTTGTTAACGAGAGCAATAATACTTGAAATGCAAGTTTTTCCCTCAACATACCATCAATGTGTCAAATTTTTATTTCAAGGCTCTAAAGTTTCTATACTTGCTAATACTAGTTACACCTATAACATGCTTAAATTTTCTAAAAGATTTGTACCTATTGATAGGGAATCTATGGATCATCATGCTGATAAGCTAAAAGAAATGGAGGAGTCACTCAATTTGATGAAAATTGGGATGGCAAAGTATCACATAGGACCTATCTTATCCTTGACATTTCTTCCTGAGTCTCCTTGTCATTATGGGAAGCCATTTGAAGCAAAGAGACATTTTGTACTATCACCTTAGACCAAGTTAATGGTAACTTTTTTCAAAGCTACTATGCCGCTAGAAGAGGAGGATGAAGAAAAAGCCATTGTTGCATGGATATACAGAGAGAGGAATTTCCAATGGATCTCATAGAACAGTCTCATGAGATTACTTCTAAAATGTATGGTCTAGGTCTTAAGCTCATGAAACACTTTGGTTACAAAGGAAATGGTCCAATTAGACATAACAAAAAGGGTTTGATTGATCCTATCCAAGCCATATCTAGAAGGTCTCAAGATACAATAGGTCTAGGTTTCAAGAAGATCCCCTTTCATCTAGGGATCAATAAGTTCATACCAAAATCTAAATTTTTTTTTGAACATGAGTCACAAACTAAGCTAGATAATCATGAGGATAATTTTGATAATGGGGATACTTATCCTTATCCAATTCCTTTTGATCTTGCTAAATTCTTTGTAGAACTAGATGAATTTGTACCACATATTAGTACTATGGATATTGACAGTGATTCTTCTTAGAACACTATTGATTCTCCTCATATTTAATAAGAACAATGAGAGTCTAGTCATACTATAGTTTTTGAATACCTTTGTAAAAATCAAGATGATAATGAAAGTGGAGAATGGATTCCGATCACTACTAGGGAATTCTATAGGCTATGTAACACTACTACTATCCAAAAAACCAATAAAAAGGAATTCCAAAAACAAGTATAAAGTATGCAATATTTTTTTTTATATAACTCCTCTTATTACAAGTACAAGTATAGAGATTGAGCCATTCTCAAACTGAAAACCTCAAAATACATGAAAACATCATCCAAATATGATTCCATAAAGATTCTAAAACATATTGAGTTCAGTACAATAATGAAGTACAATCTCATCCTTAAATGCCTATGTCCAAATATGGACCCTACAAGCAAATGAATAATGATTCAAGAAGAACTTCATTAAGCATCTTTAGCTACTTGTAAACTTGAAGCACCTAGAAACACATAGGAAGCAACACAAAACAAAAGAGGGCTCAGTACACACTGAGTTGAATAGCATAATCCACCTGCATGCATGTTAGACCAAACATATACATAACCATAATGCAGATATCCATTTTACTACAACATAGTGCAGTTCCAAAATTAATATGCAAGAAGTAAACCTTTACTTATTATTGCAAAATTAAAGTCACACTAAGAATAACACGTAAATGAAACATATATATACTGAGGTGTCATTGTTATGGCACTAAGATACTGCATCCGTGTATGGTATGCTCATAGTCAACACATAACGAGTTTCTCTATTATACTTGTCAATAACAGAATAGAGATATGCCTTGTTCTCTGTACTTAACCATAAAGGTCTAAGTCATAGGTAAGGCCAACTATCTTTTATATATGTAATTAACCCACCCAATTCATTTTATAGTTATCACTTAATTAATTAACTAAATAAGATAAACCAAATTCAGCCACCTTGATATACATTCATTACAACTATCCTTAAAATACACATCAAATAGATATTCTAAGAATTCACAAGCAACAAATAACCAAAATAGTTTACTCATGATATTACATTCTTCATCTTAGAAATCTCATCTTTTATTGCCAAATTCAAAAGTAAACTTAGATTATTTTAACAACAGAAATAAGTTCTATAATATTACACTCTTGTAACTATAACTAAACTAATACATCTGTTTAATGATAATTACCAGTCGTAACACTATACTACTTACTCCTACTGTCAAAATAAACTAAACTTATCCTTTGAAAAGACCAAGATAATAAAACAATGCTCATATGATATTCTTGTTTAAATTGACAAACTTATATCATAACTTTTCCTTATACACAAACAACTGTCCATTTCAATTATGAACTAAAATACATCTGATTAACTTAAAAAGAATTTTATTTCAACATAATATCTCAACAATTCCATAATTGCTATAAAGATCAATTTCCATAAATAAAAAGTAATCTATACTATCGCATGAAACTTCTTCTTCATGTTTCAAACTAACTCTCAACAGTTTCACCGATTGCTATGACTGTTTTTGAAGAAAAGCTTTTAAACTTAAGATACTAACTATCATAAAATTCCCACGACATCAACAGTTAAAAACATAATAAAACTAATGACTTATACTAATAATGGATAGTTTAATATTCTTTTTAGTTTTACGTTAACCATTTGACTAAATGACTGTCACAGTCCCATATAATCGCTCAATATCATGACTGTACTCAACATGACCCACTACTCGTAGCTTCAATGAATTAACAATAGTAAAAAGAAAACAATAACTACAGCCAACTAAGAATACCTAAAACCCTATACCATATTCTTCATCTCAATAATAATCGAGTAAGACTGATCTGCTGGTTGTTTTCCTAAAGACATTTTCATGAAATAAGATCGAGCTATAAATTTCAAACACATTGAATTATATTGTCACTACCCTTGGTTCCAATTTACTATCCATGAAATAGAGTGACTGTGCCCTTATTCAGTCATGAGACTGCAACCAATTACGAGCTCATGACTGAGGTCAAACCTCATTTAATAATGAACTTAAGATACGGGTGCTCTCAAGCTCAGCTTTGTCAAAACCAAATACCCTAAGTATAACACAAACAATTCAACTAACCGTTGCATGATATTTCCAAATCAAGTTCAGGTTTCATGTTAAGACTTTTGTGCACAGTTACCCACAAATTGATTGACATAATACTCAAGTTGCAGTTTCCACAATATGTATATATATATAAAACACGATGACTAATCTTTTAAACTTTGAACACAACTAATCGTATCAATCATTACTAATTCCCACCTGATATGTATGATATAACACCCTACCCAACTCGTATAAAACATAAAGGATTTATGTTTATCCACAGATTTCATGCAATTTACTTGAAAGAATAGCTTACAACAATTTATACAGAGATAAGGTCCGCACTAAACTCTTCTCTATGATAACAACATGCTGATACACGTTTCCACTTTATATAACAAAACCCAAATGCAACTTTTCTATTAAAGCCACAAATCCACACTCACACCTCAATATGGAAATATACAAAATTTAACCATAAAAATATCAAACTTTGCATACTTCTAGACTCATATGTCAATATGAGCTTTATATAACTGAACAACCATATTATTCCTAATTTCCAAAATCAAATGCAGTATGAACAGCAAAAAGAGAAGGGTTAGAAAAATGCCCCTATGTGAGATTCAACAGATAGAAAATTCTCAACACAAAGCCCTACTATGAAGCTTGATGCGAAAGACCCAAATGCCAAATCCAACCAAACTTCAAAATTGCAGAGATTGAAGAACTTGCTAAACAAACTGGTTGTGAGAAACACCTCGATGCTCAACCTCATATGCATGCAAATACATTCAACAAACTCTTCTATGTTTTCAAAACCACAGCAACTAGGCTCACAAGTGTAAACCAAATAGAGCAAGGCGGCCATGTTTTCGGCCTGATCTCAATAGGAAACCCACTCACAAAAAGAAATGATCAACAATACCTTGAGTGCCATAATACCTCTTAAATTTTGCATTTAATGCTTCAGTGACACATAGCAATGCTGGGTACATAAGACAAACCCATTACCACTGCCATTTTGGCTTTTTGAAACAATGCAAAATTTACCTCTTTTTAAGCATTCAAAACCCAATTAACAAAACAAAATAATGTGTATGTTCTATCAACTGTGGTAAATAGGACCCTTAATAAAACAAGTGAACTAATGTCATGAAACAAAACCAATTTAGGGTAGAATGAAATTAGATATATATAACCCCATTTACATCATTTGCAAACATGCTATGTCAAATTCACTTCTAAGGAACATAATTAATCTTTTTAACAATTTATATGCATATACAATGTAAAGTTCAACCTCATGAAACACTTGATACCCTAACATTATAAGTTCTTATAATCATGTTTTCAAACCTTAAAACTCAAATTTAAATTAAGAACTTTAAACATTTAATCCTTCCAAGCAATCTAATTTATGTAACCAGAAATGTTAGGTATATAAAACCTCTTAATATAACATATTAAAATCATAAGTCATCTGTCAAATCTAAATAGAGTAATTCTGATACTGAATACACACTCAAAAAAAGTTTTATGTTCTGCTATATAGAATATAACTAAGTTTTGACTGAATAATCAATGTATTAAACTGAAAGAAACTAGATCACAGTTAAGTCCTAAAAAGAAGAATAACTAGTAGAAGTGGCCAGGCATGACAGGCTAACTCCATGTAGCACAGATTCTTGAGAGTAGGAATTTGATTCTCTCTCAAAGAAAACTATAGAAAGGGATGTAGATCAAGTTCACATATATGAAAAATAGATTGAAGTAGGTGAACAATATAGGGTTTGATCAGATGAGTCTCATTTGACTAGTGCCAATGAGTCTTCAGTTAATATCATTAGAACAAAAAGGAATTAGAATACAACTTTGAATGAAATCACTTTAGGTCTCAAATTATTTGTCCAAGCATTTGATTATTATACCATGAATGCAATCAAACCTACAAAATCTCTCTCACTCACCTATCATGAGATCATAGACTAGAATTCTAATACATCTAGTGAAGTCACTACATTCCAGAATGACTATGCTCTTGTCTACTACTTAAATGTTGTCAAACTAGTAACTTCCTCTACTAGTGAACATAGTGTCAATATGACTAAAGTTGACATCAAATATCTCATTCATAGAATTAAAAGAAAAATAAATTGAAGGTCTGATGGTGAAAACCATATTATGGAAATATTAGAACCCAAAATAGTAAAAATAAAAGATGTATCCAAAGGTGAAAACCTTTTGAGGCACTTAAGGATGAGATATTTGATGCACTTCCTAGTCATTTTTAGGAAAGATCATCAGTGTTGATAGAGCCAACACAACCAATTAACTTTGGAATAGAGGAACAACCTCATATGATACACATTGCACAATCTTTATCTGTAGAATAGAAAAAGGAATTTATTACCCTCTTTCAAGAGAAAATGATTAGTTTCACATGGACCTACTTAGACATGTTAGGCTTAGATCCTGACCCATAATGCATCATTTATCTAATGCACTAGGAGTAAAACTAGTCAAACAAAAGCTCAAGAAAATGCACCCACATGTGATATTACTTGTTAAAGATGAACTAGAAAAGCTTCTAAAAGCTAGTTTCATCCATGCTATTGATTATGTTGAATGGACCTAAACATTCTTCTAGTCTCTAGCATGACAAATCTATCTAAGTTTGTAAAGATTTTTGAGATCTAAACTTAGCATGTCCAAAGAATGATTTTCCACTTTCTAAAATTGATATGATAGTGAATATGATAGCAGGATATGGAATGTACTCACTCATGGATGCCTTTTACGGTTATAATTAGATTAAAATTGCACTAGAAGACCAAGAGAAGGCTTCCTTCACTTGTACATGGGGTACCTTCTATTGGAATGTGATGAAATTTGGTCTAAAAAATGCTAGTGCCATGTATCAAAGGGCAGTGACAACTATCTTCCATGATATGATGCATAAGACAATGGAGGACTATATTGATGAGACCTTGATCAAGAGTACACAACATAACACTCATTTTTAGGACTTCGAACCAATCCTAAATTGTATGGAGAAGTTCAATCTTAGATTAAACCTCAAGAAATGTCCATTTGGTGTAACTTTTGGGAAACTACTTGGCTATATTGTTTATGAAAAAGGATCGATGTGGACACAAAAAAGTTCAAGCAATCATGAAAATGCCTCCACCCCATAATATTAGTCAAATGAAGGGCTTGCAAGGAAGACTACAATGTATTGATAGATTCATTTTACAGTTTTCAAATAGGTCAAAACCTTTTACTAAGACTGCATAAAGGTGTGAAATATGACTAGAACAAAGATTGTAATTTGAGTTTAACATAGATAAAACAATATCTTGCTAATCCACCCATCCTGACGCCTCCTACTTATGGGAAGCCTCTCATTTTGTATATTTCAACAAAAAGGTCATCTCTAGGTATCTTGCTAGCTTAGGAGGATAATGATAACAAGGAATGATTTATGTATTATCTTAGTCACACATTGATTTTTTATAAAATAAACTATAACATCATTGAAAATTTCTGCTTGGCAGTAATCTTTGCTTCTCAAAAGTTAAGACACTACATGCTCACTCATACTACATGAATGGTTGCCAAAATCGATCCACTAAAGTATTTACTTAGCAAGGAAGCTCTAATAAGGAGGCTAGCCAAATGGGTTATCATACTAAGTGAGTTTGATATTACATATGTTGAAAGTAAAGCTATCAAAGGATAGGAAATTGCTAATCAATTAGTAGAAACACCAATGCAAAGTCCTCTCCCATAGAAAATTGAATTTCCCAATGAATCTATTTTAACACTAACACATCAAACCTAGGTGATGTTGCTTGACATTTCCTTCATAGAACAAGGATTCGGTGCTAGGATCTTATTCATAATACCAAAAAATTATTCATCACCTAAGGTGTACAAGATTTTATTTCCTTGTACAAACAATATTGTATAATATGGAGCCTTAATCAATAGAATGAAGATTGCAGTTGAATGGAGAGTAGATGAATGAAATATCTTTGGTGATTCACAACTCATAAACAATTAGGTCAATGATGTTTATTAGACAAAGGATAAGGTATTCCCTAAATGGGTAGAGGCAATCCCTCTTTCTATAGAAAATGGAAAAATTGTAGCTCTATTCATTTTGATTTGCATCATATGTAGGTATGGTGCACCATCCTCCATCATTATTGATAATGGGGGACAATTTAGAAATAAGGATCTTAAAGAGTTGTGCTCAAAATTCAAAATCTAGCAACATTGGTCTTCTATTTATTACCCCTAGGGTAATGGTCAAGAAAAAGCATCCAACAAGGCTATCCTTAAGATCTTACATTGCACAATCAAAAAATTTAGAAGGGACTAGCACCTTTAGAATAATCTAGCTTTATGGGCTTACAAAACTAGTATCAAAACTACAACAAGAAAAACACCCTTTTCTTTAGTATATGGAGCAAATGTTGTGCTTCTAATTGAGGTCAAGATTCCTACCTTGATAATCTCTATGAAAAGCCTCATCATTGGTGATGATTATAGAATATCTCAACTTCAAGAGCTAGAATTGTTACATGAACGTCAACAAGTGGCATGTGATCATTTCTAAGATTACCAAAAGTGTATGTCTAAGTGTTGGAAACAATTGATTAATTATGTATTGTCTTAGATGTTACAAAAAATGTCATATTATTGTTAGTCGTATCATTACCAGTCAGTGTCTACCAATCTCACTAAGGAATTTAAGTCAATTTCCTATGTCTATCGAGAATTCCAAAGTTTTCCTAGTTCAAAAGATAATTTCTACCAAGTTCACTTGGGCGACAAAGTAAAGTTTTCACAAATTGAGTATTAGTCAAGCTCACTTGGTTAATGAAGGAAATGTTGGATGGAACCAGTATTAAATAAGCTCACTTAGTTACCAAAGGAACTTTGTGAATATGCAATGTTAAATGATTTTACTTGGTTAACATAGGAAAATTGCTTTGAGTTAATATCTAATAAGAAGGGTCAACTTGATGGAATAATTGATTAATTGTGTATTGTCTTTGATGTTACACAAAATGTCATATCATTACTAGTTAGTGTATGCAAAGTTCACTTAGGCATTCAAAATAGTTTTTTGTGTCTACCGAGTAGTCCAGAGTTTGCTTAGTTCAGAAGATAATATCTACCAAATTCACTCGGGTGATAAAGAAAAGTTAGTAGAAGTTGAGTGTTAACTGAGCTCACTTGGTTAATGAAGGAAATGTTGGAAACTAGTATTAACTTAGATAACTCAGTTACCAAAGGAACTTTTCAAATATACAGTGTTAATCGAGTTCACTTGGTTAACACAAAAAAATTATTTTTGAGTTAGTATCTACTGAGTAAGGTCAGCTAACAAAGGATTTTCTTGTTTTGGCATATTACATTTAATTAAATTTCCTATTGGTTCTAGCTGACTAAGGAGATGAATATTAATTTTTGTAAGTTATATTCTAGCTGACTTGATAATATGAAAGATATAAATATAAGGTCAAGTTAAGAATTATAAAGATGAATGCATGGAAGATAATTCAAGATTTAATGATCCTAAGAGGAAATGAATCAAAAGGATAAGAAGAATATCCTTGTGAAGCTAAAAGGATACATTCAATAAAAAAGGATCAAGTATATAAACTAGAATTGAGATCTGTAATCAATAATTCATTGATTTAAATTTCTTAACAGAGTTGGCTTAACAACTATTTGTAAATCCTCTAACAAGATGGCGTTTCTATTAAATTATCCAAGGACCTCTAACAAGGCCACTCCTAATAGGGTGATTAAATCCTATAATAAGGTCATAGATAATAGTGTGTTTTGTAACCTTCAATAGGGTTAGCTCCTAACATGGCTCACTTCAGAAGAGTGAAAATTGGTAACTAGTTGGTTTTTTCCAAATTGGGTTTCCACTTTAAATCTTGGTGTCAAATGTGTTCATGCTATTTCTCTTATATGTTTGCATCTAAGTTAAAGTAACATTAATCACAAATAATATCTTAAAGATTTTCATGTTATAAATTTATCGAGCTATTTTAGTGTTTACCGAGTTACAACATTTTTCTATGTGTTTATAGATCATCAACATAGTTAAGTTTTCATAGAGTTATTTTTTACTGACATCTAAGGGATCTAGGATTTATTTTTGTGGCAATTGATTCACCCCTACCCTCTTAGTTACTCCTCTTATATTTCCAACAATTGTTATCAAAACTTTTGTTGCTTGTAGAGAAGGTTTCAAGGACCTAAGCTAAAGATCAGAATGTCTTACAGAAGAGAGATTCCCAAGTTGAACCAAGACAACTTTGTAGTGTGGTAAGGACTTATGAGGTTACATTTGACAACTATTAGTGATTTAGGTTGTAATTATCTTGATACTAAATACAAAACTCCTATTGGAACATTATCAATTGAAGATATTGCTAAAAATAAAATTCATAACATTATGATGATTGGCATTTCTTCTACTCTTAATTATGTTGAATTTGATGAAGTCAAAAGTTGTACTACTTCTTATGATATGTGGATCAAACTAAAAGATATATATGGAGGAGATGAAAATGTAAGAAAAGCCAAAGCTAGAAGTCTTAGAGGACAATTTGATTAGATAGAGATGAGAGAAGATGAAAATATTGCAAAATATGTTGAGAGAATTAAAGCAAGTGTAAGTGCAATCACAGCATATGGAGGAGACATTGATGACAAAATATTTATAAGAAAGGTACTTAGAACCTTTCTTCCTATCTATGCAATTAGAGTGTTTTTTATTCAAGAGATGAGATGTGATCCAAGTATCAAAATAACTTTGGATGCTCTAGTTGGAAGATTGACAGCTTTTGAGTTGGATAACTATGATAACTATGTCCCTAGTTTCAAAGGTATTGACTATGCATTTGAAGCCAAGCTTTCACTTGAAAAGAGGTAAGAAATCAAAGGCCAATGAATCAGGAAGTGAAGAAGAAGAAGAAGAAAGTTTAGATAGTTATCTTGAAGTTGTTGAAGCCCTACTTGCAAGGAAATATTCCAAAGGCAGAGGAAAGTACAAAGGTAAGATTCCTCTAATCTATTTTTCTTGTGAAGAAGTTGATCACATTGCTGCAAGGTTCCCAAACAAAGAAAAGAAGGATGAAAATAAATGTAATAAGTACAAAGGCAAGAAGGAATTCAAAAACTACAAGGACTACAAGGACAAAGGTAAGAAATCTTGTTTGATGGCTAAAGATTTTGGTAACATTGAAGATGAAATAGTATATATTGCTATAAAAGATGAATCTGATAATGAAGGAGATAAAATGGCACTTATCTCTCATGTTAAAAAAAATGAAACATGGATTATTGATAGTGGATGCTCACATCATATGACTGGAGACAAAATAAAGTTTGAGCACGTGGAATATTATGATGTTGGTAGTGTGAGATTTGAAAAAAAATGAACCTTGTTGCATAAAAGAAAAAGGATGTATCTCATTGATCAATAAACTTAGATGTGAAAATGCTTATTGGGTTGAAGGATTAAAGAATAATGTATTTACTGTGGCATAGTTGAATAACATTAAATTCAAGGTAAAATTTATGAATGAGAATGCAAAATTGTTGGATGGAAAAGGAAACCTAGTTGGATCTGGTAAACAAACAAAAGGTAACGTATTCTTTCTAGATCTCAATTAAAGTTCATTTTTTATTTCTCAAGTAAAAGAAAGCCGATTATGGTACAAAACATTATGTCATGTGAACTTTGATAATCCAGTTAAAATAAGAAAAAATAGAAGAGTAAGGGGTATTCCTAGCTTAAGGAAACCTGATAGGATCTATGCAAAAACTGTCAAATTGGTAAGATGGGAAAGACTAATTTCAAAAGCAAGCACTATCTTTCTAAAGAAGTCTAAGAGCTTGTGCATACAAACTTATGTGGACCTATTGGAATAGAGAGTTACAGTGGAGATAGGTTTTTCATTCTTTTTGTTGATGACTATTCTAAAATGATGATTGTAATGTATCTAAAAGAAAAATCTAAAGCTTTTCAAAAGTTCAAGTGGTATCTGGCAAGAGTAGAAAAGGAAACTAGAAAGAAGCTGAAATGTTTAAGATTATACAAAGGTGGTGAATTCATCTCAAATAAATTCTATGAATTTTGCATTGAAATGGGAATTAAAAGACAAGTATCAGCCCCTAGTACACCTCAAAGTAATGACATAGCTGAAAGAAAGAATAGATCCATCATGGATTGTGCAAAAATATTGATGATAGAAAATAATGTTGCAATAAAATACTAGAAGGAAGCAATCAGCACTACAGTGCATACCTTGAACAAAGAACAGTTGAAGAAAGACTCAAATCAAACTCCTTATGAGCTATGGTATGGTTACAAACTAATGTAAGTTATTTGAATGTATTTGACAACAAATGTTATATCTTTAAAGAGTATACGAAAGGTAAATTTCATGTCAAAAGTGATGAAGGAATATTCCTAGGATACTCTTATAGAAGTAAAGCATACAAATGTTTGAGTTTGTCTACTCTTAAAGTCATAGGAGGTGCACATGTGAGAATTGATGAGTTTGCATAAAAGAGTGAAGAAGACAGAAACAAAGAGCCTGAGCATTACAAAAGATTTTTTATACCCTACCAAATCTATTTGGAAGAAAGGAGGCTTCAAATATCGAGTCCCCAAAATCTCCAACAACTATCAAGTTGCAAATAGTGGAACCCAAGTCATAATCTGAAGGACCTAAGTTGCAGTCCAAAGCTACCAAGGAAAATTGATTTTGATAGACTTGAGCCACAAATAATAGGACCTAAGATTAATACAAAAGTTCATGATGAGATTAGTGAAACAAACTCCAAGTACAAAAAACATGTGTTAGCAAGATATGTTATAAGGCATCATGCACCTAACTAGATCATTGAAGACAAATCAAATGGAATAATGACAACAAAAAAATTAAAAGGTACATGTTTATTTGCTAAATTTGAATCTAGAAATGTTAAAGATGCCTTAGATAATGAAAGTTGGCTTGAAGCAGTGAATGAGGAAATAGAAAAGATAGAGAAGAACAAAACTTGGACTCTTATTCCTAAACTCAAGGATACAAATGTGATTGGCACAAAGTGGGTATTTAGAAACAAGCTAAATGAAGATGGTGAAGTTTCCAAAAACATAGCAAGGTTAGTATGTAAAGGTTATTCTTAAGAAGACGGTATTGATTATGGTGAAACTTTTTCTCTAGTTTCAAGATTAGAAGGTGTTAGAACTTTACTATCATATGCAACACATAGAGGATTTAAAGTTTATCAAATGGATGTAAAATCTACATTTTTGAATAGAATTCTTAATGAGGAAGTCTACATAGAAAAACTTGAAGGTTTTGTAGATCCTAGCAAAAGAGATATGGTCTACAAATTACACAAAGAATTATATAGTCTCAAGAAAGCTCCCAGAGCTTGGTATGAAAGACTTTATGATTACATGGTATAGATTGGTTTTCAAAGAACAAATGATAACAATAGTCTATATATCAAAGAAGGACCATACAAGAAGATTGTGTTGGTAGAAATATTTGTTGATGATACTTTATTCACATGAAATGATGACTTATGCAAGGCATTTTCAAAAGAAATGAGTCAAGAATTTGAGATGTCTATGTTTTGAGAAATAAATTTTTTTATTGGATTATAGATCCAATAGAAGAAATATGGTATCTACATTACTCAATTTAAATATATCAAGGAGATACTAAAGAAATTTGGAATGGAAGATTCAAGACTAGTTGGAACCCCTATGTCTATTGGACATAAGCTTTCTAAAAATGATGATTCTAAAGAGGCAGATCAAACCACATACATATCAATGATTGGAAAATTATAGTATGTAGTGCATGCAAGGCCTAATATTGCATTAGTAGTTGGTCTGGTGGCAAGATTCTTAGCAAATCCCAAAGAATATCACATGACGAAAAAAAAAAAATCATGAGATATCTGAAAGGTATTGAAGACTATGGTTTATGGTACAAAAAAAGGAGGCACTTTGGATTTAAAAGTATTCATAGATGCTGATTGGATAGGAAGTATTGATGAAAAAAAAAAAAAGCACCAATGGTGGAGCATTCTTTCTTGGTAAAAGACCAATGTCTTAGACAAGCAAGAAATAGAATTTTATATCTCAATCCATAGTAGAGGTAGAATATGCGGCAGCAATAGTCAATTGTTCTAATATTGTTTGGTTCAAACAATTGCTAGTAGGTATGAAGACAGAGATCAAGGATCCAATAATTATATAGTTTGATAACACCAATGTAATTAATATATCAAAGAATCCAGTGATGCATACCATAAAAAATACATTTCTATAAAATATCATTTTTTGAGAGAATTGGTACAAGACAAAGAAGTCAAATTGGAATATATAAATCCTAAAGAATAAATTGCAGATGTATTCACCAAGCCATTACCTAAGGATGCATTTTTATATCTAAGAGATAAGCTAGGGATCATTTCCCTATCTAAAGCTCACTAAATAAAGTGTAGTGATGCATCAACAAGGGCATGTTGAAGATCAATCAGTTGGTGCAGTATTGACAAGGGCATATTGTAAATGAATCTATACTTGAGGTATATTGATATTTACTGATTATTAATAATCTTTGGCATGAGATGTCAAAGAGGAAGAAGTTTGTTGTCATATCTCATAAAAATTTTGTAAGTAGAAAGAGAAAGAGATGTCAAAAAGTGAGAATTAACTTAGTATGATTCAAAGGTAGAGTTTTCTATCAGAAGAAGTTGTGGCAAATAGAAGTTTTTTGTAGAGGGAGAAATTGAAGGCAGAAAGAGTTCACACTAATAGATAGAGTTTTCATAGATGAGAATCAGAATGAAACTAAGGATAATTCCTTATTTTATTATTTACTCTAAAAATTTCATTGCATTATGACATAATGTGTTGCCATTAATGCCAAAGAGGGAGATTGTTGGAACAATTGATTAATTGTGTACTATCTTTGATGTTACACAAGAATGTCATATCATTATTAGTTAGTGTATGTTGAGCTCACTTGGGCATTGAAGTCAATTTTCTATGTCCATCGAGCATTCTAGAGTTTTCCTAATTCAGAAGGCAGTATCTACAAAGTTCACTCAGGTGCCAAAATTTGTTTTGTAGAAGTTGAGTGCTAACTGAGCTCACTTAGTTAATAAAGGAAATGTTGGATGGAACTAGTGTTGACCGAGCTCACTCAATTACCAAAAGAAATTTGTGAATATGCAGTGTTAACCAAGTTCACTTAATTAACATAGGAAAATTGTTTTTGAGTTAGAATCTACCAAGCAAGGTCAGCTAACAAAGGATTTTCCTGTATTGGCATATTAAGTTCAATTGAATTGTCTATTGGTTCTAGCTGGCTAAGTAGATGAATAATAATTATTCTAAGTTATATTCTAGCCAACTTGACAATATGAAATATATAAATA
Source organism: Cupressus sempervirens (assembly GCA_028749045.1). Taxonomy (NCBI): domain Eukaryota; kingdom Viridiplantae; phylum Streptophyta; class Pinopsida; order Cupressales; family Cupressaceae; genus Cupressus; species Cupressus sempervirens. Next base: position 311,998,417 of record CM053788.1, read on the forward strand.
TAAGGTCAAGTTGAGAATTTGAAAGATGAATGCATGGAAGATAATTGAAGATTTAATGATGCTAAGAGGAAGTGAATTAGAAGGATAAATAGAATATCCTTGTGAAGCTGAAAAGATACATTTGGTCAAAAAGGATCAAGTATACAAGCCAAAATTTAGATCTATAATCAACAATTTAGTTGTATTAGAAATCAAGTCACCTCATTTTTACTCTCTAACAATTATAGCAGTGATCTAAATCTTTTAACAGAGTTGGCTTAATAGCTATTTGTAAATCCTCTAACAAGGTGGCATTCCTATTGAATTGTCTGAAGACCTCTAGCAAGGTCACTCCTAATAGGGTGATTAAATCCTCTAATAGGGTCACACCTAAATAGTGTATTTTGTAACCTTTAACAAGGTTGATCCCAATAGGGCTCACTCCAGAAGTGTGAAAATTAGTAACTAGTTGCAATTGGTGGTTTTTCCCAAATTGGGCTTCCACATTAAATCTTGGTATCAAATGTGTTCATGTTATTTCTCTTATGTGTTTGCACCTAATTTAAAGTAAAATTAATTATAAATAATATCTTAAAGATTTTCATGTTATACATTTGTTGAGCTATTTCAGTGTTTATCGAGTTACAACATTTTTTTGTGTTTACTAAGCATCAACAGAGTTAAGTTTTCATAGAGTTTTTTTGTACTAACATCTAAGGGATCTTAGTTTATTTTTGTGGTAACTGATTCACCCCTCCCCTCTCAATTACTCCTCTTATATTTCTAACATGGCTAATGAAGGATTTTATTGTTTCGGCATATTGAGTTCAATTGAATTATTTGTTGGCTCTAGCTGATTGAGAAGATGGATATTAATTATTCTAAGTTGTATTCAAACTAACTTGACAACGTGTAAGATATAAATATGAGGTCAAGTTGAGGATTGAATATGTGGAACATAATTGAAGATTTGATGATGCTTAGAGGAATAAAATTAGAATGATAAGAAGAATATCCTTGTTGAGATGCAAAGATACATTCAATCAGGAAGGATCAAGCATAAAAGCCATAATTGAGATCTATAATTAGCAATTTAGTTGCATCAAAAATTGGGATATCTCATTGTTACTCTCTAACCATTGTAGTAGTGATCTAAATCTCTTAACGGAGTTAGCTTAATAACTATTTGTAAATCTTCTAACGAGGTGGCATTTCTATTGAATCATCTAAAGGCCTCTAACAAGGAAACTCCTAACATAGTTATTAAATCATCTAATAAGGTCACACCTAATAATGTGTTTTATAGCCTTTAACAGGGTTGTCTCCTAATAGAGCTCACTTTAGAAGAGTGAAAATCACTAACTAGTTGCAATTGGTGGTTTTTCCTAAATTGGTTTTCTACATTAAAATCTTGGTATCAATTGTGTTCATCCTATTTCTTTTATGCGTTTCAAACTATGTTAAAGTAACATAAATCATAGATAATGTCTTAAGATTTTCATGTTAAGCATTTATCGAGCTATTTCAGTGATTACCAACTTATAACACTTTCCTTGTGTGTTTACCAAGTCACAATAGAGTTTGTTTTATTTATATTGACATCTAAGGGACCTAAGATTATTTTTCATGGTAACTGATTCACTCCTCCCCTCTTAGTTGCTCCTATTATATTTCCAAAAATTGGTATCAAAGCATAAGGTGCATGTAGAGAAGGTTTCAAGGACCAAAGCTAAAGATCAGGATGTCATAAATAAGATAGATTCCCAAGTTGAACTGAGATAATTTTTCAGCATGGAAAGGACTTATGAGGTTACATTTGGCAACTATCCATGATTCACGTTATACATATCTTGATAGTGAATACAACACTCCTACTAGAAAATTATTAGTTGAAGATGTTGTTGAAAAGAAAAAATATAACATCATGATGATTGACATTACTTCTATTCTTAATTATACTAAATTTGATGAAGTCAAAAGTTGCACTACAACTTATGATATGTGGATCAAACTAAAAGCCATCTATGGAGGAGACGATAATGTAAGAAGAGATAAAGCCAAAATTTTCAGATGATAGTTTGATTAGATGAAGATGAGAGAAGATGAAAATATTACAAAATATGTTGAGTGAATTAAAGAAAGTTGTGTGAGTGCAATCAAAGCATCTGGAAGAGACATTGATGATAAAACAATTGTAAGAAAGGTACTCAAAACCCTTCTTCCTATCTATGCAATTAGAGTGTTTGATATTCAAAAAGTGAGATGTGATTCAAATAGCAATATAACTTTGGATGCTCTAGTTCAAAAATTGACAACTTTTGTGTTGGATAACTATGATAACTATGTCCCTAGTTCAAGAAGTATTGAGTCTCCATTTGAAGCCAAGCTTTCACTCAAGAAAAAAGGTAAGAAATCAAAAGCCAGTCAATCAAAAAGTGAAGAAGAAGAAAGTTCAGACAATGATCTTGAAGTTGTTGAAGCCCTACTTACAAGGAAATATTTCAAAGGTAGAGGAAAGTACAAAGGTAAGATTTCTCTAATCTATTTTTCTTTCGAAGAAGTTGGCCGGGTTGTTGCAAGGTTCCCAAAGAAAGAAGAGAAAGATGAAAAGAAAAGCAATAAGTTCAAAGGCAAGAAGAAATTCAAAAACTACAAGGGCTACTAACAAAAATATAAGAAATCTTGTTTTATGGCTAAAGATTCTAATAACAGTGAAGATGAAATGGTATTTATTGATGTAAAAAGATGAATCTGATGATGAAGGAGATAAAATAACATTTATCTCTCATGTTAGAAAAAAATGATATGTAGATTATTGATAGTGGCTACTCATATCATATGACTAGAGAAGAAAAAAGTTTGAACACATGGAACATTATGATGGTGGTAGTGTGAGATTGGAAACAATGAACCATGTTGCATAAAGGGAAAAGGGTGTATCTCATTAACCAATGAACTTATATGTGACAATGCTTATTAGGTTGAAAGACTAAAGCATAATCTACTAAGTGTGGCATAGTTGAGTAATATTGGATTCAAGGTAGAATTCATGAATTGGAAGGCTAAACTGCTAGATGGAAAATGAAATCTGGTTGGATTTGGCAAATAAACAAAAGGTTATCTATTCTATCTAGATCTTAGTGAAAGCTCACATTTTATTGCTCAAGTAGAAGAAAGTTGGTTATGGCACAAAAGATTATGTCATGTAAAATTTGATAATTTAATCAAGATAAGCAAAAATGAAAGAGTAAAAGGTATTCCTCGCTTGAGAAAACCTGATATGGGTCTATGCAAAAATTGTCAAATTGATAAGATGGGAAAAATTAGTTTCAAAAGAAAGAACTATCATTATAAAGAAGTCTTAGAGCTTGTACATACAGAATTATGTGGAATTATTGGAATAGAGAGTTACAAAAGAGATAATTTTTTCATTCTTTTTTTTAATGATTATTCTAGAATGATGATTGTAATGTATCTAAAAGAAAAATCTAAACCTTTTCAAATATTTAAGTGGTATCTAGCAAGAGTGGGAAAAAGAATTGGAAAGAAATTGTGTTGGTGTAAATAAATATTTACTTATTACAATTACTTAAGTTTACTTAGGTTAATGCATTATTTATTATTTTGTATTATTTTATTATTTTTATTTGTGAGACACTTAGGAGTTTGCACAAATTTTTGAGTTGTCATGTAGACAACATAGGAGTACGCAACTTTATTTTAGCACATGGTGTCTACAACACTATTTTGTGTGTCACACCCTTGTAGCTTATCCTCTCATCACCGCACTTACTTCCATGCTTAATGGAGGATAACCCATATCTAGTGGACATTTGTTTGGTTGTATGACATATCATGTAGTTGATTACGAGGCATTCTAGATGTATCTCAGAGGCCTTTATATATAGGCACTCCTAGTGTACTTTTACATTACATTGCATGTCATATTGAATACATTGTCATTCTGATCATACTCTCTCTCTTTGGTCTACTGTGTGCTTGTGTTTGAGTTCTTAGTTCCTAGGTGAATTTTTTCCTTAGGTAAATTCTTACATGGTATTAGAGCAACTTGAAGACTTTGTCATCACATAGCTATTCGAGACCATGCTTGCGTCATCACCTCAGTTCGAATCTAGAGTGCTAGAAAAATTGGGAGTGTCTAAGTCAAGATCTGACCTCGCCATTGCATCTGGAATGCTGAACTAGTAAAAATTGACTATAAACATGCCTACTTTGGCCCATAGTCAACCGTGAGGCAAATTTTTTTTGCAAATCAAAACCCAGAGGCCCAATTTGCGATATGGGTATGGTCTTTTTTGTAGATCTAATTAATTAATTTTGGATCTGTAGTTTTTCATTTCTTTGTATTTATTTTCCGTCAGTTTATTAGCAGACATTTAGAGAAAATTTTATCAGTAGACATTCAGAGAAAAATTATAAATAGACCCAAGCTATGACACCCCAAATCTGTCATTTGGAGGAATTATGTTATTTTATTGTATGGTTCTGCGAGCATCTGCAATTAATTTTTTGGCCTAAATTAAGCCTCTGCGAGGTACTATCGTACACTGCAGAAATCATTAAATTTGGTGAGCACCTCGTACTAACTGGCCCTTTCATTTCTGATGAGGCAAAGCCTTCTCCACCGGTGGGCAAACTCTTTAAAACTACTGTTGGGGGGGTTTCATTTTATCAAGCACTAACAGTGCTAACAACATCAATGTGGGATCTTTAAAAAGAACCCCGACACCATTTTTTCCTTTCTCGGCATCTGCTACACAAAAAATTGGCATCACACTTCAAACTTCGACGGCCATTTTCCACAGCACCGTTCGTTGAAACTCCCACCCGCATTGCAAATTTTTGGCCCCTGCATCTCAAATCTATATGCCCGTAGAAGTTCTCCGGCATGGGATTGAAGTTTTACCGCTAATTTTTCCTCTCGTGTAGCATTTGCCATTTCTGGCATCGATCCACAAATTTTGGTGAACGTTGTTTTTTTTTTGACAGCCTATGAAATTAAAACCCTCTGGCCACATAGGAAGGAACCCTAGACTACCATGCGGGACACATTGAGTCCTGCACAAGCCACCTATCAGCAATAGCTCAACAGTAAGCACGTCTGAATCTAGTACTAGTGACATGCAGGTCATTTGACATGTCAAACTTTGTGCCACATCAGCGGTGACAATGGGACTACAATGTCACCCATGGAACCTGGCCACTACCATGTTAGCACATTTTTGTATAGTACGGACCTCCAATCAACAAATACATCACCAAATCGACTATCTTTTTTGCTGACATTATCAATTTACTGTGTTAAAATTGATGGCCGTTTGATCATCATTTCTAGGCAATTTAGAACTATAGTGATGGCCATTTGACTATCAAATTTAGCATCATAGTTTCTCTTCCGGACCCCTCTCCAGATTGCTTTTCAGTTTGGTAGCCTAACTTTACGAGCCCATGACTTTGACATTCAAACTCTGATTCAGGCGCAATTTTTTTTGAAATTGGGTAAAATTTCTTGAATTTTCTAGTGGTGGTGTTGTTTTCTAGTTTTGGTTCAGAAATTTTGTAGTAATTGCATTTTTTGGTGACTATACCTGCATAATCCTACATTTTGCAACTTCAAAAGCTCCGTACGGGCACATTTGATCACTTTTTTAGGTTCTATTTTTTTGGCATATTTTTTTGTCTACTTTCTAGATCTAAAGTCAAATTCTAGGGTTGTGTGGACCAAATTCTCACTTTCAAAATTAGGCCTTCTTTGGCATTGTAAAGCTTTGATTCCTTTTCAAAATTGTTGTAAAACTAGGCTATAGTGCTTCAGTGATAGATTTTAGCCTTATAAGGCAATTGTAAAAGCAAAATTAGAAAGTTCACTTTGTTCATTTTGACAAGTGGCCCATTGTAAACACACTACTTATAAAGTGCCAAAGCATCTTTTTTGGGGGGGCCTTTTGATTGAGTGAAAAGGGGGGGTGTGTACTGTGTTTTTTTGTGTCTCTCTATTGTGCTCTTTTCATTTTTGTATCATGGGTTTTAAATGTCCTCCTCTAACTTCACGCAACTATTCTACATGGAAAGATATTGTATGGAGTAGATTAATGGAAAAAGGATATAGTATTTATGTAGATGGTACAATTACCAAACCTACTAATGCTAAAGAACTCATTGATTGGAAAAGACAAGACCAACAAGCTTTAGGTGTTATCAAGAGTTATGTACATAGCAATATTCTCTTTCACATTAAAAATTGTTCAGAATCCAAAGAAGCTTGGGATAAACTTGAACAGTTGTATGGCAAAGTGGATGAAGAAAAGGGATTTTAGATTGAAGATGATCTACTTCTCTTGGATCCTAAGAATTATGACACAATTCAAGATTATATCATCAAATTCAATGAGTATAGGGCACTTCTTAATGATTATGGAAATCCCATGAAGGATGATAGGTTGATTCATCACATCCTGAAGAGGCTACCTTCTGAGTACGCCAACTTTATTTTGAGTTTTAATACTCATAGATTAACCATGGGATCTGCTTACCAGAAGCCTTCTTTTGATGGATTTGTAGACATGTTGATTGTTGAACAATCTCACTTGGTGGATTTTGGACTTCTCAAGTCATCTAAGACCAAAGCCTTGGTGGCTAGTGATGATAAAAAATCTAGTCAAGGGGGGAAAAACAACAACAAGAAGAAGTAGTGGAAGCATAAAACATAATTTGAGACACAACAATCCTCCTCTCAACAAAGTGGTTCTTCTTCAAACAAGAAAGGAAGTAATGAAAAGAAGGACAAACTCTTTTGTGCATACTGCAAAAAGTCAAATCATGACGAGCATCATTGTAAGAAAAAAGAATCGATGAGTTAGAAAATCTACTCAAGAAGAGAAAGATTCAAGTGCCAGGTACTTCCAAGGATTCAACTCCAGCCTCTTCAAAAGGTAAAGGTCAAGCACTTATGGCAAACACAAGTTCTTCGGAATGGATACTTGACTCAGGTGCCTCTTCCCACATGGGTTCTTCAAGGGAAGACTTTTCTTCATTGAAGCAGTCACAGGTGCCACACATCTTCGTGGGAGATGATACTAAGATGGAAGTTGAAGGGAAAGGACATGTAGAAATGGAAAATGGGGAATTCAAATATTTTCTCTATGTTCTAAATCTAAGCTCCAATCTCCTATCAGTTTACCAAATCACTCACCATGGAGATGGTCATAAGGTTGAGTTCCTTCCAGATTCAATGATGGTGTGAAGTCTTAGAGATGATTCATTGGTAGCAGTTGGGAAAGTCAATGATAACAAGAGGTTATACTCCTTCTCCCACTTTGTGCCTAAGAGTCCTTTCCAAGGCTTGTTGACTCACTCTACTTCAAAAAAAAATTTATGGCATGAGTGGTTTGGTCATCTTGACTTCTGCTCACTTCAGCAACTTCTCTCAAAACACATGGTAAAAGGTCTACCCAACTCAACTTTTCTAAGGGAGAGTGTTCATATTGTTTAGTGGATATGAATCTCAAGGAGCGGTATGATAAAGGGAAGTCTTCTTGAGCTCCAGTTGCTCTTCTGTTAGCTCACATGGTATTAGCAGGTCTCTTTGTAGTGACTTCAGTCAGCCAAGGCTGCTACATACTCACATTTGTTGATGACTTTTTGAGATTCACTTGCGTCTTATTCCTTCATCATAAGAATGAAGTGGTTCGTAAGCTTCAAGATTTCAAGATTCATGTTGAACACAACTCAAGAAAAGCCATCAAAGTACTAAGGGTGGACATTGAGAATAGATATGTTGATAGAAGACTTAAGAACTTTTGTAGAATTGAGGGGATTGATCTTTAGAACTCACCAACATTTAGTCTGTACAAGATAGATGTAGTAGCTATGAGGATTAGGACTCTCAAGACCATGGAAAGTTGCATGATAAAGGCCAAGTCTCTCGATCCTACACTTGAAGTTGAAGCCATTAGTAGTGCTACTCACATACTTAATAGGTCTCCTCATCCAGCCTTAGATGGCAAGACTCCTTTTGAGGCATGGTGTGATAGAAAATTAGTTGTGAGTCACCTTAGAGTCTTTGGTTTTCCAACATGGGCAAATCTATCCTTCAGGAGTTGCGAGGCACTGACACCTAGGTCTTGTACCTTTATCAATTATGAAGACAATGTGAAGGCTTACAAACTTATGGATCTAGAGACATATGAGATTTTTGTGGAGAAGGATGTTCACTTTGAGGAAAGTTCTCCTAGCTTGTCCTCTACTCCTCTCCACACATCATACATAGTGGAAACTGATAGTGACACCAGCTATAGTGCTTCAACAGGTTCAAACACATGGGGTTATATTGATAGTTGTAGTGAGATGTCACATCAGTCTAGTCCACATGCTAATATTTCCATAGTGAAAGGTCCATCACAGCATGGTACATCTCATCTTCCAGCTCCAGCTTTAGTTGACTTGGGAGACAAACTTGAGGACTTACATCTTCTCATTGATGATGATTCTTCTACAGTTGTTGTGAGGGCTCACTCTGACCCTCATGTCCATTCTTTACATGATCAATATTCACATTTTGGCATGATTGTGGATCCTTATGAACAACAATTAGTGGAAGTCTCTTTGTCAATTGAGGAGATAGATGGTTCAGTGGAATAGGTTCAACAGACATCCTTGCCAGATCTGCATTCATTCTTTTTAGCAGAGTTAGAAGGGATGAACTTTAGCATCAATACTGGGATACTTGAGTAGGTTTTAGGGCCAACATACATCTTCAGGAGTGTGCCTTTTTCTTTGTTTCTTCCTAAGGGGAGGAACACTATTCTACATTCTTGGACTAGCTTCTTCATCAGAGCAGCTTTCACTTGTTGGCATTCTTCTTTTGGGGGGGGAGCTTATTTTTTCTCTCTTCATTCTCTTATTCTCTTATGTATATACTAGATGTATGTTGTGATGGGGGGGTTTTGATTACTCCATCCATCGATGCATCCTTATTTATCTCTCTTTTTGGGAGAGGATTTTTCCCATGAGGTTTTCCCTCTTTCCCCGCTTTATGAGAGCTTTGCATTTTTATTATGTACATGGTTACCTAATATGGCCTAATAGTTAGGACCCATTATGCATCTTCATTCTAGTTCATAAGCTTAAGGGCATTCCCCTAAGTTGCACTTAAGGGGGGGTTTTGGTGTAAATAAGTATTTACTTATTACACTTACTTAAGTTTACTTAGGTTAATGCATTATTTATTATTTTGCATTATTTTATTATTTTTATTTGTGAGACACTTAGGAGTTTGCACACCTTTTTGAGTTCTTATGTAGACAACACATGAGTACACAACTCTATTTTAGCACATGGTGTCTACAACACTGTTTTGCATGTCACACTCTTGTTGGCTTATCCTCTCATCACCACACTTACTTCCGTGCTTAATGGAGGATAACCCATATCTAGTGGACATGTGCTTGGTTGTATGACATATCATGTAGCTAATTACAAAGCATTCTAGATGTATCTCAGAGGCCTTTATATATAGGCACTCCTAGTGTACTTTTACATTACATTGCATGGCATATTGAATACATTGTCATTCTAATCATACTCTCTCTCTCTTTGGTCTACTGTGTGCTTATGTTTGAGTTCTTAGTTTCTAGGTGAATTTTTCCCTTAGGAAAATTCTTACAAATTGAAATGTTTGTGATTAGATAGAGGTGGTGAATTCATTTCCAATGAGTTCAATGAATTCTGCATTGAAAAAGGAATTAAGAGATAGGTATCAACACCTAGTACACCTCAGTAGAATGGTATAGCTAAAAGAAGGAACAAATCCATCATGGATTGTGCAAGAACACTAATGATAGAAAATAATGTTGCAATCAAATATTGGAAGGAAGTAATTAGTACTATAGTGCATACCTTGAATAGAGTACAATTTAAGAAAGACTCAAATCAAAATCCTTATGAACTTACAAATCTAATGTAAGTTACTTGAAAGTATTTGGTAGCAAATGTTATATCTTTAAGGAATCCAAAAAAGGTAAATTCAATGTAAAAGGTGATAAAGGCATATTCCTAGGATACTCCTATAGAAGTAAAGCATACAAGTTTTTGAATCTAACTGCTCATAAGATCATAGAAAGGATTGATGAATTTATAGAAAAGAGTGAAGAAGAGAGCAACAAAGAACTTGAGGATTATAGAAGATTTTTTTACTATGAACTTGATACTTTTCCAAATTTATCTAGAATTTAGGATGCCTCACATCTCGAGTCCCCAAAATCTTCAAAAGCTATAGAGTTGCAATTAGTGCAAACCAAGTCATAGTCTAAAGGACCTAAGTCATTATCAAAAGCTACCAAGCTATTGCTAGAGAAAATTGAGTATGATAGACCCGAGTCACAAAAAATGGGACTTGAGCTTAATATAGAAGATAATGAAGAAGTTAAAGAAACTAACTCCAAATACAAAGTACCTATATTAGCAAGATATGTTAGAAGGCATCATGCATTTGATTAGATCATTGGAGACAAGTCAGATGGAATAATGACAAAAAACAAATTAAAAGGTACACATGTTTGCTTGCTAAATTTGAACTTAGAAATATTAAAGATGCTTTGGATAATGAAAGTTTCATTGAAGCAATGAATGAGAAAATTAAATAGATCAAGAAGAAAAAAGCTTGGACTCTTGTTCCTAGACCCAAGGATAAAAATGTAATTGTATAAAATGGGTATTCAAAAATAAGCTTAATGGTGACAAATAAGTTTCAAGAAATAAAGTAAGGTTATTATGTAAAAGTTATTCTCAAGAAGAAGGTATTGACTATGGTTAAATTTTTTCACCTATTGTAAGATTAGAAGGTGCTATAACTTTAGTAGCATATGTAGCACATAGAGGATTTAAATTTTATCAAATGGATGTAAAATTTACATTCTTTAATGAAATTCTTGATTAGGAAGTCTATATTGAACAACATGAAGATTTTGTAGATCCTAGCAAAAGAGATATGGTCTGAATATTACACAAAACATTGTATGGTCTCAAGCAAGCTCCTAGAGCTTGGTATGAAAGACTTCATAACTATATGATAAATATTAGTTTTCAAAAAAAAAATTACAACAACAATATGTATATCAAAGAAGGATAGGCAAGAAGATTATGTTGGCAGAAATATTTGTGGATGATACTTTATTCATGAGAAATGATGACTTATGCAAGGGTTTTGTAGAAGAAATGAGTAAAGAATTTGAGATGTCTATTTTTAGAGAGATAAAATTCTTTGCTAGATTGTAGATCCAACATAATAGAGATGGTATCTACATTACTCAATATAAATATATTAAGGAGATACTATAGAAGTTTGGAATGGAAGATTCAAAACCTGTTGGAAGAACTATGTCTATTGGACATAAGCTTTCCAAAAATACTAATTCCAAGGAGGTAGATCATACAACATATAGATCAATGATTGGAAAATTGTATTATGTAGTGCATACATGACCTGATATTACATTAGCAGTTGGTATGGTGGCAAGATTCTCAACAAATCCCAAAGAAAATCACATAATGATAATCAAAAGAATCATGAGATATCTAAAAGGTACTAAAGACTATGGATTATGGCATAGAAAAGGAGGCAATTTCGATTTGAAAGCATAAATAGATGCTAATTAGGAAAGAAGTGTTGATGACAGAAAGAGAACCAGTGGTGCAACATTCTTTCTTAGTAAAAGACTAACGTCTTGGAAAAGCAAGAAATAGAATTATATTTCTAAATCCTTAGTAGAGGTAGAATATGTGGTAGCAATAGGTACTATTATTTGTTTTAAACAACTATTGGTAGGTATGAAGATAGAGATCAAGGATCTAATGGTTATATACTGTGATAACACTAGTGCAATTAATATATCAATGAATCTAGTGATCCATACAAAAAAAACACATTGCCATAAAATATCATTTTTTGAGAAAATTGTTATGAGATAAAGAGGTAAGATTGGAATATATGAATACTAAAGAAAAAATTGTAGACATATTCACTAAACCTATACCTAAGGATGCATTTCTATATCTAAGAGGTAAGTTGACCCACCTCACAATAGGTGTATCATAGTCATGCACTAGGCCTTGCTTAGGAATAATATATTCAAAGTAAGGACTATTTCTCCCACTATGAGGTGCATTTAATCTTATCAATCTAGGGATGTATACTTGAAATGGTCGGCATAGTATGTGTACTAGGTCTCTTAATGAGTTAGTAAGCTTATGCTGCAAGAAAGTAAAAATGCAAGGAAAAGAACTTACTCTATTACTGTAGGAAACTAACACACTTAACTCTATGAATATTGGAAATACAATGAAAAGATAACAAATATTCAAAATTGGCTCATCCACTAAAATTGTTCTCACATATGCCACAGGAACACTCACAAAGTGTAACGCTACAGGAAGGAACTCACAACTTCTAACTAAGATACTACAAATGCTTAAAAATAAATCTATTCTATCCTAATCTAATCCAACTTCCAAGTGGGCCCCCTTGGTCAGCTTCTCTAAACTACTAACATAAGATAATAGTCAAAAACTATTTCATTCAATTTAGAAATTCATTACATAACATAGAACTATAAAAGTTAACAGTCTATTCTCAGAAACTATTTCTTCTAATTGGTTCTCAAAACTTAAGACACTTGGGTCGATTCCTATATATATAGGAAATCACCATTTATTCCATAACAAAAAAGTAAATGACCTAGCTTAAAATCCACAAGAGAGAAAATAGGAAAATAACAACTAAAGGTGAGAAGAAGGAATAATGGCTTAAGGAGAGAATGATAAAGTCTGAACATCCGCTCATCATAGAGTAAATGCAAAGAAGGTAATTAGTCTTCATAGTTCTACCATGTCTTCTAGAACTATTACAACTTCCTCCACCATGGTTGCTCCTTCGCATTCTCTTCTCCTTAAATGTTGTTGATGCTTAGCTTTTGAATTCCTCCAATCATCTTTCAATCTTCATTAATAGGTTAGTTATAACACAAAACATGTTTGCAAATAAACATTTATCAAATTAAATTCAAATATACAAATGCACATTCTGATAACTATATGAAATAATGATTACTATATATAATATTAGCAAAAGATGGCATAGTTTCTACCCCATAGGTTTATCATAGGTTCGGTAAACATAGGTCCACAAATGTTTTAACAAAGATAAACATAGTATCAAAAAAGATCTTAAACATCATAAAATAAAGGCAATTTTTGGTCTCATCATCTACCCCCTACCAAACTAATGCTTGTCCTCAAGCATTACACTTCCTTGTTAGTGACCTGAACTCTCTAATTTCTATTCTTCCCTTTTTGTTGCTCTTAAAAGTATAGTAAAATCCTTTGGTTCTCTCCCACACTTCTCTACTATGATCTTCTTGTAACTTGTCAAGTCTATCAACATTAATGTCATACAAGGGCCACAGGAACATTAGAGGTTGCATTGTTAAGGGACACCACAACTCTAGTATGGGTTGCTTCCCTAATTCTAAATATTTTGGAACTCTGTGAAGTGCTACTTCCAAGTTAATAGGGCTATGTGGTTCTAACTTCTTAAGAGATTCAGGTAGTCTGGCCCACCTACTCCTAGCACTAGTCATGGCTCTCTGAAATGCAAAGTAGGGAAAATTTTCATATTCAGAATAAACCTTAGTTTTGTCAACAAAGATCTTCTCCCTCACCTCTAGATTCCTCTTTCCATAGGTCAATGTGAACCAATCCCTAAGCATTTCATCTGGCTCACTACTTTTTGCTCTTAAAGGTAAAGATTTTATTCTTTCCTCATCCCTGTAGTTATTCAACTACCTATCATAATTCACTTCATTGGAAATCCATGAAATAAGGGCTTTTAGGTGTACATCTCCTATGTAAAGAAAGGGATTCCATTTAGTCTCTGAAGGAATAACAAAATTATGAACATATAATTCACACAATAAGTTCTGCTGCCATGGTGGCAAAATCTGATACAGTCCATAAAATTTTGGTGCTGATTTAAACTCTGTATTCACTTTCATGAGAGTTAACATTAATTGAAACAAAATAAAATTCTCTTTCAAGCAGAGAGCATAAACTCTAGGTTGTGGCCTACAAGAAAGGGCATAGTTAGCTAGCTTAAGAGCATGGTCCATGCACTATTTTTGGCTTTCTAGCTGTTCCTTTAATTCTTCAATTTCTTCATTTTGAGATACTATAATCTTATTCATCTTGTTCTTTTCTTCTTTCCACAATGCCTCAACAAAAAAATACTATCCATACAATTAAAAGAGTAGTTTCTATAGTGTGATAGCATTGTGGTCTTCTTCATGATTCCTTTTCCTTTCTTTGTTCCTGCCATAGATGTTCTGCTAAACTAGTGATCCATGTTGATCTATGTGTAACTAGGGTAGTATTTGGATCAATGTATTCAGGAACTGTCTCATCCCTATAGCTGGAGGTGCCTGGTAAGTCTGCTGGGGTATCATCTAGATTTTCTTTAATTTCTTCACTACACTCTTTTGTAAGATTATCATGAGTGCTCATGATCTCAGGATGAGGAGGAGAATGATCAAAAATAATTTACACAAGGGATTCCCTAGTGGATGTTTTAGATAGAATAAGATCCTTAGAAACTTGTCCTCTCATTCTAGAGCTTCTCCTTATGGGGGTTTCTTCCTATGTTACAACATTTAGCCTAATTTTCCTTTTGGGTGTTTTTTCTATAGGAGTAGTTGTTGTAGGACCCTTCTTTTTTCTCTTTTGTTTTACAATTGTAGGGCTCAATTCTTGCTGAACAAAAATTTCTTTTGGCAATTTTTGTTTCCTCTTAACTTTGCCAATAGCAAGTTTAGGAATTTCTTGTATAGATGGATGCACATTTTCTTGAAAAGGGGTAGTTTCTTGTTCATTTCCTTGAGTCCTTTTAGTTTCAGCCTCTTGAATGTTTTGTTCTACAGGCTCACTAGTGGGAGCTACATTTCCCTCACTATGTTGTTCACTAGGGCTAGCTTAGGGTTGTAGGGTTTTAAGTTACACAAATTCATTCCATGTTAAGGGGGATACATCCCTAAGCAACTGCTATATTAACAACTTATTTAAAGCATGATGAGTAACATAATTCTCTTTTCCTTTCTTAGTCTCCTTTGTACTAATGCAAAGCATATTATACAAGAAATTTGGAATATTCATAGCAAGATTATGCCTTACACAACTAAGTAGCTTGAAATGATGTGCATGTAGGTATGAAAATCTGCCTTCGCATGTAAAATACCTAATTATATGCATGGATAATTCATTGTATGGTGGTGGTAGTGATATTATCTTATAACCTTGTTTTGTGATATCCAATTAAGGATTAGGCAGCCTGGTAAATTGGGCTCTCACTGACCTAGCATCATGCATGCTAGGGTAGTGTTCTCCAACCATAGGTAACCCAGTTACCTCAGTGATGCGCTCCTCTATTGCAACTACTATTAAGCCCCAAATAGAAGCTTCTCCCTTGTCAAATGTCCTTGTAAATTCTATAGCCGCCTCTTCGTCATATGCGGTTAAACTTAAGAAATACCCTAGCCATCCACATGCATTAAACCTTCTTACAACTTCTACATCTGAGAGCAACACAGTATGCTCTACCAACTCTCTCCTTTGCAACTACCCACCCATTTCCTTAACACTTCCTTTGTTTACTCTATTTTCTCCCTTTCTTGGATTCAAGCTTCAAACTGCTACGTTATTCTTCAGACTCATCACACTTCATTGTTTTAGTAAGCAATTAATTGTCATCAAAAATTGTTATGCACAATAATTAAGCTTTAAATGAAGGTAAATCATAAATTTGTGTGAGAATCATCCAGAAATAGGGTTCAGATGATGAAAAAATTTAAACATAGTTCACATCACAACTTGAGATAGAAAATTATTCAAAAATAGGGAGTACAACACCTCACTTTGCATACTTATGGCAACAAATTTTTCTAATGAAGAGTAATGCAAAGATTTAGAAAATCATCACGAATAAATAGACATTCATTTGGATATTATGACCTTCCCTGCCCCCTACTAAATTTAGACAAGTGTCCTCACTTGTCAAACCCATTATGGGTAAGGGACTAGCATAATGTAACCATTATATAGATTATGTAGTATTAAATATAATTAACGAAATCTATGGACTATAAATGAAATATAATTTGAAAATGTTATACCTATAAATTTGATTGTCACACGTACCAAAAGGTGGCTGAAATAATATTAGTGGTAGCATCCATCAACATTTTGCATAATTTTATTGAAAACATGAAAAATTTGATGATGTGGAAAGTGGGTGGATGGAAGATAAAGAAATGAGATGAGGTAGATGGGTGGAAGGTAAAGAAATGGGATGTAAAGAAAAAATGAATAGAAAAAATGAACTTTACGTGAACATAAAGTTGTTATTATGAGCATGCACAGAAAAAAACTAATGTTGAAGAGCAATAGTTGGAAGATTGACACCTTCGACTTCAGGAAGAGTTACTTGAGTCATATTTGAATCTAGTTATTGGAATTGCTACAGGAGATCCACTTTTGTTTGTGGTAGTTTGTATAACTTGAGTCTATGACCATTGACTAACAATTTGAAAGGTTTTTGATCAATTGTAGTTATTTGAATAGCTTTGTTATCAAAGACATGACTAATTTCACAATGTCCTAGCCATCTTGTCTGCAGCTTCCTAGGCATATCCTTAAATCAAGAATCATATAATAATGCCCAATCACCAAATTGAAATTTTTTACTGATAATATGAGAATCATGCCAGTGTTTCCTTTGTTTTTGTATCAGTTCAGTATGTTCCAAAGTAACTTTGTGCATCTCATCTAAAGAGTTAAGATGCAAAAGACATTCTCTTTGTGCTATAAGAAGTTCAATATCCAATGCTAAGGCTATCCTTAGAGTTTTATGTTCAAATTCAATTGGAAGCATAACCACCTTTCCATATAGAAGCTCAAATGGTGTGAATCCTATAGTAGTCTTCCAAGTTGTTCTGTAAGCCTAAACAACTTCTTATAATCTGCAAGTCCAATCCCAACGCTGCAAATGGACTATTTTTGTTACAATATTTTCTAGCTCCCAGTTTGTAACCTTTGCTTGTCCATTAGCTTGTGGATGATAAGGACTAGATTTTTTATGTCTAATGTTATACTATTTCATCAATTATGAGATCATATTAGAGGTGAATTGTGCACCTTAATCAATGACTAGCTCTTTGGGTACACTATAGCGAGTAAAAATCTCTTTATATAGGAATTCAACAACTTTTTCATCATGGGAATGCTTCATAGCCTTAACTTCAACCCATTTTGTCAAGTAATCAGTGCACACCAGAATAGATGACTTCCTATTAGATGGAGGATCAACTGGACCAATGAAGTCCATTCCCCATTTGTCAAATGGTGCTAATGCCATCTAAGGATTAAGATGAATTTCATTTGTTCTAGTTTGTTGGCCCATCCTTTAACACTGGTCACACTTTCTTGTATAGTTGATTGCATCCTTATGAAGTGTAGGCCAATAATAACCAGTTGCCAGGATTTTGAAAGCTATTCTTTTTGGTGTAAAGTGTCCTCCAAATGGTTCATTATGACATGCATGTAGAATGTTATATGTCTCATCTTCTCTCACACATCTTCTCATGACTTGATTAGGTCTAGTATAAAACAAGAGATTATCTATCCAGGATAAACAAAAACTTTTCTCTATAAGAAACTTCTTTTTCTTGTAAGAAAAATGTGCTAGTATTTTATTGGCTATAATGTAGTTAGCAATGTTTGCGTACCATGGAGTTTGAACAACAATATGAAACAAATGCTCATCCAAAAATTCATTATCAACCAAAGAAGTGTTAGCATCATCATGATGGATTCTTGATAAATAATCGACTACAACATTGGCTTTTCCAAGATTATCAACAATAGTAACCATCTTGCTAACCTACCTATTATAGCAGGTTTGTTCATGAGATATTTAATTGCTGCATGATCAGTATGAACAAATATGGAATAGCTAGTTATGTAATGCCAAAATTTGTTGAGCGCATAAACTACTACTAGTAATTCTTTTTTAGTCATAGTGTAGTTCAGCTCTAGACCATGAAGGCTCTTATTGATATAATAGATGGCATTTTCAAGATTTTGGGATTGTTGCACTAAGACTACACCTATGGCATAATTAGAGGCACCTGTATATATGTAAAAAGGTAAATTCCAATTAGGGCCTTGTAAAACTAGGGCTTTGGTTAGAAGTTTCTTAAGCTGCAGGAAGGTTTCATCATATTTAGATGTCCAACTAAATTCAACTTCTTTTGTGAGTAACTTGTACAAAGGACTAGCTATTTTGCTGAAATCTTTTATGAAATATCTTTAATATCTAGCATGACCTAGAAAGGATCTTACATCTTTTGATTTTGTAGGTATGTACAATTTTTGAATTACCTCTATCTTAGCTAGGTCCTCTTGTATTCTTGCAGCAGATATGAAATGACCAAGTACCATGCCCTCCTGCATGAGCATGAAATGCTTTTCACTATTAAGTGCCAAATTATGTTCTTGACATCTTACCAAAACCTTTTCAATATTCACCATTGCTTCTTCAAAAGTGACTCCAAATGCTATGAAGTCATCCATGTAGATTTCCATACAATCATGTGATATATCAGCAAAAATAATAATAATTGCTCTTTGAAATGTTGTAGGAGAATTGCATAGACCAAATGTTAAAATAGAGTATGCAAAAGTACCCCATGGACACATAAATGTAGTTTTATCTCAATCTTCAGGAGCAATACTGATTTGGTTATAACCACTATACCCATCTAGAAAAGAGAAATACTTCTTTCTAGCTAGTGTGTCCAAAACTTGGTCTATGAATGGTAAAGAAAAGTGATCTTTTTTAGTAGCCCTTTTCAATTCTCTATAATCTACATAGATTCTCCATTTCCCCCCCTTTTTAGGCACTATAACTAGGGGTGACACCCATCTACTATTAGATATAGGATAAAAAAAACTAGCATCAAGGAATTTCTACAATTCAATTTTAACTATTAAAGCTTGGATGTATCCTTCTCTAGGGTTGACGGAGTGGTCAACAACCTTGATTGATGTATATCCTATGAGTGCATAATGTAGGACTCAACCCTTTCATATCACTATAATCCCATGCAAAGGCCTTTTCATGCCTTTGAAGCAATTCTTGTAACTATTTCATCTGTGTGGGTGTTAACCTAGGATTAATATGGAGATTATGACTTTTAGTCAATTCAACAGTAGTAGTGGAGTCTATTATAGCAGCTCCAGAGAAGTCTATTATAGCAGCTTCAGAGATTAGACTTGCTTCTAATTCACAAGGCAAAAGTGAATAAAGAATTTTAGGTTCTTTGAGAAAAGTATAATTCTTATCACATTCCTCATATGTGATCAATTCTAACATAGAACTTTTAGATATATCTTTTTCTACCACATAGGTGTTAGTGAGGATACTCTAAAGTACTGAATCTTCCTCTTGCAATTTTAGAAAAGACTATCTATGCAACATCATGAGTTGTACTATAGAATTTAACTCTTCTTCTTCATCTCCTAAATCTGGCTAAATAGATGTACTCAAATTTGGTAATGGTTGGGATGGAGGATATAAATCAAATTTCTTTGTTGCTTGGCCATTTGATATAGTCATATTCCCTAATCTAGAACTTATATTTGCATCAGCTATGGCTAACCATGGTCTACCTAAGATGACAAGATAACTAGATAGATTAACTTTAGGGGAAAAAATCATGAAGTCTGTAGGATACTCTAGAGAATCTAAAGTTACAACTATGTTTTCTATCATCCCATCAAGGGTGACAGTGGAACTATTTGCAAGTTCGAGAATTGTTTGTGTAGCCCTTAGTCCTTCTATTTTTAACTTCTTCATAGTATCCTTGGTCATCACATTTATAACAACTCCAAGGTCTATTAAAGCATTTTTAACAAACTAACTATTTATACTGACATTCGCTACTGGACTTCTTGGATCAAAGTATTTTGGTGTAATCACTTTCCCTAGCATGATGTCAACCAATTGTCCCACAACATGGACTGTGGTGGGGTCTTTCTTCTTCCTTCCAGGTATCTTCAAAAAGGCTTCCCTAATAGCTTTTCCATAGAATGGAATGTCCTTAATAGCTTGAAATAGTGGTATTTGGACAAGTATATTTTTCAACTGATCAACAATGTCAAAAGTTTGTTCCTTAGTTTATTTAGGTTTTTTTTGTATCAATTTTTATAAAAAAGGAGATTCTACTACTGGTTGAGCTGGAGTTGACATGGTGACATTGGGTGAGTCAATAGGTTCAACAACTGAAGGTTCTGATGCTATAGGAGAATATGATATTTTAGTTATAAGAGGCAATTTAGGTGCTAGTGAAGTTGTACTAGATCTTAGATGTATATCAGCGACATTCAGGGTATAAGCAGGATACTACTGAGCATCAACACCATACATGGGTTGTTGTGGTTGTTGGATATTTAGATTTGGCTGAGGTTGTGTTGGTAATTGTTTTTTCTTTTGAGGTCTAAGATTTGCAGGTGGTGGCATTAAAGTAGGTTGTTGAACTAGAGGGGGTAATTGTGGAGAGCCAATATTTTGATTAGGCCATTTTTGAGATCCCTTCCATTGGTTCGTAGGCTACCAATTCCCTTAAGGTGGTTGCCATTGGTTTTTCTAGTTTTTCCAGTAGTTCTATTGGTTCCGAGGCCATTAGTTACTCTATTGATTAGGCCAGGGTGGTTGGGAATTCTGAGGCCATTGGGATTTTTGTGGGTTATTTTGCCTAGCATTGTTCCAATTGGATTGATTTTGTGGAGGACCTTGGAAACTACAATTTTTCCATTAATTACCATATGAATTTTAAATTTGCAAGGGGTCTTGAGGCATACCTTGATGTTGGGCCCATGGTTAGCATTGAGCAACAAAGAATACTTACTCATCATCTCCATCTATCTTGACATACTCAATTGGAAGATACTGGCTCTCCATGCTTGCGACTAGTTTACATTGGCAAGCCTTCTTTTGCTTCTAACAATGAGGACAGTAATCAGCTAGTTGTAATTCAACTTTTTCTTGTTTCTTCTTTGCAATCATTATATCTAGATGTGTAGCAACATTGTTGATGATATCTTGTTTGAAATCTGACAATAGGTTAGTTATCTCAAGCTTCGAAATGCCTCAAGTGATTCCTTTAGTGGCTATAGAATGAGGTCCTGAACCTTTCTTCATGGTTGACCTTCAATAGTTTTGACAAATCTTCTTGAGATCATCTTAGGAAGCTTGATATACATCACCACTAGCCATCGAGTCCAATGCTTCTAGATAGTCATCATTTACACCTCTCAGAAAGACTAGCTTTTGTGAAACTTTAGACAATGTATGCTGAAGGTTCTTTTACAATGTGTATAAGAAACACAAAACATAATCTTCCAATGTTTCTTCCTCCTTCTATGATATTATGAAGATATCATCCCCTCTTGAACTAGATGCTTTGCAATATTCTTTATATTTATCCAAAAACAAAGCTTGCATTTCATCCCAACTTCCCATTGCATTGGCTCCTAAGCCCATGAACAATCATAGAGCTAATTCTTTCAATGTTGCTAGAAACAACTTAAGCTTATGGGCATCAGTGTTGTAGTCAAAACTATGAGAAAGTATTTCAAACTCAAACAAGAAAGTATCAGTGTCTTCAGTTGCAAGGCCATAAAACTTTGGAAGAGCAGTGGGAGGTATGTTCTTAAGATTAGCATTGGTTACAAGACTTGAAAGAGGAAATGGAAAAGTAGGTTGTGCCATGACTGGAGGTATTAGATTATGAGGTTGCTGCTAAAAAGGGACATTGGGCACTAGATGATTAACAACTAGTGGATTTAGAGTAGTGTTATCAAGAAAACTAGCCAATACTTTAGTGAAGGGTTGAAGACCAAATATATCTATTGGTTTAGTTCTTGATGATGATACTATAGGAAAAATAGGGCTTGCATCTTCAAAAGGTAACTCAACTTCTTCTTCTTCAACTTCTTCGTTTAAATTAACAGATCCTTATGGAAGAAATCTGCCATATTCATCTTGTAGTCTTCCTCTTCAATGCATGCAATTAAACTTTTCACACTGATGAAAGAAACTTCAAACTAGAGATTTCTAAAAAAACTTTATGTAGGAACTATGACTCAAAAATGTTCCTAGCTTGACACCATCCCTAGCAATGGCACCAAAAATGACCCACCTCACAATAGGTGTATCATAGTCATGCACTAGGCCTTGCTTAGGAATAATATATTCAAACTAAGAACTATTTCTCCTACTATGAGGTGCATTTAATCTTATCAAACTAGGGACATATACTTGAAATGATTGGTACAATATGTGCACTAGGTCTCTTAATGAGTCACTAAGCTTATGATGTAGGAAAGTAAAAATGTGAGGAAAAGAACTTACACTATTACTATAGGAAACTAACACACTTAACTCTATGAATGCTAGAAATACAATGAAAAGATAAAAAATATTCCAACTTGGCTCATCCACTAAAATTGTTCTCACATATGTTGCAGGAACATTCACAAAGTACGATGCTATAGGAAGGAACTCACAACTTCTAACTAAGATACTGTGAATGCTTGTAAATAAATATATTCTATCTTAATCTAATCCACCTTCCAAGTGGGCCCCCTTGGTCAGCTTCTCTAAACTACTAACACAAGATAAAATCCAAAAACTATTTCATTCAATTTAGAAATTCATTACATAACATAGAACTTTAAAAACACAACTGTAAAGTTAACAATCTATTTTTAGAAACTATTTCTTCTAATTGGTTCTCAAAACTTAACATGCTTGGGTCAATTCCTATATATATAGGAAATCACCATTTATTCCATAACAAAAAAGTAAATGACCTAGCTTAAAATCTGCAAGAGAGAAAATAGGAAGATAACAACTGAAGGTGGGAAGAAGGAATAACGGCCTAAGGTGGGAATAATAAAGTCTGAACATCTGTTCACTATAGAGTAAATACAAAGAAGGTAATAAGTCTTCATAGTTCCTCCTTACTTGCTGCTATGTCTTTTGGAACTGTTACAACTTCCTCCACCGTGGTTGCTCCTTGGAATTCTCTTCTCCTTAAATGTTGTTGACACTTAGCTTTTGAATTCCTCCAATCATCTTTCAGTCTTCATTAATATGTTAGTTATAACACAAAAAATGCTTGCAAATAAAAATTTATTAAATTAAATTCAAATATAAGAACACACATTCTAATAACTATATGAAATACTGCATACTATATATAATATTAGCAAAAGATGGCATAGTTTCTACCCCATAGGTTTATCATAGGTTTGGTAAACATAGGTCCACAAATGTTTTAACAAGATAAATAGAGCATCAAAAAAGTGTCTTAAACATCATAAAATAAAGGAAAATTTTTGTGTCATCATAAGTTAGGGGTCATTCCCCTATCTAAAGCTCACTAAATGAAGTTTAGTGATGCATCAACCAGAGCATGTTGAAGATCAATAAGTTGATGTATTATTAACAAGGGCATATTGCAAATGAATCAATACATGAGGTGCATTGATATTTAATGAATATTATCTTTGACATGAGATGTCAAAGAGGGAGAAGTTTTCTATCATATGTCATATAAATTTTATCACTTCAAGAGATGACAAAGAGGGAGATATCAAAGAAGGTTAACTTGGTATGATATCAAAGAAGGAAAGATTTCTATCAAATAAAGATATATAAGATAGAGTTTTGCTGATTTAAGGATAAACTAAAGGAAAAGGGAGTTCATACTGACAGAGGGAGTTCTCATGGATGAGAATAAAAATAAAACTAAGGACATATTCCTTACTTTATTATTGCTCTAAAATTTCATTGTAGTATGACATGTTGTGTTTCCATCAATACCAAAGATGTAGATTGTTGGAAATAATTGATTAAATATGTATTGACTTTGATGTTACAAAAAATGTCATATAATTACCAGTCAGTGTATGTTGAGATCACTCGGGCATTAAAGTTAGTTTACTATTTCTATAAAGTATTCTAGATTTTCCCTAGTTCAGAAGACAATGTCTACTAAGTTCACTCAGGTGATAAAGTAAAGTTTGCAAAAATTTAGTGTTAATTGAGCTCACTTGGTTAATGAAGGAAATTTTGGATGGAACTAGTATTAATTGAGCTTACTTAGTTACCAAAGGAACTTTTTGAATATGTAGTCTTAATCAAATTTACTTGGTTAACACAAAAAAATCACTTTGAGTTAGTATCTACTAAGCAAGGTTGGCTAATGAAAGATTTTCTTGTTTTGGCATATTGAGTTCAATTAAATTATTTGTTCATTCTAGTTGACTAAGAAGATGAATATTAATTATTCTAAGTTGTATTCAAGTTGACTTGACAATGTGTAAGATATAAATATAAGTTCAAGCTAAGGATTGAATGTGTTGAACATAATTGAAGATTTGATGATGCTTAGAGAAAGTGAATTGGAAGGATAAGCAACATATCCTTGTTGAGATGCAAAGATACATTCGATCAAGAAGGATCAAGCATACAAGCTATAATTGAGATCTGTAATCAACAATTTAGTTGCATAAAAAATCATATCATCTCATTGTTACTCGCTAACCATTGTAGCAGTGATCAAAATCTCTTAACAGAACTGGCTTAGTAGCTATTTGTCAATTCTCAAACAAGGTGACATTTCTATTAAATTGTCTAAAGACCTTTAACAAGATCACTCCTAACAGGCTAATTAAATCCTCTATCAGGATCGCACCTAACAATGTATTTTGTAACCTTTAACAAGGTTGGCTCCTAACAAGGCTCACTTTAGAAGAGTGAAAACCCGTAACTAATTACAATTGGTGGTTTTTTCCAAATTGGGTTTCCATATTAAAATCTTAGTGTCAATTGTGTTCATGTTATTTTTTTTTATGTGTTTGCAACTATGTTAAAGTAGCATCTATCACAAATGATATCTTAAGATTTTAATGTCAAGGGTCATTATGGACAAAATATTTACTAAATAATTAGCATTATAAGGATCCCTTGTGTGTCTGGTGTGTTTTCACACAAAAAACATTATGGTCATCCTAGCATTTATGTTTTGATGCTTATGTTAGCTTGTTACATTAAAGGGACAAATGTTCTAGTCATCTTGGCTTCTTCTACCTTAATGCTTACATTTAATCTTGAAAAACCTAAGACATATGTTATATTAATATTTTCATGATTGCAATGTTAGTGTGAATTGTATAACATTTTTGGGTCTAACTAAACACACAGTGATGATAATTCTATGAGTTTAGTAACCAAGCCTAAGGCTGCATCTAGCATAGGGTTGCATTACATACTCCACTTGCATAAGTGCATAATTTGGTCACTACTATACTTGCTTCATTTTACATGAGAGGTTGTTGGTTTCTTACAAGTATCATGTTTCTTCATGACTACACAAGTGTTTAGCCCCTTGGTTCATTCTCTAGACTTTCATGGGATACTTGCCACTACAAAAAACTTGAAATTAGCATGAGATGTTAGTTCATTCACATTTTTCATTTCATATACATATTTTCATTCACCTCATCTACACTACATTCATACATCATATCATTTTGCATTCAGTCAATCATATCATAAAAATTTCATGCATGACAAACTATAAGAGAAAATGTGACACATGCAAAGGTATTCAAATTAATGATCTCATATATATAAATATCTATAGTGGAGTCAAGTGTACATCAATAAAAGAATGCATGATACTTGAGCACCATCAATCTCAAAATGATAAAAGATAATGCTAGCATACCAATTGATACATAGCCAGGACAAAATTAGAAGAGAGAACATCTAACTATGTGCATCTTCTCCCGCCTTGGGTGGTGGAGGAGGAGGAATATCTGCTCTAGTTAGAGGACATGCACCTCTTGAATCTCTTGCATACTCTAAGAATCATAGCACTGTCTCTAATGCATCTAGAATAACCCCAACATATACCACATAATATTAAGCTTCTCTCACTAACTACATCTAAGCCTCATCCTGGCGGTGCTCCATTTCCTCTTATAGCTTGCAGTTCTCTTGCTCTTGCCAACTGTCTCTCACTACAAGCTAGATTTGTAGATCTCCTAGCTATCATTATGTTGCTCTCAATCTATCTCTAGCCCTCCTTAGGGAATCCTATTTCTATGCTAGGATATCTCTACTTGGTGGCTCAGGAGCAGGATGATCCTACATCTCTTCATCTCCCACTACAAGCTTCGCCTGCTTAGCTAGTTGCTCCTCTACTTGATGTCTCTATGCATCCCCTCTAATGGCACCTAAAGTACCCATCTCACCTTGAGGACATCTCTGTTCCATCCCACTCCCACTAGCATATGGATCCAACCTCATCTGATGAGGTGGGATTTTCACCCATCTCATCCTTGGTCTTAGACCTTGCTACTATGGTTGCCATGGTGGTTGCTGATATGGTGCTTGTACAAGATATAGAGTTATTTCAATCCCTACTGGATCAACAAACCAAGGGAAGTGATGCAGGAGCATCTAGAGGTATAAGGGCAATCCTGTGTCACCCAAAAAAATGTACTTAGACTTAGTTTTTGTTTTATGTCTTTACATTTTTGGATACCCATTTGGCTCAAATAAAGGTTCCAACTCTCATAGTTCAACTATCAGTGCATTTGAAAATCCTAAAAAAATAGGAGCATGCAATTTGACCATCATTTTGGTGACCTAGAAGGTGTGACTTGGCCAGATGAATGTAATCAAGATTTAGAGCATTCCAAAAAAAGAATCAGGTCAAAAGGCCCCACGGTTTGAAAGTTATTGCAATTTTTCAGGTTTTGGAGACCTCCTAAGAATGCTTCAAAGTTAGGTTTGGGGCATTAAATGACCTTGAAAAGGGTCAAAAAATGGGGGACGAGCATAGCTCCTCCATAGGGCTATAGAGCGCTTTGAGAGCTTTCCAAAAATGTAAACGGTTCATCAATCGGAGCTACGGTTCAAAAGTTATGCCTCCCGGAAGTTCAGCTACCGTTTCTAGATTCTTCTAGATTTGCACCGACTTCTAACGCGGCTTCTAGAACCTTCTATTTTGTCGGTGGATGCCTACTAGCACTTTCTAGAATGTACTCCTAGTCCTTAACCCTCCGGGGTCTATTTAAGGAGATTTTTGGCATTGTAAAAGGCAGTTCGGATTGGAGCTTGAGAGGAGGTGCTAAAAGGAGAAATATTCTCTAGATTTATGCTATTGTAAGCCCGCAGGACATGTTTTGAGTTTATTTTCTCTGCACTGTTTGTACCAGCTTATTTTCTCAGTTAATATAATTCCCCCTTTCTATTGTGTCTATTCTGGTTGTTGGGTTGTGTCCCCATCAAGTGGTATCAGAGCAGTTTGCACCAGGACTGTGTGGTTGTGGGTTCGAGTTAGAAGATGCCTCCACGAAGAGAGCATAGCAGAAGGGCCAGAGCTATTGATCCTGAGGAGGTTAGAGCCCTCCAGAGATAGGTACAAGCATTGCAAGAGGAGCTTTGTAGAGGAGCAAATATTGCCGCAGATGACAATAGTGAGGATGACAATGAAGAGGAAGTAATGGAAGTTGACGGGGAAGTTCTGAATCCTGTAGAGGAAAGGCTTTTTAGGGCCCTTACTAGGTTTGGGAAAAGACCTACAATTGAAGTGGGTATATTTTCGAGAAATTTGAAACCAGATGAGTTGATTGATTGGATCAATGAACTGGAAGAATACTTTGAATATGAGGATATAAGGGACTCAGATAGGGTTAAGTTTGCAAAGGCCAAACTAAAAGGCCATGCCAAAATCTGGTGGCAAGAGGTTCAACTGGAAAGACTTAGAAGAGGAAAGGAGAAGATCACAAGATGGAATCGCATGGTGGACAAATTGAAGAAGCAGTTCATTCCTGTGGACTACGAGCTTGATCTGTTTAAGAAGATGCATGGGTTAAAGCAAGCAGGAAGATCAGTCCAAGAATATACAGAGGAGTTTTACCGACTCCTGATTAGAGCAGGGCATGCAGAAGCAAATAAGGAGAAGGTTGCTCATTATATCAGTGGGTTGCGACCTAGCATCCAGGAGGAATTAAGTCTGGTAAGAATGACCAGCGTTGAAGAAGCATACCAGTTTTCCCTACGAGTTGAAGAGAAGTTGAGTAAAAGGTTTGAAGGAAGACAAAGAGGGCGCGGTCAAGGAGGAAGGGGAAGCGGTAGATCATCTGGAGGCCGCAATGAAACTCAAAAGAAAAATGAAGATGAGGGTGCTAGCAGGAACCAGAGGAATGAGGGTTTCAACCGCTCCCATGATCAAGACTTTGGAAATCAAAGAGGAAGAGGTAGAGGACGTGGACAAGGAAGAGGAGGCTTCCGTGGTACCTGTTTCCATTGCAATGAAGAAGGTCATCGTGCCTTTGAATACCCTCAACGACAAGGAAGGACAGATAGGAGAGCTGAGGGCCAAGCTAGGGTTGCTCATGTGGATGAGGATGCACAATCATCACATTCAGAGGATGCAGAAAGAGGAGAGACCTTGGTAAATGAAAGAGTCCTACTAAGTGGGGAGAATGAACCAGGACAACGGAGGAGTTTGTTCCGTACCAGATGCAAGTGTGAGGATAAATGTTGTAATGTGATCATTGATGGTGGTAGCACTGATAACCTAGTATCAGAAGAGATGGTCTCTAAGCTGAAGCTCAAGAGGGAGAAACATCCCCAGCCCTATCGGATTTCTTGGGTAAAAGATGATCATAAGGTCCTAGTAAGTGAACAATGTTTAGTAAAATTCAAAATTGGGAGTTACCATGATGAAGATCTCTGTGATGTTATTTCAATGGATGTTTGCCATCTATTGTTGGGTAGACCATGGCAGTTTGATAGACATGCAATACATGATGGACATGCAAACACATACTCTCTGACAAAGGATGGAGTTCGCCACAAATTGAAGCCCATGAAAAAGGAAGGTGAAAAGGTATGTAGCAGTGCTAGGATTTGTCTTGTTGATGGAAGGAAGTTTTTAGATGGCATGAAACATCAGCGTATGTGCTATGCTTTGATTCCTACGAAAGATAAAGAAGGTAGTAGTGAAATACCGTTTGAAGTTTTAGATTTACTAGGGGAATTTGGAGATATTATCTCTGATAATGTTCCAGATGAATTGCCACCAGTAAGGCAAATTAGTCATCAGATAGATCTGATTCCAGGAGCTAGTTTGCCTAACAAGGCTGCTCACAGGATGACTCCTACTGAAACAGAGGAGCTAAATAGATAGGTTCAGGAGCTGTTGAGGAAGGGCTTGATTCGAGAGAGCCTGAGTCCATGTGCAGTACCTGCAGTACTTGCACCAAAGAAGGATGGAGAGTGGAGGATGTGTACAGATTCTCAAGCTATAAATAGGATAACCATCAAGTACCGATTTCCTTTACCAAGGATGGATGATCTTATGGACTGCTTGAGTGGAGCTCAGTACTTCACAAAGATAGATCTGAAGAGTGGCTATCATCAGATACGGATTTGAGAAGGAGATGAGTGGAAAACAGCCTTCAAAACCAAGGAGGGTCTTTATGAGTGGTTAGTCATGCCGTTTGGATTGACGAACGCCCCAAGCACCTTCATGCGGCTCATGAATGAGGTACTTAAGAAGTTCTTGGGAAAATTTGTTATTGTCTATTTGGATGATATTTTAATTTTCAGCAAGACTTTGGAAAAACATTTACTGCATATTCGTAGTGTCCTTGAAAGGCTAAGGGAAGAGAAACTGTTAATTAATCTAAAGAAGTGTGTCTTTGCAAAAAGGGAGTTAGTGTATTTGGGATTTGTTATATCACCTGAAGGTCTCAAAATGGATCCAGAGAAGGTAAAAGCCATCTTGGAATGGCCTACTCCAAGGTCTGCTACTGAGGTAAGATCATTTCATGGTCTGGTTAGTTTTTACAGGAAGTTTATTAAGAATTTTAGTGGCATATGTGCACCTCTAACTGATACAATAAGAGGGGATAGAAAAGAGTTCAAATGGACTGCAGCAGCTACGAGAAGTTTTGAATTGCTGAAGAAGAAGGTGACTGAACAGCCTATGTTGGCACTTCCAGATTTTAGAAAAGTATTCCAGGTGGATTGTGATGCTAGTGGTAGCGCTATTGGGGCTGTATTAAGCCAAGAAGGTAAGCCTATTGCATATTTTAGTGAAAAATTGAATGATGCAAAGAAGAAGTATTCTGTTTATGATCAAGAGTTCTATGCAATAGTTCAGGCCTTAAAGAAATGGAGGCATTATTTATTGCCAAAGGAATTTGTTTTGTATACTGATCATCAGGCATTACAGTACCTAAATAGCCAAGGTAAATTGAATCAGAGGCATATGAAGTGGGTAGAATTCTTGCAGAGTTATACATTTGTGTTGAAGCATAGAAGTGGAAAATCTAACAGGGTTGCAGATGCATTAAGTAGGAGACAGTTGTTGCTTACAACAATGCAGGTTGAAGTAGTTGGGTTTGAGGAACTCGAGAATTTGTACCCCGAGGATCCTGATTTTGCTGAAGCATGGAAAGCTTGTCAAGAACCTGTTGCTGTAGATAGAACCAAGTGGTTAGACTATTTGATTCAGGATGACATGTTGTTCAAAGGTAGTCAATTGTGCATTCCAAGGAGTTCCATGAGGGAAAATCTGATTAAGGAGAAACACAGTGGAGGGATGGCAGGACATTTTGGTCGGGATAAGACCATTGCCATTCTTAGAGAACATTATTTTTGGCCTCAAATTACACAGGATGTGAAGAAGTTTGTACAGAGTTGCCAGGTTTGTCAAGTTGCCAAGGGGTTTAGTCAAAATACTGGCCTATATCAGCCATTGCCTGTTCCATCAAGGCCATGGGAGGACATAAGTATGGATTTTGTTCTTGGATTTCCAAGGACGCAAAGGGGTAATGACTCAGTATTCGTGGTGGTTGATAGGTTCTCCAAAATGGCACATTTCATTCCATGCCACAAAAATCATGATGCTGTCCATATTGCAGACTTGTTTTTCAAAGAGGTGGTAAGACTACATGGTCTTCCAAGGAGTATAGTTTCTGACAGAGATACTAAATTTGTGGGGTATTTCTGGAGGACATTGTGGAAGAAGTTGAGAATAGACTTGAAATTCAGTTCCACGCATCACCCACAGACTGATGGCCAAACAGAAGTGGTAAATAGAAGTCTGGGCAATTTGCTGAGATGTTTAGTTGGAGATAAGCCCAAGGGATGGGATTTGATTCTACCACAGGCAGAGTTTGCTTATAATAACTTTGTAAATAGGAGTACTGGAAAATCACCATTTAAAATTGTATATGGAAATAGCCCAAGGACTGCACCAAAATTGAGGAAGATAGAACAAGGGGAGAGAACAAGTGCTGAAGCTGAGGAATTTGCTGAACACATCAAGCGTCTACATGAGGAGGTTCAAGCACACATTATCAAGATGAATCAAGAGTATAAAGCTAGGGCTGATGCAAGGAGAAGACATAAGGAATTCCAAGTAGGGGATCTAGTCATGGTGCACTTACGAAAAGAAAGATTTCTAGTTGGTACTTACAACAAGCTGAAAATGAAGAAATTTGGCCCCTGCAAAGTTTTGAAGAAACATAACTCAGGAAATGCATATGAAGTGGAGCTGCCAGATGGTATTCACATTTCTCCCATTTTCAACATTGCAGATTTGACAGAGTATCATGATGATGGTGCTGATGAGGAGCTGGTTTTAGAGCCATGCCCAATTCCTGCTTCTAAGAAGGAGGAGATAGAAGACATTCTAGATCATCGTGTGGGTAGGAGTACCAGAAACAGGCAGTATGAAGAGTATTTGGTCAAATGGAAGGGATGACCGATCGAAGACTCAACTTGGATTTCAGCAGCTGAGGTTTCCCATTTGGGATTTCCTCTACCATCCATAAAGTGACAGGGTCACTTTTCAATCTACCCTGGGTGTCTGATGCAGGAGCATCTAGAGGTATAAGGGCAATCCTGTGTCACCCAAAAAAATGTACTTAGACTTAGTTTTTGTTTTATGTCTTTACATTTTTGGATACCCATTTGGCTCAAATAAAGGTTCCAACTCTCATAGTTCAACTATCAGTGCATTTGAAAATCTTGAAAAAATAGGAGCATGCAATTTGACCATCATTTTGGTGACCTAGAAGGTGTGACTTGGCCAGATGAATGTAATCAAGATTTAGAGCATTCCAGAAAAAGAATCAGGTCAAAAGGTCCCACGGTTTGAAAGTTATTGCAATTTTTTGGGTTTTGGAGACCTCCTAAGAATTCTTCAAAGTTAGGTTTGGGGCATTAAATGACCTCGAAAAGGGTCAAAAAATGGGGGACAAGCAAGGCTCGTACATAGGGCTATAGAGCGCTTCGAGAGCTTTCCGAAAATGTAAACGGTTCGTCAATCGGAGCTACGGTTCAAAAGTTATGCCTCCCGAAAGTTCGGCTACCGTTTCTGGATTCTTCTAGATTTGCACCGACTTCTAACACGGCTTCTAGAACCTTCTATTTTGTCGGTGGATGCCTACTAGCACTTTCTAGAATGTACTCCTAGTCCTTAACCCTCCGGGGTCTATTTAAGGAGATTTTTGGCATTGTAAAAGGCAGTTCGGATTGGAGCTTGAGAGGAGGTGCTAAAAGGAGAAATATTCTCCAGATTTATGCTATTGTAAGCCCGCAGGGCATGTTTTGAGTTTATTTTCTCTACACTGTTTGTACCAGCTTATTTTCTCAGTTAATATAATTCCCCCTTTCTATTGTGTCTATTCTGGTTGTTGGGTTGTGTCCCCATCAGGAAGGGATGAATCATAAAATGATCCCTATATGTAAGAGTCATTCCCTCTCCACCTCTAAGGTGAAGTGAGCATAGGTGCAATACTCTTGTGATATATCTTGTGGTTGGTCATACTATCACCACACACATGTATGTGGAAATATCTTGATCAACTTGATTGAGAGACCAATCATTAGTCAAGAGGTAAACATATGAGCAAGCTCCACTTATATGTCATCCCATGCCTTTGTCTCTCTCCGTGACCTCCATAATACTGCTATCAAGTCATCTTGCTATCCTCACCACTATTCAATCTTCCCCAGAGCTATCTAGGTCATTTTCCCTCAATATTTTCATATACATGGCTCATGGTTATGCCTCATGTCAATGTAGATAGGCTTCATGATTGGCAAGTTCTCCAATGCCCATACCTGAAGAATGTAAACTCTAGCTACCATGCTCTTCTCTCAGTATACCACCTCATGCATCCTATGG
Organism: Cupressus sempervirens; assembly: GCA_028749045.1. Classification (NCBI taxonomy): domain Eukaryota; kingdom Viridiplantae; phylum Streptophyta; class Pinopsida; order Cupressales; family Cupressaceae; genus Cupressus; species Cupressus sempervirens. The sequence continues at coordinate 312,031,806 of CM053788.1, forward strand.
TACATGTGGGCTAGCATACACTGACCCCATCCAAACCATGTTGGATCCACCAAAATCCTCTACAGAATTTGACCCCAACAACACTCCAACCTATGTTGGCCTCTATCAAGTATCAAGAAGAAACTCGGGACTATGAAAAGTATCACTGCCAATCTATGAGTGGGACCATATGTCTGCACTAACTCCTCCCATGTGGTGGTTTTTCCCATGATGAGATCCTCCTAGAAGATGGCCTACAATACCAATGTACCCAATCTCACTTGAGTATCATACTGAAGTCATGGCCTATGGAAGGGTATCCATAGAATCTAATAGATGTCCTCTAGTGTGATGGTCATCTCTCCCAATGACAAATGAAAAGTGTTCATCTCTAAATGGAAATACTCAACAAGTAATATGAGTAATCCTTGATTCACCCTAAGATTAGGGATATCACATGATGAGATAATTTAAGGGAATTTATATGTACCAACTCTATGGTATCTAGCTGGAAAATTAATGCCCCAATGGGAGGATGGTGTGATCTGAATGCAACATCTGGAAAGTTAACCTAGAAACACAAAAATGACATGAACACGATCAGTTTTTGACATGTGAAACATTATACTATTCCTAAATGTACTACAACATAATGAAGGCATGCAACATTGACTGGAAAATGTGTGAAAGAATGGCTAGAAAAATCAAGTTTTTGAATTTTTTTGTTGCAAACAACACTATATTTTCACATGAGATTTCACTTTCTTGTGAGAGATTTCACTTCTTCGTGCAAAATTTAACTTTTTTGCATAATAAACTTAACTAATGCAAGCAAAAAAATGAGAATTAGGGTTTTTCATGTGAGAGATGGGTACCTCCTACATGAGGAAACTCAAAACCCTACAAGAGAAAGTAACCTAGTGGTACTTCCACATGTGAGAAAGACTATAGCCTCATGCAGAACATTGGGTTTTTGCATGAGACCCAACAACAAAAATATTTAAAATGACCAAAAATATGAAAAACTTGACTAAAATGCATAAAAATTTCAATGCAAAGGAGGATAATCAACTGCTCATTGGACGCTTATAATCTGTTGGTTGACTATGTTGCCTCAAATGCTCAAATCGATGATTATGCATGGGGACCACCATTTTTTTCCTCAGAGCTCTTTTCTTCACAAAAGAAAAAAAGGCACAAATAAATTGAAAATAACCTTTTAGGCCCTTATATAGGTTTTGCCTAATTTTTCAAAGTTCTCCAATTGACATGAAAATCAACCCCTTGGCTAATTTGGCTACTTGAAACTCATTTTAGGATCAAATTTAGAATCTGTCACACTTAAATATCTCAAATTCACACTTAAAATTTTTAGGACTAACACAATTGAACACTTGTGTAGTCCATTTTTTCTAATACTTTGCAAATCTTGGAACATTTTCAAAACATATTTTTTCAAATTCTCCAAAAAAGAAGAAGAAGTAAACTCTAGTCAACTTTGGTCAACCAAAGTTAAACCTTGTCTTTTGGACCTCAAAATCACTCTGATTCAACTCCAAATGTTTTCCATACTCTTTTGATCTATCCTACATTCTTCTTAATCTTGAATCACTTCACTATCTTCCAATCTATGGCTTCAAATCAATCTAAACATTATGTCCTCATTGTTAGGAGCATCTCATCACTTGGGGCATCTTTTTCCCCCAATCTAACATCATATGCCATCTATCTCATCTTTTGATTAGTTGATGACATTCATAACAATCCATATCATTGTTCAATGGATAAGTATTAGGGCATTCTAACCCTAGATCGTAAGGATCAAGCCTTGTTTTGAGGATGATTCTATGACTCATGATTAGGTCTTTTTATCTTTTATGGACTAGTATTTAGGTGTTCTATGTGGACTATAGAGGATTAAACTTTGTTTTTGAGATAATCCTAATTCTTGCTGAGAATAAAGCTTTGTTATGGAGATAATTCTAAACTATCACTTTCAATCACTATTTAATGGACATGTATTAGGGCAATCTAACCTTGACTCTTGAGGATTAAGCCTCATCTAGGGATGATTCTATGAATTGTGATTAATCTTGTCATCTTCTAATGGATAGGTATTAGGGAAATCTAACCTTGACTACTAAGAATTAAGTTTCATTCTGGAAACAATTCTATGAAGTTTGATAATCTTTGTTCTTTCATATCAATATCTAGGTGTTCTATCTAGATTTCCTAAGGATAAGCTTCATTCTGGAGATAACCTTAAAAAGCTCATCAATTGGTTTTCATATCATCAATCTTGGAACAAATCTCATGTCTTGATCTATATTCTCAGACTTTTGATTTCTTTTAATCAACGTGTTGCTTGCACATTTATTCAAACAGGGGCAAATGTAATACCCCTAAATTGGCACATTAGTGTGCTAAACCAATTTCCATCTATTGATCTTACCTAAAGTCCTATTGTACTAGGCAATTCTAGTTCTGATAATCTCTACTTGACCTCAGTGTCAAATGCAAAAAATTCTTAATTTGCATTAATTACATACCTCTATTTAATTCCTAAGTATTGACTCAAATTAGCTAAATTAAACCTATTAATCAACTTAATTTAATTATAAGTCTTACTGATTTAATTAAATTGAATTCACTCTTTAGCTAATATACATGAGGAATTAAATGCATTTGATTTAATTAAATATCCTCATTCTAATGAATGAATTTAATTATTCAATTAATTAGATTATTCATTTATGAGGTCATATTTAACCTTTTAAATCAAATATATTCTATTATTCTCTCTCTCTTTAGTTCATAATTGGAAACACTAAGTGGACTAGAATTAGTAAAGGAATTAAGTCAATTAACTCCTTATCAAACTTAGAAATGATTAGTTAACTTCCTTTTCACAAGAGAATTTTCTATTCTAACTAAATCTAATCTTCAATCTTGACCATTTGTTCTATTTGATCTCGACCATTGACCAAATTCTTGGATTTTATTTAAGAAACCTTCAATCTCTCATTTAAGATGATGCACATGAAAGGTATCAAACTAACGCCAAATTGTTCACTCACATATTTGCATTCACAACTACATTCACTTTCATATTGCTTTCTCATATAGGTTATAATGCATATAGCTAGATTAATTTCTTTATTTACTTCTTAGATTAACATGTTCACCATCTAGTTTAATCTTTCATTTCATATAGATTCAAATCCTTCATACTAGTGGTCTAGTTTTTGATCTCTCAACTTTGAGAGTGGACAAAAAAATCCATCTTGTTAGAAGGCAATGCATCAACTTGTTGGATCATTTCAGATGAACAATCCCATATTCATTTTAGGTAGTTTCTATCATGTAAGGATCATGTTGAAGTGTGTGGTTAATTCAAAGGCCCATAATTATCACATACACTAAGGTGGTGGCATTAAGGCTTGCTAACTAGAATGGTTATTCCAATTATAAGGTTGTTGCCACTCTTGTTGAGGCTATTGCCAACCTTGCTAAGGCTGTTACCAACCTTTTTGGGGTTGTCATCAACCTTTCTGTGGTTGTTGCCAACCTTGCTAGGGTTGTTTCCATCCTTGTTGAGGTTGTTTCCAATTATTATACCCACTAAAACCAATATTCTAATGATTTTTCCATTGAATAATATTATTATAATTTTGGAGAGGATCTTGTGGCATACCTGGTCTTTTGGCCCATGGCCTCCATTGAGAAATGTAGAGCACCTCTCCATTTTCATCGATGGCTTTAAACTTACTAGGCATTGGTTGTGACTCCAAGCTTGCAATAGATTTGCATTTGCAATTCCTTTTCTTCTCTTTGTAATGTGGATAGTATTCAACTAAAATGGCATTAGCTTCATCTTTCTTCATTCTTGCATGCATGGTGTCCAACTATGTAGCTACATCATTAATGATGTCTTGTTTGAAATTAGACAACATGTTTGAAAACTCCACCTTAGACACACTAGAGACATTAGACTTATGAGGTAGTTATGTTAGTCCTCTACCTTTCTTTATAGTAGCTCTAGAATAGTTGAAGATATCTTCAATGGCATTCCAAATCTTGTGAATAATATCACCACCTGCCATAAGATCCAAAGCTTCAATGCTGCCATCATTTGCACCTCTTAGAAAAAGATTTTTCTGAGACTCCTCATTCAATTGACGTTCTATATTGTACTATAGGTTGAACATGAACCTTGAGACATAGTCCTCCAAGGTTTCTTCTTCCTTTTGGGACATTTTGAAAATATTGTTTTCTTTCAAATCTCTTCCCCTACAATATTTTTTATATTTTGAAATGAATAAATTTCTCATTGTAGGCCAATCTACTACAATATTGGCACCCAACCCCATGAACCATCTCAGAGAAACTTCCTTTAGAGTGGATGGAAACAACTTCAACTTGTGGGTATCAATTTTATAGTTGTAACTCCTACAAAGGATGTCAAACTCAAAGAGGAATGTCTCAGGGTCTTCTATGATAACATCATATAATTTAGGTAATGCAGTAGAAGGTATGTTCTTTAAATTTTGGTTACCTTGCTAAGTGGGAATAGGGAAAGGAAAGGTAGGTTGGGCCATCCTTGGAGGAGGTCCTAGCTATTGTGGCTAATAAATAATAAGGGCAAGTAGATTATCTTGATACTCTAGGTCAGCAAAAATGTCATTCAGATGGAATGATTCTTCAGAGGATGGAGATGAAGGTAATTATTCATATGCATCAGCAAATATGTTCTCAAATGGTTCTTCTTCTTGTATGTTCTTGACTTTAGGTTCCTAAGGCTTTGGGTTAAAAAACTCAAATGATTTATCCCAAATCATGCAAAGAAGGAATCTTCTAATATGATCTCTTCTTCTATTCATGCAAAATAATGTAGAATTTAACATAATGACTTCAGGGTTGAACTAGATTGACACCTCCCACAAAAATGGTGCAAAAAATGATTGGTCAGTATAATACCTTAGTAATGAAGGATTGGACATCCTTTTACAATTATTCTATAGTTAAAAAACATTAGATTTATTACTTAAAATAACATACTAAACTCATTTGATTTATCAATCCTTAAAGGAAATCTTGAAATGGTGACTGCAAAGTATATGCTCTAGTTCATCTTTAAAGTCATTACAACTAAAGAAAATATGATTTCTAAAGAAATCTATACTAGGAATAGAATTAAAAACTTAGCTTAGAACTTAAGGTAATGCTGCAAACAATAAACCTAGTTGCACACGTATGTTGCAGGAAAAAACCAATAGTTCTATTACCATGTGGTTGCAAGATAAATAGAGTATAACTACTTTAATAATGCTTAAGTCTAATTTCTACTTAATCATGAGCTAAGTTCACCTTTCATGTGGGTACCCATGAAAGAGTGACTAAATTGGAGACTCAAAGACTAAGATCTAAAAATATCATTCATTCATTCATGAAAACATAAGTACAAGTAAAGATAACAAAGTTATATTCAATTCTTTGTTGGATTACAAAAAGGATTTCCTAAACATTTCCATATGTGAAATCACAAACTCCTGCTTATTTATAGATCTAGAAACCAAAACTACTAAGAACTAGAATCCTCCCATTCAGGAATAAAACAACTTTCAGTTATAAGAGAAATAAAAACATTTTTAATGTAGTAGTAAATTACATTCAAATACATAGAAATATAGGAACACGTGACCACTAGATTTCCTCCAAAAATAGCCACTGAATGAATTGACTTAGTCTACAACAACAACCACCACTGACTAGAAATAATGGAACTATTATAAATCTTGAAAGCATTTTATTGTCTTGATGATTCCACTTCAATGCTAAGTCCTCTTTTCCTGCAGACTTATCCTTTTCTACAAGAGATTAGTGCACACAAAAATTTAAATGCATACTAAAGATAAAGATACATAATAAGTTTTCCTAATTTCACATTATCCTCATCACATGGCTATAGGAATTCTACCCCATTAATGTAGAATAAAAAGAATACTAGATTCTAACATACATAATCACATAATCTATATATATTCAGCATATTCCTTTAGTCTTAAAAGTATCAAATACACACATAAGCATAGCATAAAAACATAGAGAGTTTGTATACTATTTATGACAAACTCATGGAATATCAAGTCTTAAACCAGATAACCATAAATTGGGCTCATCAAGAGAGATAGACAAAGGAGGGACTATTATCTTAGAGGGAGACAATTTTATTTGGATTGTATGGTAACAAAGTGAGATACATTTGATACATTGAGATACTACTAAAAGTGAGATGTAGAGATGTTGCCATCAATGTCAAAGAGGGAGATTGTTGGAAATTTACAATTGGAACAATTGTTGTTTTGTCATTAATGTCAAGTATATTGATAAGACATATTGATGTCTAATCTAAATGTCATATCTATTTGATTGATGAAGAGGATTTGAGAAATTTCTCATAACAAAAGAACCTAGAGGAAAGGTTGAGTTATGAAAAGGAAACTACAATGGACATTTGATTAATTAGACTTTGATGAAACAAAGTGATTGTTTATATCAAGGAATTTAAGCTAAGTTGAGTAATAGAGTAAATGGTTAAGGAATGTCGAGTGATACTAGTGTCAACTGAGCCACAATAAGTGCCGAGAAAATCTAGTGTTGATCGAGGACTAGTATAGACCAAGAAAATTAGTTAGTGCTGACCCATAAATTTTACAGCAACCAAGTGTTAAGTGATGACCAAGTATTAGAACTTAGTAATTTGTGAGTAACGCCATTGAAGATGAATTTAGGAAATCATGATTCCCATCTGACTTAGTTGATTTCTTGAGAGATGTAAACCATGTTGAAGATAAGATTGATGAGTTGGATCATTAAATTCAAGGCAAGGATTAGGTAAAGACATAAAAGATGGATTCCAAAGAAGTTTCTAGAGAAAGATAAAGAAGATGGACATATGAATCATGTTGAACTTGATTGTAGACCTTAAGATCTATGGTGAACATGGAAAATAGTAAAGAGAGAATTACCTATATAAAGAGGTAAAGTTTCTAATGAGTAAGTGCCTATGCAAGTGCAAGTGTGGTGCATATGAGAGAGAGGCATACAGAGAAAGGTGAATCGTAGATTCACAAGTGTGAGAGTGAATGTGAAGCTAAAGGAGATTGCTTATGAAGATACTACTAATATTGATAAGTGAATTCTAGGCAAGAAGGATTAAGTGTTGTTGAAGGGGGAAGACTAATTTCTTGAAGGGTTGTTGAGAAAATCAATAACATAGATGATAGTGGAGAGCTTATCAGTGAATCAACACATGAACCCAACAAAGATCTAAACTTCCAAAGTGAGTTGTAATCATACATATCAAAACCATTTTTTTTCTAATCATTATAAATACTTTCTATTGAAATCCTTTTAATAGAGATTGACCTAATAGTCATTTGAAGGATTTAACAGTCTATGTAAATCCTTTCACAAGGTGACATTCTAAATGGAATGATCAAAGTCCTCTAACAAGGCCACTCCTAATAGGGTGATTAAATCCTCTAATTAGGTCACATTTAATAGTGTGTATTTAACCTTTAATAGGGTTGGCTCCTAATAGAGATCACTTTGAAAGAGTGAAAAAGTGGTGACATGTTGCTAGTGGTTTTATCCAAATTGGTTTTCCATGTAACATTTTTGTGTCAAATTTGTGTTGAATTCTTTACATGTTTTACATTTTATATTCAAAAAAGTATGATATGTTTGAGATTGTAAGGTTATCATTATAATAGAGATCAAGTGATGGGGACACAACCCAAGAACAGAATGGACACAATAGAAAAGGGAAATTGTATTGACTAAGAAAATAAGCTAGTACAAATAGTACAGAGAAAATAAATTTCAAAACACGCACTAAGGGCTTACAATAGCATAAATCTGGAGATAATTTCTCCTTTCAGTACCTCCTCTCAAACTCCACTCCGAACTGCCTTTTACAATGCTAGAAATCTCCTTAAATAGACCCCAGAGGGTTAAGGATTGGGAGTACATTCTAGAAAGTTCTAATAGGAATCCACCAAACAAATAGAAGGTTCTAGAAGCTGTGTTAGAAGTTGGTACAAATCTAGAAGAATCCAGAAACGGTAACCGAACTTCCAGGAGGCATAACTTTTGAACCATAGCTCCGATTGATGAACCGTTTACATTTTCGAAAAGCTCTCGAAGCGCTCTATAGCCCTATGGACAAGCTTTTCTTGTACCCCATTTTTTTGGCCCTTTTTGAGGTCATTTAATGCCCCTAACCTGAATTTGAAGCATTCTTAGGAGGTCTCCAAAACTCAAAAAATTGCAATAACTTTCAAACCGTGGGGCCTTTTGACCTGATTCTTTTTCTGGAATGCTCTAAATCACAATTATATTCATCTGGCCAATTTACACCTTCTAGGTCACCAAAATGATGGCCAAATTGCATGCTCCTATTTTTTTTTGAGATTTTCTAGCACACTGATAGCTGAATTGTGAGAGTTGGAACCTTTATTTGACCCAAATGGGTATCCAAAAATGAAAAGACATGAAACAGAAACTAAGTCTAAGTACATTTTTTTGGGTGATATAGGATTGCCCTTATACCTCTGGATGCTCCTACATCAGACACCTAGGGTAGATTGAAAAGTGACCCTATCACTTTATGAATGGTAGAGGAAATCCCAAATGGGAAACCTCAGTTGTTGAAATCCAAGTTGAGTCCTTGATCGACCGTCCTTTCCACTTTACCAAATACTCTTCATACTGCCTGTTTCTGGTACTCCTACCCACACGATGATCTAGAATGTATTCTATCTCCTCCTTCTTAAAAGCAAGAATCAGACATGGCTCTAACACCAGCTCCTCATCTGCACCATCATCATGATACTCTGTTAAATCTGCAATGTTGAAAATGGGAGAAATCTGAATACCATCTGGCAGCTCCACCTCATATGCATTTCCTGAGTCATGTTCCTTCAAAATTTTGCAGGGGCCAAATTTCTTCATTTTTAGCTTGTTGTAAGTACCGGCTGGAAATCTTTCTTTTCGTAATTGCACCATGACTAGATCTCCTACTAGAAATTCCTTATGTCTTCTCCTTTGATCAGCCCTAGCTTTATACTCTTGATTCATCTTGGTAATGTGTGCTTGAACCTCCTCATGTAGACACTTGATATGTTTAGCAAATTCTTTCGCTTTAGCACTTGTCCTCTCCCCTTGCTCTATCTTCCTCAGCTCTAGTGCAGTCCTTGGGCTATTCCCATATACAATTTGGAATGGTGATTTTCCTATACTCCTATTTATAGAGTTATTGTAAGCAAACTCTTCTTGTGGTAGAATCAAATCCCATCCCTTGGGCTTATCCCCAACTAAACATCTCAACAAATTGTCCAGACTTCTGTTTACCACTTCTATTTTGCCATCAGTTTGTGGGTGATGCATGGAATTGAATTTCAAGTCAGTTCTTAACTTTTTCCACAATGTCCTCCAGAAATACCCCACAAATTTAGTATCTCTGTCAGAAACAATGCTCCTTGGAAGACCATGTAGTCTTACCACCTCTTTGAAAAACAAGTCTGCAATATGGACAACATCATGAGTTTTGTGACATGGAATGAAATGTGCCATTTTGGACAACCTATCAACCACCACAAATACTAAGTCATTACCCCTTTGTGTCCTTGGCAATCTAAGAACAAAATCCATACTTATGTCCTCCCATGGCCTTGATGGAATAGGCAATGGCTGATATAGGCCATTATTGTGACTAAACCCCTTGGCAACTTGACAAACCTGGCAACTTTGTACAAAATTTGAGGCCAAAAATAATGTTCTCTAAGAATGGCAATGGTCTTATCTCGACCAAAATGTCCTGCCATCCCTCCACTATGTTTCTCCTTAATCAAAATTTCCCTCATGGAACTCCTTGGAATGCACAATTGACTACCCTTGAACAACATGCCATCCTGAATTAGATAGTCTAACCACTTGGTTCTATCTACAGCAATAGGTTCTTTACAAGCTTTCCATGCTTCAACAAAATCAGGATCCTCAGGGTACAAATTCTTGAGTTCATAAAACCCAACTACTTCAACCTGCATTATTGTAAGCAACAACTGTCTCCTACTTAGTGCATCTACAACCCTATTAGATTTTCCACTTTTATGCTTCAACACAAATGTATAGCTCTATAAGAACTCTACCCACTTCATATGCCTTCGATTCAATCTACCTTGGCTATTTAGCTACTGTAATGCCTGATGATTAGTATACAAAACAAATTCCTTTGGCAATAAATAATGCCTCCATTTCTTTAAGGCCTAAACTATTGCATAGAACTCTTGATCATAAACAGAATTCTTTTTCTTTGCATCGTTCAAATTTTCACTAAAATATGCAATAGGTTTACCTTCTTGGCTTAATATAGCCCCAATAGCGCTACCACTGGCATCACAATCTACTTGGAAAACCTTTCTATAATCTAGAAGTGCTAACATAGGCTGTTCTGTTACCTTCTTCTTCAGCAATTCAAAACTTCTCGCAGCTGCCACAGTCCATTTGAACTCTTTTCTATCCTCTCTTATTGTATCAGTTAGGGGTGCACATATGCCACTGAAATTCTTAATAAACTTCCTATAAAAACTAACTAGACCATGAAATGATCTTACCTCAGTAGTGGACCTTGGAGTAGGCCATTCCAAGATGGCTTTTACTTTCTCTGGATCCATTTTGAGACCTTCAGGTGATATAACAAACCCCAAATAGACTAACTCCCTTTTTGCAAAGTTACACTTCTTCAGATTAATTAATAGTTTCTCTTCCCTTAGCTTTTCAAGGACACTACGAATATGCAATAAATGTTCTTCCAAAGTCTTGCTGAAAATTAAAATATCATCCAAATAGACAATAACAAATTTTCCCAAGAACTTCTTAAGTACCTCATTCATGAGCCGCATGAAGGTGCTTGGGGTGTTCGTCAATCCAAAGGGCATGACTAACCACTCATAAAGACCCTCCTTGGTCTTGAAGGTTGTTTTCCACTCATCTCCTTCTCAAATCCATATTTGGTGATAACCATTCTTCAGATCTATCTTTCTGAAGTACTGAGCTCCACTCAAGCAGTCCATAATACCATCCATCCTTGGCAAAGGAAATCGGTACTTGATGGTGATCCTATTTATAGCTCAAGAATCTGTACACATCCTCCACTCTCCATCCTTCTTTGGTGCGAGTACTGCAGGTACTGCACATGGACTTAGGCTCTCTCGAATCTGTAGACACCTAAAAATCCTTTAGAAAATAAAGTATTTTTATTTTCTGAAAAAGTCCTGATGACATCATCATTAATTAATTAATTAATTATTTAATTAATTAATTAATTTTTATACCATTAAATCCCTTTATCTTAATTAAAAATATTTAATTAAGGAATCCCTCCCAAAAATGTTTAAATCTTATTTAAACATTATTTCCTTATTTATTAATTATTTAATTAATAAATTGACCAAAAATCCTAAAATAAATAAAAAATTTATTTTTTGCCCAAAAATTGGCCAATTTCCTTATGACCAATAACCTCTTCCAAAATCTTCTAATCCTTCTTTAATTTCGATTAAAGGCTAATCTCATCATTTCCTACCCCTAACCCCAACTCAAAATATTTAATTAAAATTAAATATTAATCCTCATGTTTATTAAAAAAGTTTTAATAAATATCTCCTCAACCCAAACCCTTGAAATAAATAAAACTTTATTTATTTCCTAAAAATCTAATTTATCCTCACCCTAAGAAGTTCTAGACTCTTCTAGAAAGTCTTCATCCTCATCCTAGGAAATTCTAGACTATTCTAGAAAGTCTTTATCCTCATCCAAAATCTAGACTCTTCTAGAAGATGTCTTTAAACCTAATCCTAATCCCCTCCTAACCTTGTCACATTCCCTAAACATGGGTTAAAACTTACTAACCCAAGCCAAAGTTAACAAATATCTCTTCCTTCACCCACCCTCATTAAATGCCATCCACTTGCCTATCCCTAAGCTAATCCTAAACCATCCTAATCCATCCTCTAATCATTTGCACAAGCCTAAGCAAGCTTAAAACCTTCCTAATCAAGTCCAAGTCGAATTTGCTCTCATCACCCTCAAAATATCTCAACCATAAAACTTTATGAAGTCCACTAGGTCATAAATGACTCTTACAAGCCCTTTTATTGCTCTTACAAGTCATTATGAGGGTCTTTATGAAGATTTTATCTCTTGAGCCTCCTTTGTTGACTCATCCTTTCCCTTTCCTCCATCCTCTCACCATGTGACATGTGTCACTCCTTGATTGGCTATAAGGAAGCACAATCCATGTGCTCTCCTCTCATGCAATCTGAGCCTTCCATAAGCTTTTTCCCATCCTTGCATCTTAGCCCTCAATCCCTCAAGCCCTTTGCCTATTTAAGGAATCCTCTCCCAAGCCATTTTAACACAATCCATGAAGTAAAGTCATAATGCCATTTTGAGAAGCCATTTTACATCAAAACCATACACTCACACCCAAATTCCAACTCCATTTGAAGCCCTTTTTGAAGCATAAAGCTTGAGCATACATCCTATCTATTTAGACAAAGCTACTCAACAAGAGAGCTTCTTATTGAGAGAGCCCATTAATGGCTCATATTCTCAATTAAGAGCTCATCTTAGTCTATCTTGAAGTTTATGAATTTTGTTTAGTTTTTAGAAGCTTTATTTAAATTTGGTTTCCATTAGCATACTAACATTTTCTCATATACAGAATCAAGCCCTTCCTCAACAACTTCCTAGTAAATCTGAAACTTCAACTGGTATTTCACTACTACCTTCTTTATCTTTCCTAGGAATCAAAGCATAGCACATATGCTGATGTTTCATGCCATCTAAAAACTTCCTTTCATCAACAAGACAAATCCTAGCACTGCTACATACCTTTTCCCCTTCCTTTTTCATGGGCTTCAATTTGTGGTGAACTCCATCCTTTGTCAGAGAGTATGTGTTTGCATGTCCATCATGTACTGCATGTCTATCAAACTGCCATGGTCTACCCAACAATAGATGGCAAACATCCATCGAAATAATATCACAGAGAACTTCATCATGGTAACTCCCAATTTTGAATTTCACTAAACATTGTTCACTTACTAGGACCTTATGATCATCTTTTACCCAAGCAATTCGATAGGGCTGGGGATGTTTCTCCCTCTTGAGCTTTAGCTTAGAGACCATATCTTCTGATACCAAGTTATCAGTGCTACCACCATCAATGATCACGTCACAACATTTATCCTCACACTTGCATCTGGTACAGAACAAACTCCTCCGTTGTCCTGCAGGTTCAATCTCACCACTTAATAGGACTCTTTCATTTACCAAGGTCTTTCCTCTTTTTGAATCTTCTGAATGTGATGATTGTGCATCCTCATCCACATGAGCAACCCTAGCTTGGCCCTTAGCTCTCCTATCTATCCTTCCTTGTCATTGAGGGCATTCAAAGGCACGATAACCTTCTTCATTGCAATGGAAATAGGTACCATGGAAGCCTCCTCTTCCTTGTCCACGTCCTCTACCTCTTTCTCTCTGATTTCCAAAGTCTTGGTCATGGGAGTGGTTGAAACCCTCATTCCTCTGGTTCCTGATAGTACCCTCATCTTCATTTTCTTTTGGGTTTCATTGCAGCCTCCAAATGACCTACCGCTTCTCCTTCCTCCTTGACCATGACCTCTTTGTCTTCCTTCAAACCTTTTATTCAGCTTCTCTTCAATTCATAGGGCAAATTGGTATGCCTCTTCAACGCTGGTCATTCTTACCAGACTTAATTCCTCCTGGATGCTAGGTCGCAACCCACTGATATAACAAGCAACCTTCTCCTTATTTGCTTCTGCATGCCCCACTCTAATCAAGAGTTGGTAAAACTCCTCTGTATATTCTTGGACTGATCTTCCTACTTGCTTTAACCCATGCATCTTCTTAAACAAATCAAGCTCATAGTCCACAGGAATGAACTGCTTCTTCAATTTGTCCACCATGCGATCCCATCTTGTGATTTTCTCCTTTCCTCTTCTGTTTCTTTTCAATTAAACCTCTTGCCACCAGATTTTGGCATGGCCTTTCAGTTTGGCCTTTGCAAACTTAACCCTATCTGGGTCCCTTAAATCCTCATACTTAAAGTATTCTTCCAGTTCATTGATCCAATCGATCAACTCATCTGGTTTCAGATTTCCTGAAAATACACCCACTTCAATTGTGGGTCTTTTCCCAAACTTAGTAATGGCCCTAAAAAGCCTTTCCTCTACATGATTCAAAACTTCCCCGTCAAATTCCCCTTCTGGTTCCATTACTTCTTCTTCATTGTCATCCTCACTGTCATCACCTATGAAAACATTTGCTCCTCTTGCAATGCTTGCACCTACCTTTGGAGGGCTCTAACCTCCTTAGGATTAATAGCTCTGGCCCTTCCACCATGCTCTCTTTGTGGAGGCATCTTCTTAACTCAAACCCACAACCACACAGTCCTGGTGCAAACTGCCTCACAGTCAGCACTCTATCTACACACTCAGGAAAACTAGCTCTGATACCACTTAATGCGGACACAACCCAAGAACAGAATAGACACAATAGAAAAGAGAAATTATATTGACTGAGAAAATAAGCTAGTACAAATAGTACAGAGAAAATAAATTTCAAAACATGCCCTAAGGGCTTACAATAGCATAAATCTGGAGATAATTTCTCCTTTCAGTACCTCCTCTCAAACTCCACTCCAAACTGCCTTTTACAATGCTGGAAATCTCCTTAAATAGACCCTGGAGGGTTAAGGACTAGGAGTACATTCTAGAAAGTGCTAGTAGGCATCCAACAACCAAATAGAAGGTTCTAGAAGCTGCGTTAGAAGTCGGTGCAAATCTAGAAGAATCTAGAAATGGTAATCAAACTTTCAGGAGGCATAACTTTTGAACCGTAGCTCTGATTGATGAACTGTTTACATTTTCAGAAAGCTCTCAAAGTGCTCTATAGCCTTGTGGACAAGCTTTTCTCATCCCCCATTTTTTGGCCCTTTTTGAGGTCATTTAATGCCTCTAACCTGACTTTGAAGCATTCTTAGGAGGTCTCCAAAACCCAAAAAACTGCAATAACTTTCAAGTCGTGGGGCCTTTTGACCTGATTCTTTTTCTAGAATGCTCTAAATCACAATTACATTTATCTAGCCAATTTACACCTTCTAGGTCACCAAAATGATGGCCAAATTGCATGCTCCTTTTGTTTTTTTGGGATTTTCTAGCACACTGATAGCTGAACTGTGAGAGTTGGAACCTTTATTTGACCCAAATAGGTATCCAAAAATGAAAAGACATGAAACAGAAACTAAGTCTAAGTACATTTTTTTGGGTGACACGGGATTTCCCTTATACCTCTAGATGCTCCTGCATCATCAAGCAACAATAGGATAAGTAGAATAGTAAGAGTTTTATGTTTAATTGTTCAAATGGCACTTAAGGGCCTTGAACAAGTGATTCATATTCCCTCCCTCTTAGTTTTCTAAACATTTCTAATACCTTAGATGTCAATGCAAACTTTACTAATCATGCAATATTTTCCAACTCAGTTAACACTAAAATATTATTGTTTCTTAGTTCACAAAGAAATATTAAGATTATTAATCTATTATAACCTTTAGTAACTTAGCTACTAACACATAAAGCATAAAGAAAATAACACAAACATAGATGAAACATAGATTTAATGTGGGAACCCAATTTGGAAAAATCACCTTGGAACTAGTTATAATATTTTTTACTCTTCTAAAGTGAGCCATGCTAGGAGCCAACCCTATTAAAGGTTACAAAACATATTGTTAAGTATGACCCTATTAGAGGATTTAGATCATCCTATTAGAATTGGTCTAGTTAGAGGTCTTCAAACACTTCACTCTTGAAATTTCACCTTGTTAGAGGATTTAGAAAAATGATTGTTAAGTCAACTCTATTAAGAGATTTCTTTTCTACAAAAATGGTTAGAAAGTAATAGCAATTTGACCTTATTGAAGAAGCAACTAAGTTTGCAAATTCATATCTCTATTTTGGCTTGACTTCTAGATCCTTTTTTATCAAATTTTCTTTGAAGTTTGTCTTCTACACTTTTCTACTCTTCATTTTCCTTCACTCACATATCCATGTTATTTCATATTCCACTTGTACACTTTATCCTCACAACTTGACCTTTCTTATATATCATAAGCTAGTACAAATCATCTTGAATACCCTTCCAAAACAAAAATAAACATCAAAATAGTCAAGCACAATCAATTAAAATATTTGACAAATGCATTCTATTGTCACTTGATCAACACTATGATTGAATGCTCGGTTAATACTATGATTGAATGTTTGGTTAACACTGTGACTCCTTTGATGCCTAACCACTTGGTCTATACTACAAGAAAGAATCCCTTTATTAACCAATTGCTCAGTTAATATTGGAAAGTCTTCTTTACTTGACTACTCATATATTACTAAGATATACAAGGTTAATAGTGCAAACTCTACATTTCTTGGTTAATATTTACATTTTTGTAACATCAATGACAATGTACAATTGAAGAATTGATTTTAGTAGTAGCAATATCCTTCAAATATAGGTGTAATGAGTGTATTTCTTCCTTTGACCTACATTCATGTGCTTGATGTCCTTGTTTCTTGTAATTAAAATAGTTACCAGTAAACTTAGGCTTATGATTTTTCTTACCAATCTTGCTTCTAAAAATGATTGTTGTGTTTCCCAACTTGCTACAATGATAACATGTAGGTTTTCCTTTTGGTTTTGCATTTATTTTCTCTTCACTATTTGATTACTCTCCTTCTTTAGTAGATGAAGAGTGCTTGATATGTCCTATATTAGAGGTTTTACTGGTTGAGTTTTCTAATCTCATTAGTTCTTTAAAGTATCTTATAACTTCACTAGGTTAGTTCATCCTTTCCAATAGTTCCTTCTTTAATCTTAACTCATTCCTTAGTTGGTCACTTTATGATCTCAAATTTTCAATCTCTATATCCTTTTTATTCAGCTCATGATTTGAAAGTAACAATTGATTCATCATATCTAGGTAATCATTTGTAAGCTTTTGCACATCAAATGACCTTTCATCAAGTCTAGTAGCCCTTTCTCTTTTGTATTCTTTGCCATGACTTTGTGGTAGCCATTTTTCTCTTGTCTTCTTCAACTTTCTTTTCATGTTCAATCACTTCACATAGTTTCATTAATTGAATTTCATGTTCTCTCCTCAATCCTCTAACTTCTTCATTTATAATGTTGTTCTTCTCCACTGGGTATTCTATTGCTACATCACTTTTATTGGAATTTCCATCTTCAAACATTCCTTTGGTGTCCACTTCTTGCTAGAGTGTATCATTTTGTTGAATGGCCATATATTTTCTTGTCTTTAAATATTTCCTTAACTCTACTCTTGGTACTATAGTATGATTTGTATGCCAAGCATCTAGTTTTCAAAGATTTTTCCCAATTTGCAAGCCTCCATCTCCAAGATCTTAAATCTCAAGCTTTAGACTTCTTGTAAAAGACAAAATCTCTAATATCAATTGTCGTAAGTCTTATTAGGAAGTAAGATACTAGGGAAAAATGAATTAGCATATATAAAACATTTAACTCCTTGAAACAAAATAATAGATTAAATAAATTCACTCCTAATCCATCTCATATCTTAGATCATATACAATTTAATCATAAACTATAAAACTGAAATAGATCTAACCATCCATCATATCCATCACTATGAAAAATAAATGCAAACACATAATACAAAGATTTGGTTACCTAGAAACCCTCCAAGGTGAAGGTAAAATTGAGGTGGGGATGAAACCCATAAATCTTCATCATTGCAGAAATAAAGTGTGACTTTTAAAGGTATAATATTTGATCACTTCTGGTGATCTACCCTATGAGTTGGTTTGCCCTGTTAGGAGCTAACCTGAATATAAGGTCTATCTTGATTAAAGGATTTAAACTTACAACTAATCAAGCACACTATTAGGATATTTAGCTAGGTCTATTAAAGCCACTATATTAAGAGATTTACCCTTATCCACTTGTTAGAATGTCTCAATACCCGATCCTTCAATTAGCACTTTACACTAGATTATAGATCTTCTCTTCCTTGACTAAATTAATCTCCTTATCTAGTATTCTTTTTTCTTATTTTCACTTCTAGGTTCCTCTTTCTTATCTCTAATTTGACTGTCAAAATTAGCCTTCCTTTCTCTATCCTTAACCTTATTATGTAGACATGATCATCCTTCTAATTTAGGGCTTGGTCCCTTCTTCAAAAGACATCTAGAGAAGGTTCTAGATTATGATCAAAGATCCAAAGTTTCCCTTTTTTTGCTTAGTCCATCTAATTTTTTGGTTGGTTACTCTACCTTCCTAGGGATTGATGTCCTCTAAAAAATATTTAATTATCTCCTTAGTTGTATGTACAATTCATAAATCTTGCAAAGAAGTTAGCCAAAATGATTTACATAAGTGTTTGTGCCATCACAAACTCATATGTCAAAACTTGTTTACTCGAAAATTGAATATCATGATGCTTGGTCATAACTAATATTCATGTTATCCCTTGACTTCTTTATGTTTGGCAATAACTGACTCACTTAGTATATACTATTTCCACTTTGCTGGGTTTCCTTATCTTTACTTGACATATATTATAACTTGGTCAATACTAGAGTGCTCAACAACCTTAGAACTACTCAGCTTGTAATGAAACATAAACAAGTCCATGAATACTTGGCCTTCATTAGATAGCTCGATCACAGTGATGACAAACAAACTCTACCTAGAAAATGACTAAGTGTTGGACGCTAATAGGAAACATAGCTTAGAGATCAAGAACATCCAATCCTTCAAATTTTGCACGCACACAAAAACCCTAATTTCCATCACCATATCATGCTTAAATAGATTCTTTAGAAGCTTCTAGATGTGGATCAATGATCTATATTCATTAAATTTTTCCTCTTAAACTTTTTGATATTTCGATTGGCTAAACTACTTACATAGGGATTAATAATCTATAACTGAAATACATCTCAATCATAAAATACATCTCTGTGGTTGACTCCAGAATCATAAAATACATCTCCAAGTTGAAAAAAATGATTTACATAGGATTCAGTTCCATTCTAAACAAATATTTCAAAATTTTTTTACTCAACACTTGAACTTACTAATGCTCAACCATAATTGTTATGCATGAGGTCACTCAAAATCTACTCTGCTTGTCTTCCTCTATATTACTTAGTCTCTACTATTCTTGACACATACTATCTCCTCCTGAAAAACTCATTTTATAATTTGAGTACTCAATGACCTTTGTGCACTTGGCAATAAACTACTACTTGGCCCATACATTAATATATGTACAAATCTTATTACATTTATCAACCTCTATAGGCTAGCTCAGTCATAGTCATAACCAACCAAATCTACCTAATGAATGACTAATTTTTTGACATTGATTGATAACTCGACTTAGAGATTAGCAGAAAATATTCTAGAACAAAGAGTTGGTAGAAGAACAAGAGGAAAGGACTACATAGAATACTTTGTAAAGAGGACAAATAGGCTAGTTGAAGAATCTACATGGATTTCTTTGTTTGAGTTGGATTTCACTTAGGTTGAACCTCCTACATGATTTGGAGAATAATTTCTTTTCAACCCCAAGTGTTTGATACATGAGCATCTTGGGTTTCTATGCAATCTTATAATCTTAGTAGCATGGTAGTGTGCTAGATAAAATTTAGGTTTAACCTTCTCAGTAATTGTTTGTCAGACTTGGTGGATTGTTTAGTTATTGAGTTTCTTGGTTTCCATTTTCACCAAGGTGGTTGGTTTTTAGTTTCACCCAATTGGCTTAGCATATTTTGTTCATGGTTTCTATTGATCTATTTCTTATTTTAGTGAGTTCTTATGCATTTATCTTTTCTTTTTGGGATAACTATGCATGTGGTTTAAGTCATCTTAAATAAAGGGATCTATAATTAGGAAGCATGTGGACCTATTTTGGGTCATTTCATTATCCTATATTGGATCTAGAAGGTTCTTTGAGC